>VYZX01014304.1:829-11370 GCA_013401335.1 Brachypteracias leptosomus | reverse complement strand
TTGTGCCCATTGTCTCTGGTCCTGTCACTGGGCACTACCCAAAAGAGTCAGGCTCCATCTTCTTTATATCTTCCCTTCAGATATTTATATACATTGATGAGATCCCCCTGAGCCTTCTTTTCCTTAGGCTGAATAGCCTCAGCTCTCTCAACCTTTACTTTTGTCAGTCACACCTACAATGCAATGGCCCTTCGCTGAACTCTCTTTGATAGCTCCATCTCTCTCTTGTGCTGGGAAGCCCAGAAATGGACACAAGGGTCCAGATGCAGCCTCATCAGTGCTGAGTAGAGGGGAAGGATCACCTCCCTCGACCTGCTGGCAGCACTCTTACTAATGGAGACACAAAGGCCAAGACCTTTCCAGCCAGCTGGCCCCCAGCAGATACTAAGTGCCTGAGGTTGTTCCTACCCAGCAAGGTGCAGGACCTAGCACTTCCCCTTGTTGGATTTCATCCAGTTCCTGTCAGCCCATTTCTCCAGCCTGTCCAGGTTCTTATGGATAGCAGCACAACCCTATGGTGTATCAGCCACTCCTCCCACTTCTGTATCAACAGGAAACTTGCTGAGGTTGCACTCTGTCCCATAATCGGTTTAGTTTTAAGTATGTATCATTTGTTTTTGAAAAAGTTAAATCTAGAAAATAAGAAAGAGACACATGGCATGGGAGAAATTCACTAACTAAACAGAACTTTTTAACTAGGTATTTGATTTCTAACAAGAACAGGAGCTTGATTCTGTTACTTAAATACAGGCCTCCAGTGCCAGCTAAGACTTCCCTAGGCTGTTTTGTCTAGTCCCCCACTATCAGTGGAGGAGGTGCAGGTCTCTTGTAGGTCTGCTGCACACATAAATGATCTGGGGCAAGACAAACAGCACTAGATGCATACAATCAGGTACCTATAAAAGTCCCAAAGTGTCTGATAAATGTCTGATATTAGCTTGCAAGGGTGCGCTATGTGCATTACAATGTGTGTAGTTCCACTAGCCATCATTACTAGGAAAATGAGCCTGATGTCTACAAACAGAAAGTAAATCTTATTATTAGACCTAATGCAAGTGATGGAGTAGTCTTCACAATGTAGCACTGTACTTCCAGTGGTGGTGTTTATCCATGGTATTTTTATTTACAATATCCAGCAGAAGAGCACCCATCTAATCCTTCTCTGATAAATGGCCAGCTTCAGATGCTTCAAAGGAAGATACATACGTGCTATATTGAAAAAGCTGTGCAATAAACTCTCTAGTAAGAAAAATGTCTTTCCATTCTTTTCCTGTAGGGGTTGCTTATATCCTGAGCACTTCTGCTTGGTTTTTTTCCTCCCTTCCTGGTGCAGTGTTCTCCCTGCCCAGCTGAACTTTCACTAAACCTACAGATTTCTTATCAGAAATAGATGGTTTAATGTATGTACTACTACAGTTGCAGCCATAGAGAAAATATAGCTGATCAGTTTGACAGTTCTCCCTTTTTAGCCACCTTGACTTACTCCTTCTTAGCTGGAATATCTGTACTTTGATTATAACAGCTGCTCCCAGGAAACAAAATTTTCTTCTCTGATACATGCAGAGCCTCAGAGTGCAGCACAAATGTTGTTTATCATTCATGATCAACAGCATCACCTTTTCTTGCCAAATGCAGGTATAATGCCTTTTATTGTTAAAGATGTATTACATTATTTTTCTTTTTAAAAGTTATATTATTACAACTGCTTACACATTAGTAATTTTTGAAGCTTCCAGTATAGATGGTGGTTTGAAGTTTGCAACATTTTAATGGAAGATGTTTATTGCTAGAACTAGCTTTGCAAAGAAGAGGATAGCAAAAATGTAGGTTTTCCTGTGTTATTACTACAACTTAGCATAGGTGAATTACACCCATGCTAAGCTACCACAAGTGAACAGCAGCTCTGTAAGGTTATACCTGACTTGTATATAAATCTAGTGCATGTTACAAGAATTAAATCTAGCTCTTCATGTTTTATAAGAAACTGTATACTTCCATGCTTCTGAAATTATTCAGTGCTCAGAGAGGCATTGCATTGTGAGAATGCATTAATGGGTTATAGGACCCTAAGAAGTTTAGCTTGCTCATCACTGTAAAGTGGTTTACTGAACAGCACATGTGAAAGTGTCCCCTGATCCCTCGATGGGTCATTTTCCCAATTATAAAAGGAAAACAAACCTCAAATTTCTTTGAGGATGAAAACTGGGGGAGGATGACTACAGAATGGAGAATGAAAATACCATCAGGTCAGAGAAAGAGTCATGTCTGTAATGAAATGCAGTCCTAAGCAAATCCTTAGATAGTAAAATGTCAGTGATGAAAATAAATGCACAAGAGCATAGCGTGATGATTGAATTACAGTCTGAATTTGGTAGTCAGAGTGTAATAGATTAACCCTGGTAGGCACCTAAACACCACACAGCTGCTTGCTCACTCCAGTGGGATGGGTGAGAGAGTCAGAAGGGCAAAGTGAGAAAATTTGTGAGTCAAGATAAAGAACCTTTAATAAATGATTAAGAAAAAAAGAAATAAGGAAAAAAAGCACAACAATAACAAAACCAACATGTGATACTAAAGCAATCAATCACTACCAGCAGACTGATGCCCAAACAGTCCCAGAGCAATTTTTGAATAAATTCTCACCCTAGTTTAATGGCTGAGCATGCTGTTACAAGATTCAGGACATCACTTTGGCCAGTTGGGTCAGCTGTGGCAACTGTGTCCCCTGTCAGGCTCTTGCCCACTTCAGCCTCCTTGCTGGGGTGCACAATGAGACACAGAAGTGGCCTTGACCCTATGTAAAGGCTGCTCAGCAATAGCTAAAACACTGGCATTACCAACACTGTTTTGGTCACTGACCTAAAAGACAGCACCATACAGGCTGCTGTGAAGAAAAGTAACCCCAGGCAAGCCAGACTAGCACACAGTGATTAAAGAGCCTTATTTCTGAAGAAATACTTCAGATAAAAGTATTTACCAGAAAGGCTCTTAGGTTGTTTGTTGCAAAGATGGCAGCTGTTTCTGAAGTGGAGTTGCATGTGCAAGTTCTCATACTATTTCTGAAAAGTATTATTGCACAGGTAAATGATATAGATGCTCCTATCTCTGTTCCCACTAATTCAGAGAGAAGAATAGTCTGTCATGCTTTAAATGACTGATTTAAACTCATCTTAAGATTTATCTACCCTCCTTTAAAAAGCCAGTGTACATCAAACTGTTACTTTCTTATGTGTTCACAGTTAGAGATCTGTGTAATGCTGATTAAATTTTTAATTTAGCTATTAAATTTTTAAAGCCCCAAGGCTTTCAGAATGGCTGGTCTTTATATGCTTTCCATATGGATCCACATAAATATTCACAAGTACACATTTTGCTTAGCATAATGCCAATTATTTGAGATGCTCTGATAATTTTGCTATATGGATGTTCATTTTTTACTTCAAAGAAAAAAATACTGTAATGTACAAATAATGTCAATTTTTGATTGTTAACATAAGCCTTACTGTCTTCTCTGACTTAATAAATGTGTTTCGGTGTATTAAATGAATACAAGTATCAACATTTCTGCAAAGCAGATCTAAGAGTTAGTGGTCAGAAAGGTTATTCTGGCATGACTGCATGCTGCTCCTCCTTCTATTATGCATCTCTTCTGTGGGCAGTATAACTATTAAGTGTTCAAAAATCCTGAATTTGCATGCCATTGCAAGCTTGATAGCACTGAAATAAAATCAGTCTGAAGTTTCAGTATGCTCAATCCAATTTCATCCTTTTTTTTAAATGAAGCCATAGCCTACCAATCTGAACCAAAGCCTTTCTTTTCAGTATTATTTGCCCCTTATCTGAGAATGTTTTGCCCATGTTAGGCAGCTGCATATCCTTCCTAATAGCTAATCTTCCTATCTAAGCTGTCAAACTTCATCCTCATTCTCAGTCACAACTTTCGTATCTGACCACACCTCTGCTCCACTGCCACTGTGGCTGCTTCTCCCCTTTTCTGACACAAGGAAGGCTGGGCTCTGAGAACTTTTCTGTTACTCATGCCCTTACTTTCACTCCACCTGTGGAGCCAGCGAAAGTTAAGTCCAATTAAGTGCAGTTTTCAACCATGCGTATAGATTTTAGAATTTTAGAGCTGAGATTGTAAAGCATAATCTTACAGAGAGAAGTCTATAAACCTAGGGAACTCAAAAGGAGTCTTGCCATCAGATTGTCATTTCATGTCAATTTAAAAATGGTGCTTCTATAATTCCAGTAAGAGTAGCATCCTTTTTTTCCCCCCTGTCATCTCATTGCATAAAGCCAATAGTTTTCCCTCATGGAAGCTGACCTGTCTTGGACAAAAAAAAAAAAAAAAAAAAAAAAAAAAATAAATTAAGGGGGGCTTCAAAAAAAAAAAAAAAAAATTACATTCATGGTGGCTTCAAAATAATAAATAATACATTTCATCCTATTAAATGTGAGTTAGCAATGACCTAAACCCACTCCTACAGATATCAGTAGTAAAATTCCACAAGGAGCAGAGTTAGGCTGACATGAAAGGCTTATGATGATTTCTAATTAAGCCTGTGCTCTATATGCTAATAATGGATGTCAGATAATAAAAAACTAATAGCCAAGGAGCAACAAGAAGATAACGTACACAAATACAAAGACAATAGTTTGTGATGCTAATAGATAAATTATGTAAGAAATAGAAGCTATATGTAATTAGTTTCAAATAAAAACAGTGTTCTTCAGAGGTAGTACTTCTAAGAGAAAAAATATCAGAATACTGGTCTGGGTTTGAAGGAATAACTTTGCATATGTACCAGTGGCTGACTATTACTACTCACACAGTAGTAGTAGACACTACTGGTAGTAGTCACTAGTAGTGACTACTAATATTTGTACACACAGTGTAATCACAGTGTCCCACTCAACTTTAACACAGGTATTTATATAATCTTAAGGAAAATGGTTGGAAAAGTGGGATCTGAGGAGGTCTCTACTAGACATCCCCTATGAAGAGTGGTAAAAGTATGAAAATTTAACAAAAATCAACAGAAAAGACTCCAGCAGCTGGAAAAGTTTTGTGACATTTGATCACTGGGATATATTCACTGAAGTCTTCTTGACTAATTGGCTTCATTCATGCACCAGGGAAATAGCTTTCTGAAATGACTTTAACCTGGAAAACAACAAAGAAGCTGCTACAACCCCTGTGCCTGGTTCTGGTGGGTAGGAGGAGGGTAGTTATATAACTAGGGATGCAGCGCCATACATAGGGAGAACAGTGGAAGGACTCCACAGAAAAATTGCTTTAAGAACACTGTTAGGCAAAGAAGTAGTCTAGTTTATGATATTACAACATTGTTAACAAAAGGACCGTGTCAATTGTAGCTAAATAATGAACTACCATTAGAAAGGATCAACTTAAACACTTGCAAACAAGCAACAAGACTGTGGTCAACAAAATAAACACTTGAACTCCTTCATGAGGATCTAACATTAAACATTAGAAGCATTACGCTGAGAACTCTTACTGGAGCACAAGGGTACTTTAAGATACATAATGCCTGTTAAGGTTTTAAGTATGCTGGTTAGGGATGTGTTGCAGTACAAGGGAATAAGGAGCAGTGATGGAGAAATATCTTTTTGGATTAAAAAGTCCTTCAAGAATGGAGGATAGAAGAGGTTGTACTAGGAGTTAAAAACTCATACTGTCAAATCTATTCAGACCAAGAAGCTTTAAAATTGTTTTCTAAATAAATATTCATTCATAATTGCAAAAAACCCTTAATGTCATAAATAACTCCCAAAGAACAATGGCAACTAATAATCATAGCATTCAACTAATTCTCAATCTAACAACTGACAGAATTCTGCACAAATCCTTTCTGTGTGCTAGTGGCAAATGTGTAGGGCAGATCTACCAAGCATCAGGAGAAACATCTCTGGAACCACTCCCTGGTTCACTCAGTTCTTTAGATTCAGGAAAGTAACATAATATTTGTGTACTGTGGTGGGCTGCTAGCTTTCTTCTTCCTCAGGCCAACACCAAACTCATCAACATCGCCTCAGCATACCTTCACCTTTTTTTTCTTTATCTGTTTGCTCTTCTCCATCTTGAATCAGCCAAAGGGGAACACACCACTTCAAGCTGATCAGCTCCTGGTTGGTTCCCGGTTAATAGAGCTCTAGCCTTGCCCACCACCCCAACCATAATCCCCTGGAAGCAGCTGGGGCCTCACACAGGTGGGCCAGGTTCTGTCTCTGGGGTCTTGGGGAACAAAATATGTTGCTGGGTTGTGACTCATCCATAGGTCAACTCCAACTCGGGGCCTCCAGCACTTCACATGATATCATAAATTTTTCTTATATATACACCTGTTAGACTAGTTACATTGTATCTAACACGTATCCATCTCAGGAACAGCTGAAGTTCCAAGTTCAAACCTTCACATGTTTACATACTCTGGTGTGCACATAAAAACCCATGCAATTGGAACATGACTTGCTCTGCTTCCAATAGATGGCTATTTAGCAAGATGGTTGGATTGTACAGTGATGTAGAGCTTGCTTTTTTCTTTTAGATGAGCTGAAAAGCTAACATGAAAATAGCTTTGTTTCTTTTACATTTTCAGCCTGCTTTACCACATCAGCATCCCACCACCTTTACTTTCTTAAACTGAATTTTCAATCGTATTTCAAATTCCAACTTTCAGTTCTTAAATACAAAGAGGCTTTATTTATTTATTATTCTATTAACAATTCCTTTAATCTTGTTTCTTTTGTAGGAACGCAGTATTAAATTGCAACTAAGTTTTCCCTGTGGCACACATCAGTGAAAGATAAATTCAAAATATAGAAGTTACCTGCTGACAAGAGTAATGAAAGCAGAACCATCAGCACATTCAAGGACTGTTGACCACAACTTGTCATAGTTGGCTTTCATTGGTCCATTAGAGAATTACCTGTTTGACAAGATGCAACATTATGGTTAAGTGTCTGTTTCATCTTTAACTTTTATTGTTAAAACTTCTACTTCCCCACAGGGCTTTGGTAAAATGAGAAGGCTTCACACAATAAGAAAAAAAAAATACTTTTTTTGTGGACTTGGAAGTGAAATAAATTCTCCTTTCTTTATGATTTTGTTGAAATTCCTTTCTCATTTCATCATGAATGTATACAGTTATTTACATACTTTTCGTTAACCCAGAGTAGAGATGAATCATATAGGGTCTTAATTGGATATTCTCGCCTCCCTTGTAATCTACGTTTAGCAAAACTGTGCTTGTTTTACTGTCACACAAATGGGCTGTTATATTATGCCTATAAGGACTAGAAGGATATAAACAATATAAAAATAAATTGACTGCTTCGAAAGCCAATCTGGTTTACCCCATTAGAGGGTGCAGTCGTTCAGAAAGTGGGTTGAGGAACTGAGATCATTGGAAACATTTCAAAAAATTTCTTTTCATTAGAATCAGAGTATTTTATGGGATTACTATTTCTTGTTTTCCTAGAAATGGAGGGGAGATGTGATGCAGTTTGGCTGGCAGTCACCATAAAAGGCTTTCCTAGTATTGCTAACAGCCCCACAACCGGGTGAGTTCAAATGTATCTTATACCCACATTGATTCAATGCCACCAATTACACATTCTACAACTCTAGCAGAAACTCTGTCCCAGTGGAAGTGTTGTCATCAACATCTGGTACCTATCGTGTTGCCACTGCTAATGCAGATTAATGCTGGACATAAAAGGTCTTCAGCATCCTGAATTCATGTTGACATTAGAGAATAATAAAGAGGTAATTTATTGCTTGTACAACAACTCTGGGAGCTTAGGCTATAAACCAGAAAGCCTAGCTGGTGCTACTGGAGCTGGTGGGTGAGTCTTTCTTGGGTGTTTATAAACAAGCAACTTGGAAAAAAGGAAGGAAGATGGCAATTTATGTAAAAAAATACACTGTTTCTGATAGCTCAAGAGCAACATGATGCCAAATGCTTATGAAATCAGTGCTGTATCTTATAAATACTAGGTAGTTTACTAATTGGTGTCTACTATAATCTACTGAATCAAATTAAAATCCCAAGACAATTGCACTTGTGTGCAACAAACAGGGAAGGGGTGGAAATGATAATTTTCATGAATAACTAAATTGTGAGTAACATATGTGGGCACAGGAGAGGAGACAGTGCTATCTAAAAAGTGTTTAGAGACAAAAGATTTCTCACTAAGAAAAAATGCTGTATCTGGCATAAGCAGACTTTTAAAGAAGTCATCTTAGCATATGAAAAACAACAGATCACAAACCTAAAAACCAGTGTAACTTTTGTAAAAGAAATCACAAAAGTTTACTCTGTTATCTGTAAGCATGATTAACATCCAAACCACTATATTTGTAGCTGTAAAATAAGCCAGGTTTTCCAACCAGAAATCATAACACCACGAGGAAGAAAAAAGTGCAGAGAACTATGAATGCTAATTAAGAATATTTCTCTAAGTATCAATCCTGTTTGAAAAAGCTGCCACCTAATTTCAGAAGGAATATCATAGTAATTAAAACACCAAGACGACTTAAAAGTTAGAATTCCATAAAAAAGAATAATATTGAATATAAGCCAAGAGGTTAAGAAAGTAGGAGTTTAATCAAGAAAAACAGATACAAAGAACAGCTATTGCCAATGTTGTCAGGAATAAAAGGAATAAGATTTTTTCCTGTGTAAAGCTGCAGGAATTCTGATAGTGACTCATTACTGGAGGGAAATCTTGGCTTTAGTAACAGTTAATTAAAGAGAGATCAATAAGCACTGCTGTTGTGTATCTGGGAAGAGACAGATGTTTGGTATAGCTGAGACTATTAAATATTTCCATATCAAGAATAATTTAGAATGACATTAATGAGTTGATACTAAGGTTTGTAACTTGATATTTGCAATTCTGTGTAATTTGTAACCAGTTATTTTAGAAGAGCTGGCTGAGTGTGTGTATATATATCTATATATATACTTTTTTTCAGTTTGCTGGGAAACAATGGCAGCTTTCAGAGGGCCTGAATAAACCTAAAGGATATTTTTAGAAATAAAGGAGATAATCCAGGAAATTACAAGCTCATGAGCATGATGTGGATCTAGAGAAAGTTAATGGAATTGTTAATACAGAATCCAATTAATAAATAATTAAGGAGAGTAGTATAGTCAATGAATATCACTGTGGGCTTATGGTAAAGTAAATTCTATTTCTCTCAGTGTTGTTGATCAAGGTAGCTTAAAGATAGTAATAACATAGCAGATTTCTGCAAAATACCTCACTTAGTAGCGTGCAATTTGACCAGGTAGTGAGAACGATGAAAAAGAAAAAAGGTGTATCAGTTATGGAAGATTGACTCAGAATGGAAATAAGATGCATGTTTTTTGAAAAGTAGAGTCTTGATAGTAGTTGAGTAGGTACATCCTTACTGGTAATTTTTTAATCAGTGCTGTGTGTAGGAATCTAGAAGCTTTTCAGGGAGGGGAAGATTTATTCAATTATGTCCAATACAACTGGCAACAACAAAATCGGCATTTTAATCCAAGTCTTATGATACTTGTATTTTATTAAGTGCCAGCTGGGAAGACCTGTATATACAGGTACTTGTGATGACAGAGATATGCTCCTATTTCGCAACTACTGCTTCAGAGATTGTTAAACTGAATATGTCCATTTTTAGGAGGATGGAGATACAACTAACCCTTCACTAATTGACAACTTTGAAATTATTTTTTTTGTACATGCTGTTGTCTGATTAAAGCACTCATATTTAGTGCAGTATCATGAGGATGTCTCTGAGCTATTAGAGCTCAGTCAGCCAGGTAGAAGAGATGAGCAGGAAAACAGGTGGCACACTAAAAGAAAGTATTTCCTATTGCTAGGCCATAGAATAGAGATGACAGAAACATGGTAATTAGCAATGATATAGCAGAATAATTTTTTATTATTATTAGTCAAGACTGACAGGGCACTTTAAAGTTAGAGAATTACAGAAGAAAGGTAGATTTGGTTGTAGTTTCTTATGGTTTTTTTTTTTTTATTTTAATAGAATTCGAGGGCCTGGAGGCTAAGAGATTTGGGTTTTTTTTCCTAGTACTGTAAATCAGCAATTAGAAGGGTGGTTTAATGCACTGATTTTACTTTTAAATGCACCGTTGTGTGGTCACTGGAGGAAAGGAGGATGCCCATCCTTTTCCATATCCTTTGAGATGTCTAGCCTCACACCACCTCCTCCCTTGCAATCACAGGTATCTCACAACTACATCACAGACGATGACTGAGGGATCTAGAAGAAATGGTCCTTACTCATCTTTTTTTAAGTGCTTTGCTGTCTTTTCATGGTATAAGGATTATGTTAGGAATATTGATTTCCCTTGAAGAAGATGCAACAATGAATGATTCAAAGAGAGCAACATTCAAGGGAAGGTGTTATAATGTTTGATCAAGGAGAACAGGCTTTAATATGAGACACATCAGGTGGGTGGCATTTTGTTTCTTGCAACAGAGAGCCTGTAATTGCCTTGTAA
>VYZX01014303.1:24221-37453 GCA_013401335.1 Brachypteracias leptosomus | reverse complement strand
GTCTGGGACTTTGCCAGTGCCTGGTACACAGCACCAGTGGTGACAGTGACTTAATTGCCATCAGGGGGAGGTTGGGTTTGATACTGGTTTTGTATATATTTGTATATATTCTGTTTTGTTATTATTATCTTCATTAAAGCTGTTTCAGTTTTCCAATTTGGAAGTCTCTCTCGTTTCCTTCCTCTCTCATTTGGGAAGGGAGGGGGCCCATAAGTCTCTCTCCCTTATCCTCTTTCTGTAATTGGGGGAGAAAGAGCAGTTAACAAAGAGCATCTGTGGTAGGTCTGGTGGACTGACCCTAAACCTCCACAAGTTAGAATAAGGACAACAAATAGTTCTGACTAAGCAGCCTAGTCATTCAATCAGCTTATATTGAACTAAAAAAAAAGAAATTTGGGTTGCCAGCTTACATTTATATATCTTTATGTTACAAGACCCAGTAACCACAGAGGTCATATTTAAGCTACCTGGGAAAGTATATTGGAAGCCCTCAATGCCTTGTATTGACCGCCGCTGTAATGATATGAAGTTCTCCTTTATTAAAACCTCCTAAAAGTTCAGAAGCCTTTTCAGATTCTGCAGGAAAATAGTCCTATTAAAAATTGTTTCCATGCTAAAAAAATAATAAAATAGAAAAGCTTGATGTTCCCCTCATTTTTTTCCTGCAGTGGATAGTAAAGGTGAAAGGAAAGCCTCTCCTTTGTCTGTCTATTGTTACGAAGTCTCCTACAGCAAGCTAGTCTTCATTCAATCTTTTTATGCAGAAACATTTTACGGAAAAGTGCAAAAGAAAATCCTTTTCCTCATCTTTCAAGACTAAACTATGGGCTTGACCTAGAATGGAGATAATTTTTAGCAATGGACATCATTAAATTCTTGATTTCAGCATTGGACCCTGTGATCTATACGTTTCAATACAGAAGGAATTCCCTGTCCTACAAGTTTTTTTTCTAATGGACTTTTGGAATAAAAGCATCAGTAACAATTTGGACATCTGCAGATGTGTCAGTACTTCAGCTCATTTCAAGGACCTCCTCACCTCCAGAATGATGCTATCTGGGAAAAATCTCTATTCTACATTTTTACTTTTTAAGGTGATGCACTAAAATGTATGTGCTTATATAATAATTTATTATATTTCATATAGAATCTACAGAATGTATTAAAGAAAATTGAATGCTTTAAAATCACATAAAACTCTGTGAAGCACTCATTCATAGACCTAATTTTTAAGGAAGTGGCATTACAAACATACTCTGTCTTTTGGCTGTATACTCGATTTCGAAAGCGTTTATTCATCTAAGTGCCAAGACTATTTAGCTTAATTGTACATCTCAGTGTACATCAGATATCAAAAGACTTATCTCTCACAGTAACTCCACTCTTGGATTTTTCATTCTGCACGCTTGTTAAGTTGGAAAATAAAGTTTATTTATTTCAGACAGAACATCTCAAATTGGACTTTGAAGGCAAATTAACATCTAAAGGTTTCATGCATCTTATAGCTTTCTATGGGAGGTGTCCTGCCTCCAGACTCTTCTTTGTATGCAGTTGTCTTTATATCTGACACTTCCTTCTCTGACACTTCTTGAGTTAGTTCCATATCAGCAGCACACTCTTATAAGGACTGTTAGCATTCTCATCAACTTCCTACATAAGCTGGCATTTACTTACCCATGTTTACTTATCCAAGGCTGTAAAGGCTATTGAGGTCTCGCACACCGTCATTAGAAGTCTTGTGTCTTCTTCTTTGTCTGGATGTTTGGTTTCCATCTAAAGAACAGCACAGGATAGTGAACTTTCTCCATTGTTATTTCAATATACAGATGGTATATATATGAATGACTACTGACAACGTCAAAGATTTGGAACTGACAAGCACTCCCCATACCAAGAACTTACAATGTGCTCTTCAGGAACTTAAAACTCTCTTGTGCATTTAAGTAATCATATGGCTCAGCTTCAAAATATATTTTGGAGAAAGTGAGAGCCATAGTAAGGTTGGGCTCCACTATTTGCTTTTTTTTTTTTTTCCTAAGTAGTGAAAGGATAGGAGGCAAGATAATATTTCTTTAAACCACAACCTTGAGACACCAAGACTTTCAAAGGAATGATGACAGTTGTGATGTGTACTGTGAATACATAGATTTGTTTAAATGACTCACTTTCTTACATGCTGAAAAACTTATTTCCTGTCAAGAAAGATCAAACAACTTGTTATAGAGAACTACAGAAGACAAATATAACAAAGTACTTTGCAAAGTAGCATATCAGGGAGTTCCTCTTCCCACAGCAGCTAGAAAAGCTCAGCAAGAATCCAGGAAGCAAGCATCTGTTTTTAGGACAAAACCCATTTTCACTGGATCATTAAATAATTAAACTAAATAATAATAATTATGCCATTAGAAAATATGATGTTATCACTGTATATTTCACACATATTATATTGAAATTTATGAGAAGCAGCTAATGTCCAGGTTAATGTGGCATATGCCAACTCAATGAGATAACTGTTCCTCCTTTGCATCTCATGGAAATACCATATATTGTGACATCTGAAAGAAATTTCATACATGGAAATAGCCACAAATTTTCATGTGGAATTTTTCAATTTAAAAAGTCATGATTTATTGAAACAATCGCTTAGCATGAGAGTGTCACTGAAATTTCTGGGTAAAATTAAATTTGTAATTGTCAAAGTTTTATAGCATTTAAAAATTTATTTTCTTCAGAAGAAAAATACTTTTACTATTAAAATATAAATACATTTATAAAGTGAAAACTAAAAGCCAAAACTTAGCTGAAATGTCTTAGAAATTAGTGCAGAAGATTGTTTTGATTAATCTTTACATATGGGTTTTTTTCTTGCATTTTCTTTAAGATATACTTCTCATCTATTCACTGTTGCTTTCCAACTCAGAAAGATGCAATTTAGTTACTTAAAAATGGGCAACTAATGCCATGATATGTGCTGTAATGCTTTTTCAGATAGTTGCATGAAACTAGCATGTCTGACCAAGGATCATGGCAGGTGAGGGACAGCAGATGGCTGCCTCAGAGCTTTGCATGTCTACATTTAAGCAACTGTATCCTGGATTTTGTGACCTTATAACTCAAAATTTATTTGGTGAACATAAAACATCTTCACATTCTACTGTGCCACTTCTTTTGACTTTTGTTTGCTTCTTGCCAGAAACCAAGTGAAAAACTCCCCTCTCCTTAAGTCTAATGCAAAATAAGTAATGGAATTTGCAAGATTACATAAGTTACAATAATGTTTCTGCTGTTTGTTTTTAATAAGATCATGTTATTAATATTGGGTTTGGATGGGTAGAACTTGAAAATGGAAATGTTAATATCTCCCAGTATTGTTTTTTAAAAAGTAAGAGTGTAAAAAGGAGTTAAGGAAAAAAAAGAAGCTAAACCCTTCTGAAGATTGTTGCTCTGATCTTACATTTCATATCTATCCATAATTTGATATTATTAAATACAAAATTCAAATTCACAAGGAAATCAGCTATTGAACCTTTATTTGGTGTTTATAAGATGAAAAAGCAGTAGATATATTTGCACTAAATCAAGTTAAAAAAAAAAAAAAAACTAACTCATTTTTTGTGTTGAATGCTTTGTGTTGTGATCCTGGTTTATAAACCATATTTTCCTTATGAGTATCTGAAACTAAAATTGGGACATTTAAAAGAGTAATTTAAAACAGACATTTTAAATAATATGTTTTAAAAATTTTGCATTTTATGCTTATATTCAAGCTTACATTCATGCTACAAATCAAGATTGCCTGAGACCAATACCCATATTTCAGGCATGGAAAAGTAGAACATAACACAAATACAGTAAAAACTGTAGAAGCTTGTTTTCATCTTATCCTTAAAGCTACTTTGTTTCTAGTATCTTATCTTTTTAAGGTTTTATCTAAACCTAATTTTAAAAATATTCTTTCTGTTTTCTTGGATATATGTGTCTCAAATACAGACACGGACACACATATACTACATCAGTAAAACATTTACAGCAAGTGCAATTAGAAAGAGTTACAACAATATCCCCAGAGCATCTAGATAAGCCAGGAGAATAATGTAGTTGCAGAAACAGCATCATAGTTCTCCAGAGCTAGAGAAAGTATTAAAACCATGGACAAAATGTGAAGAATTTATTTGTTGCAGGTTTCTTTCTTCTTTCTCATTGGAAAAAAATATCTAATTTTTTTTTTTTTTCCCTGAACAGTCTGAGAAGATTCATTGAATTATGTGCTAAAAAATTGTTTCCTCCAGATTTGTTTCATTGAAATTAATGATTGCTCTGAACCAAAATCCCAGATCTTAATATATACTTACTTTCATTTGACATAGATTTGCTACTTGATAAGATAGTTTCTAAACTCCATCACAGTTCAACCCACAGTTCTGTATCTCAGCTCTTACCACCTTTGGACAAATGAGGACACAGCACAACTTTGTAGGTCTAATGCCCTTTGCAAACTTTACAACAGTGATATATTTAGAGATCCTATCTAGTTTTGAATTTAAAAAAAAAAAGTAAACAAAACACAAAACAAACAAACAACAAACCCC
Organism: Brachypteracias leptosomus; assembly: GCA_013401335.1. Taxonomy (NCBI): domain Eukaryota; kingdom Metazoa; phylum Chordata; class Aves; order Coraciiformes; family Brachypteraciidae; genus Brachypteracias; species Brachypteracias leptosomus. The sequence continues at coordinate 32,864 of VYZX01014303.1, read as the reverse complement.
AAACAAAACCAAAATAAACTTTTCTGTAAATATAGCCCCTTTTCTCATCAGAACCCTGCTAGTGTTTGTAACATGTTTTACATATTAATTAAAATAATTAAATTTCTTGACTGTGAACATTAAAAGGGTAAATGCTTGATAATATGCACAGTTATGTCTGTTACAACAAACAAATGCTCTTAAAAGTGTACTTTGACTGAACTAACATGTTGAAGAACTTGGAATTCAGTTTGAGACAAGGGACTCAGTAAATGGAAAAAGGCATGTTGTCCACAGAGCTGCCCTGTCATATGAAATACTTGCTTCCAGAACTGACTTAAAGACACTCCTTTCCAACACAATGCATTCTTGATTTGTCAGGAATGTGACACACACTATTAAAAGTGGGTACTGGGAAGTGTCTTCACAGAGCAAGTTCTGCTAAGCAGCTTGCAGAAGTGTCACATTTTGTTAGAGCTGCTACCCTGTCCTCATGTCTCATTATGTGTGGACAACTATACTGGAGGGTATCAGTTAATGAAATTACTGCTGAAAATAAAACAAAACCTGCGATGACTGCATGACAATGCCACATCTGCCCACTTCAGAACATGTTACAAAATAAAGGTACAGCTCTGACTACTTCAACTGGCTTCATTATATTGTAATCGTTTTTGATGTATTTGCAAATCCCTTAAATGGCTGTGGAAGGAACATTTTACTTCTGCTGTTTAATTTATGCAAGTATGTTTGAATTTACTATTCTCCTTCTCCTTTCCCTTACACTACTCTGTCTTTTTAACCTCCTGTTACGACTTCTTAGACAAAGATCTCTTCCAGTATTTGTCCTCCTTCACTTGTCTATGCTGGCTTGAATAATCTAAGTCTAAGATGCATTGGAATTTACAGGGATTATTCACAATGTTCATGATAGATAATGACAGATGGCAACTGAGAAAATAATGCAAAATATAGGGATTATGGGTCTATCATACAGTTCTAGTGACACTAACATTGTTTTATCTAAATATTTTACATGGCTGTTACAGAGTTTTTCATACTTGAAAAAAGAATCTGTCGCTAAGACATCTGCTAGATGATATCTAAGACAACATTCATGCTGTCTTTACTAAGTAATGCCAGAGTGCTCCTGAACAAAGTGGCATTCATCAGTAACAGCTACTCCTTGGAGCATTTAGGCAAAGATGTGTCCTCCAGCATCTCTAATACAGCAGTGGGATCCTGGAAGAGTGTAAGGGAGTCCACTGGTTGCATACAGTGGGTTGGTTGTCTTCGTAAATGGTAATTCTTACTGCTCTTGGAGAAAAACACTGGGCAAGATGAAACATTGCTTTGACTTGGGGGGGCATTTCTTGTGTTCTTGTGATAGGGCCAAACCCAAATCGCCCCAAATAACTTCCTCTTTCCTCTACCCAACCCTTCATTAGGAAGGTTATATGGGAAGGGAAAGACAAGTATATAGAAGAGTTTCCTGTTCAAAACTCACCACTTGACTACTAAGAAGAGATTTACAAGGTAAGTGGAATCTTGACTTCACAGTCTGGTGCTTGAAGCACTCCATCAGGCTGTGAAGTCCTGGATTTTGCTCCCTATTTTGTGTTTCATATTTAAGAGTCATTTATTTTAAAACAACTGTAGTAGCATAAAGGAGTGATTCCCACCTGGGTTTCCTAGCCACTAGGATAGTTAATAATGCTTTTGGCATTTAGCTCTGAAGAGGGGCAATGAAGTATTCTGGGACTATTGTTAAGTAACAATATAGATTCTTTTAGTTTTAAACTTGGATCCTACATGGCTCAGTCCTACAGAGATAACAATTTATGAGAGTCATAAACTTTGTTATCATCATGCAATTCATTTCATTTTTGCCTTAGCTCAGCACTCATGATTATAACTTTTATAAAGTAATTTCAGTCAATATTCTGCAGGACCTTGATTCACAAGGGCATACAAGGATGAGGAAGAGGATGCAACATATAACATAAAAAAAATCCAGATATATTTTTCTTGAGATTGTTTAACTCACTTCCTTTTCTGCTCAGCCAAGATATGTAATCTGCTGGATATTTTTTTTCTCTCTTTGTGTCAGGTAAAATGGAAGGGAAGTCATTTCACAGTATACAACATATTTACACTTGGTTTTTCTTAGGCAATGAATAAAGTTATGCATATTTGGCATTATTTAGCTTGCTTATATATTAGATTGTATTTTCTTGAATAATTCATTATGCTTCTTACACTCATGTAGACAAATTAGAATAGGTAAGGGAGTCTAGGAGACGTACATGAAAATGATGAGGAGTTGCTATGATCTGCACAGAGGTTATGAAACAAATCCGAACCTCTAGAAATCTACATATGTAAAACCAGTGCAGAAATTCAGGATCTTTCCTATAAAAGCTATACATTGAGGAATTCACAATATGAAAATTTCAGAATGAAATTCTATTAACAGAAAGGTAATAAGAAATTAAAATATGGCACTACAGAAACACTACACTGTAATTGTTAGACTAGTGTCTCACAACCACAGCCTTTTTTAATCAGGAAGCAATCTAATGTTCAAAAAATACAAAGATTATCTTGTGCAATGTTGGCAGAATGATTTTCATCTACATCTTATTAAAAACTAAACTAAGCATGGAGTGCTCAGTTATTATTTTTGTATTTCCCATTTTGATTTTTTCCTTGCCTGTATGTGAACAGGTATCACTTCATGAACTGCTTGCTCAGATCCTACAGATCACTGATAATCCAGAGACCATGAGTTGAGAAACAGCCTTAGATTTGGCTGCTCCAAGACTTTGATTAGCCCTTCTACTCAGAAGAAGTGTCATGAGTAACACTAGTTGCTATAAATCTTTAGGAGTTAATCTGTTTTTTGCTAGAATCTGTCTGGAAAAACAAGGGATCAAAATCAGTATTCTGTTGCATCATTAATGTATACTGTCCATCTTCACACACAGAAATACACATGTACATATGCACATATTTTATAATGTTTTCACTTGAGGTTTGATGGAAGTTAGTTAAAAAGGTATTCTCTGTAGCTTGGTCCTAAAACATTAATGGTCTCTGAAGGTGCTGAGGGATTAAAGGTTGTAAAATGCATTCATATCACATGACATCTGATCCTAGAAGTCTAGAAGTATTTCTGCAGCCATCAATCATAGAATCATAGAATATTAGGTTGGAAGAGACCTCAAGGATCATCTGGTCCAACCTTTCTTGGCAAAAACACAGTCTTAGACAAAATTGCCCAGCACTGTGTCCAGCTGAACCATAGAAGTGTCCAGTGTTGGAGAACCCACAGCCTGTGCTGGTGCATGCAGTTATTCCTCTCCAGGTGCAGGACTCTACACTTGCCCTTGTTGAATTTCATCAGGTTCTGCTCCACCTAACTCTTCAGCCTGTTCAGGTCTCACAGAATGGCAGCACAGCCTTCTGGTGTGTCAGCCACTTATCCCAGTTTCATATCATCAGCACTCTTGCTAAGGGTACACTCCATCCCTTCATCCAGATCATTGATGAATATGGGAAATAAGACTGGACCCAGTACTGACCATTGGAGAACACTAAACAAGATATTTCAAAGCACATTTTCTTTGTTTCTGAGTAGCAAGTCCAGCAGTGCCTCGTTCCTGGTTGGCACATCTAACATTTATATGAGGGACCAGTCCTCTATACGTATCAGGAACTTGATGGCTGCCATATTGTTCTTCCAACAAATGTCTGGGTAGGTGAAGTCATCCATAAGAACCAGGTTCTGTTGACACAAACCTTGCTTAAATGACCCAAATATTGCTTTGTTTTCTTTATTGTCTTGGTTTGGAGCAGATGCCTACTAAGATCTCCCTTGGAGATGACCCCTCTCATCTTGACCCAGAGGCATTCGATAGGACTTCTGCAATCACCATAGCTGACTTCTATACATTCAATGTTCTCCTTAACATAGAGCATGAGTCTTCAATCTCTTCCTCCCTGCCTGTCTTTAGGAAGCAGTCTGTAGCCATCCATTGCGATCCTCCAGTCCGTGAGTTGTCCCACATTTCAGTTATTCCTATGATACCACAACTTTCTGACTGGGTGTGGAGCTCCATTTCTTCCTGTTTGTTCCCTAGGCTGCATGCATTGCTGTACTTATACTTGAGGTGGTCAGTCTTCTGGTTCTCATCTTGGGAGGCAGCTAAGAAATATTTGTCACTGCTCCGGTTGGCCTGGCTTATTCCCAGTTGATTGCAATAGCGTGAGTGTTGTGACTTTGGACCCTGCCTCCTGAGTCCCTGAGCTTAAAGCCCGCCTTACCAAGCTGGCTAGCTGCTGCCAAAGATTCCTTTGCCTTTTCTAGATAGGTAGATTCCCTCCCTCCCTAGTAGGCTGTAGTCGTCAAAGAATGTCTGATTGTCATAAAAGCCAAAAACCTCACAACTGCACCAGCCATGAAGCCAGAAGTTAATTTGCATTATACATCTATTTCTGGCTGCACCAGATGAAAAAACATCTTGGGCACCAATGCTTGCACCCACAGGGCTTTGTAGTCTTCCTTGATTTTACTAAGGTTCTATCTTGCAGTGTGAATTATGCCCACATTAGAGTAGCACATTAAAGAGTAGCACATTAAAGAGTCTGTGCTCTTCACAAGTTGTGGCACCCTCTCAGCAACATCTTGGACCTTAGCTCCCAGGAGACAGCATGCCACTCATGGCTCCCTGTCAGGCCAGCAGATGGGTGCCTCAGTGTCCCTCAACAGAAAAGAGAGTCACCCACTATGAGCACTCGTCACTTCCTTTTGCAGTATCCACTGTGTAGTGCTGGTACAGTTTCTCTTTGCAGACCTTGCTCATGAGTGTCTAGAGCTGTAAAATCTTCATATCTGGTTCTGGTTGTAATGCTGGGGGGTGGGGACTGAAGCAGAGTCCTGCTTTTGTGTGTCACCAGGGTCCAAGGTGCTTCAATCTATGTGGTGTCCACCACAGGAGCATGGTTCTGAAACCACTTATTTATTCCCATCTTGGATTCTCTAATACCACTCAGCCTTTAAACTGTTTTCTGCAGCTCAGCTACCTGATGCAACAGATCATCAACCTGTGCACATCTTGCAGGCACTTACCTTTTGTTCAGAAGAAGAGTCTAGGCACTTGTTGCAACCCACCATCTGTACTGAAGTCTCTCCTTCCTTACCAGTTCCATCTGGGTGGAAGCTTCAGACATCTCAGGGGCTTTCTCTGTGGTAACACTGGTTTTAACTCCAAGGTGAGTGCCCACCATTATGGCAGAGACCTCTTGAACTGGTAGGATGACTATGCCTTTCCATGCAAGCTGCCACACCATACCCTGGCTGACGTGTCACATTGTGTTTGCCCACTCTGTTTGCAGTGTCCATGGTCACTGGCACTCCCCAGACTGCTTTTTATAGGTGTGAGGGTGTCTGCGGTTCCTCTGGCAATGCCCAGGCCTTGTGAGCAGCTCCTGCAAGTGCTGCCAGCTCCTAAGACTGGTCTGTCTGCTGCCCTGGTGTTTCCCTGCCTCAGGAAAACCCCTGTGCATCAAGATCTGCTGTTCTGTTGCTGGCTGGGCCAGCTCCAGAGCAGCTCCTCTCGGCAACTGACTGCTAGATTGTGTTACTGTCTCTCTCTCATTATATCTATGATTTTTCCTGCTGAACTGTACCTTTATATTGAAGTAAACAGGGTTAGCAGAAAGACTGACATTCGTGTGAGTTCATAGATCACTGGAAACTAATAATTATTTCATTCTATGCTTAATATTTCATTTCCATACTCAATATTAGGATATGGGGTTTTGTACCCCTCAGTTTTAGCTAGTATGAAAGAAATGGCATGAGATGAGGGAAATACTCACTGCTAAAATCCCCATGGAACTCATTATAAAGATGAATTGATTACAATACTGAAAAAAAAAGCATGAAAAATTAGACTGCAAACAAAAGTGAGTATCACATGAGTTTTGGCCTTATATTTTAGGACTTTTTTTAAGTATGCTTTATTTCGTTGCATTTTGACTTTCTTTTTACTTGGCCATCATTGAAAATGTATTTGTGGGGCCAGAGAGGATTTGAAAAACAGCAGAAAGGCTGAGAGAAGTGTGATTGAACTCAATGAGTTGAACTGATATTTGGGGGAAAAAATGGATTTTCTTGTTGTTCTTCACCAAAACTTTTATTTGGTAATTTTACAAAATATGAACCTTATTGCAGCCACAATGTCAAAATATGAGGAAAATAGTGAGAAAAAGAAAACAAAGGTCCTACAAAATTTTCCAAGCACAAAACAAACTCTAAGATGATAATTGTGAACTGCTTACAAGCTTTTTTTCTGTTCATAACTTTGGCTAAAAAGTCTTAGACAGCTGGCTCTAGGTGACCCTGCTTGAGCAGAGGTGCTGGACCAGATGACCCTCAGAAGCCCCTTCTAATCTCAACTATTCTGTGATTCTGTGGTTAAAAACTTTACCATTCGTGTTTGACACAATTCAATGAACTATAGAATAAAAATATTTTCACTTCTCTTTAAGTTAACTGCAAGGACAGTTCAGAGGCAAATCAAACTTGTGTCATTCACCTGGTTTCTTCAGAAAGAAGTGAGTATCTAGGCAGTGTAGCTGAGATTACTTCAAAGATAGCTGTCAACTCCACAAGAGATGGAGTTTGGTAGGGTACAAGCATAGTGTTTTCAGACCAGTGGAGTAGTGAAGTATTGCTCAGCAAAGCGAAATGGTTTATGAATGTTAGAATCTCCCTGCCCCATTTCCTTGCCTCACACCCTTATAATGACTTTACATCCAGAGATTTCTGAACTGCAGCAATATAGGAAATGAAAATCGATCTTACAATGTGTCTATATGATCTTTGGAAGGCAAGCATAACCCTCATCTGCCTTCTTTTAAATTGGTGTCAAGTTTCATAAGCTCAACTAATTCTCACAATTAGTTGCTGTTGTTAACACGATGATTTCTCAAGCTAATGTGATAGTGAATATTTATATTCTATATATATGTAAGCATTTAATCAACATATGAAGAAAAAGTAAAAAATGTTCTAACTCAAATGATGGGTTTTCCATAGATCTCATATCAGCTAGGTCTCTGTAGATATCTGAAATGTCCATGAGTATCCGAGGCACTTAAATCTTACTCCAAAGTTATTATTCACTTAAGTGCTTACCTTTCCATCACAGTCAAATGACTGATGATATCATTCCATCAGTTGGATCATTCTGTAGACTCTATTGGCTATGAAGCAGTTGAGAAGACACTGGTGACTAGCATCATTTGAAAATAATGTATGTTAATTCTATTTAGCCCATACTTTCCCAGAATAACATGGGACTTCCACAGATCTTGTGTAAGATCTGCCAATGCATGACATCTCAAAAGGCATCAAAAGCCTTTGATTTGGCACATGAATCAAGTCTAAAGTCTACTACAAATACAGCACCATCTTGGATATTATCTTACAAGTGGACACCTAAATGTAGGTGTCTAAATCGGCTTTGCAATTTGTCCTCATTGGCAATTCTTGCTTTCACTATAAAGGAAAGCACACACCAGAGTTGTTTTAAAATTGAGGATATTACATTTGATTTCCCTACAGTGCATGGTGTTTGTGTTGCTTTTGTGTAGTTATTGGCTAGCAAGACCCTATGAATTGAAAACAGAGCATCAGTTGACATTGTACAAAATTATTTAAAGGACAAAAAATATAGTAGTATCAAAAATAAAATATAATCAAAACTGTTAATAAAAAATATCTCTTTTGCAGAAGAAAGCTTCCTTCTAATTCAATCTAAATTGAGATACTGTTGATTACAGATCCAAGATTACAAGTAGCATTAAACACAGAGACTTTCTCAGTTACTCTGCACTAAAATTCTCAATTACTTTGCCTTGAAGTCCCTGTTTGTAGTTCAAGGCATTTGTGTTTAACAACATCTCGTATCTGTTGAATTAAAGGCAAAAATACTTTGGTTTTATTTTAAATATTTAAAACATAAAAATAATTATTCACATTTTAAATTTCTTGTGTAATTGGAAGTAGAAAGGAATTTGAATTCTTCTATTCATTATGCTAAACAGTCACCACTCTATATGCACCACAAAAGCTTAAGTATAGTAAGTACCTGCAGCTGTTTTGTAGCAGATGGCTATAGTCAATGTCTGATTTTATTTTTTTTTTACAGCTATCAAGTGCATAGCACTTGATTCAATGGCCCAATTAAAAAAAAAAGAACAAACACAAAAATAAAAAAAAACCCAACTCCCCCTCCTCCCCCGACCATTTTAGAAGACATAATTTATCTTTTCTCTCCTTTTGCCTTATAATTGCTATATAGTTTCATCATACTATTTCTTCAGCTTGGTTAAGATTTTTTGGGTTTACTGTTTTTCAAGAATCCTGCTTCATTGTTGTTGAATTCGCATTGTATGTACCCCCTGCAGATATTCTCTCCTCTGAGATAAACTTATGCTGATAGCCTTAAGATCTGATTTCACAGCTTCAAAAATCTTATAAACGTTTCAATCTTGCAGGGCCAACTTTGACCTCTTCAAACAATTGCTAAGGGAAATCCCATGGGCAAAGCTGCTTGAAGGTAAAGGGGCCCAAGATAGCTGGGTCGCATTCAG
>VYZX01014303.1:0-20291 GCA_013401335.1 Brachypteracias leptosomus | reverse complement strand
TAACTATAGGCTGGTCAGCCTCACCTCCATTCCTGGAAAGGTGATGGAACAGCTTGTTCTTGCCACCATCTCAAAACATGTTGTGGAAAGGAGGCTTATCATGAATAGTCAACATGGATTCAACAAAGGGAAGTCATGCTTGACTAATCTGATAGTCTTTTATGATGGCACAACTAAATGGATGGATGAGGGGAGGGCAGTGGATGTGGTATATCTCGACTTCAGCAAGGCTTTCGTTACTGTCTCCCATGGTATCCTCACAGCCAAGCTTGAAATGTGCAGCTTGGATGGTTGTGTAGTGAGATGGATTGGAAATTGGCTGAAGGACAGAGCCCAGAGAGTTGTGGTCAGTGGAGCAGAGTCCAATTGGAGGCCTGTGGTTAGTGGTGTCCCCCAAGGGTCAGTCCTGGGTCCAGTGCAGTTCAATATATTCATCAATGACCTGGACGAAGGGATAGAGTGTACCCTCAGCAAGTTTGCTGATGATACAAAACTGGGAGAAGTGGCTGACATGCAGAAGGCTGTGCTGCGATCCAGCAAGACCTGGACAGGTTGGAAAGCTGGGTGGGGAGAAATTTAATGCAATTCAACAAGGGCAAGTGTAAAGTACTGCATCTGGGCAAGAACAACCTCATGTATCAGTACAGGTTGGGGGCTGATCTGTTGGAGAGCAGCCCTGGGGAAAAAGACCTAGGAGTCATGGTGGACAAGAGGATGACCATGACCCAACAATGCGCCCTCACAGCCAAGAAAGCCAATGGCATTCTGGGCTGCATTAAGAAGAGCATGGCCAGCAGGTCAAGGAAGGTTCTCCTCCCCCTCTACTCTCCACTGGTGAGGCCCCACCTGGAGTACTGTATCCAGTTCTTGGCACCCCAGTTCAAGAAAGACAGGGAGCTACTGGAGAGAGTCCAGTGCAGAGCCACTAAGATGATGAAGGGAGTGGAGCACCTCCCTTATGAGGAAAGGCTGAGAGAGCTGGGTCTCTTTAGCCTGGAGAAAAGGAGACAGGCGTGACCTCATTAATGTTTATAAATATGTTAAGGGAGAGTGTAATGAGGATGGAGCCAGACTCTTTTCGGTGGCATCCACTGATAGGACAAGGGACAACAAGTGTAAGCTGGAACATAGGAGATTCCACATAAATGAGAAGAAACTTTTTCACAGTGCAGGTGACACAGCACTGGAACAAGCTGCCCAGAGAGGTTGTGGAGTCTCCTTCTCTGGAGACTTTCAAAACCCACCTGGGTGTGTTCCTGTGTGACCTGACGTAGGTGATCCTGCTCTGGCAGGGGGGTTGGACTAGATGATCTTTCGAGGTCCCTTCCAATCCCTAACGTTCTGTGATTTGGTGATTTCTGATTAACATGTAGTTTCTGTTAATCAGAGTTTAATTAATCAGCTGTCCGCTTGATTCTAGAATGATTCTTTCTAGGATAAATTTAGAATTATCTGAAGTATTTTAGAAGTATCTTAGGAACCACTCATATTTTGCAGGTTGATTGGCAGAAACATTGCACAGCCTTAGGCTTGCTGTTGCCACCCTTGCAAACAGTATTTTCTCTTTCTCATTTATACTTTACAACTTGTTCTAATGAAGTCTAAGCTAGTGTATCATGAGAAAGGACAATGAAGGGAGCAACTCCAAATGAAAATTCTGCAGCTGTTTTATTCTAGTCTGTAGCATACAGAAGTAGAGGACATGATAAACACAGAATTAAGAGTAGACAAAAATTGTAAAAGAGAGGAAGTCTTAAGATCTATAAACCTTACTAAATAAATATCAGGTGAAGTTGTTGCTTTAATACCAGTGCTCCCACGCAGACTATGAAATAGATGTGCTGCTAGCTTGCTCTCTCCTTCTTCAAACAATTCTGCCAACTACGCCAGTTTTGTGCTGCTAGCTCTCTTCTTCCTCAGGCCAACACCAAACTCAGAAACATCCCCTCAGCATACCTTCATCTTTTATTCTTCATCTGTTTGCTCTTCTCCATCTCAAATCAGCCAACGGGGAAGACGCTACTGGGAGAGAGCTCTCCAAGCTGCCCCCATCAAGAAGCTCCTCCAACTGGCCCCAACAGGAACTCCCTTCAAAATGATCAGCTGCTTGTTGCTTCTCCTTGTTGCTGCTGCTTTCTTCTATTTCTTCTCTCCGCCTGGCTCAATTACTGCTTCCTCTCTGACTGATCTGGTTCCTGGTTGACACATCTCTAGCCTTGCCCACCACCCCAATGACAATCACCTGGGGGAAGGCAGAGCCTTACACAGGTGGGCCATGTTCTGCCTCTGGGGCCTTGGGGAACAAAGCATGTTGCTGGGTTGTGACTCATCCATAGGTCCATTCCAACTCAGGGCCCCCAGCCCAGGCCCCAGCACTTCAATAGAATAATATCCTGATAGCTGGAACCCATGGTATCTTAATTCTCTCTAGTTTCAACAGCATCTTCTATAGTCATTTTACATTTGTTTGGACAATTGAATTATTCCTCCCCCCCTCCCACCTAGCAGATGAACTAAACATACGGAGAAGTTATGAGGACTCCATTATGAAAGCTGCTGTAACATAATTTGCAAAGAGCTACTTTAAAAGATAGTTGTCATACTATCACCTTGGAAAACTTGGTCCTGCTTTAAGTGGAGTTTTGGAGAGATCCCTTCCAGATAAATAATTATATGAATCTGTGATTCTAAAGCATGTCTTATCTTTCAAGAAGTTTGTGGCTTAATTGAAGACAGATCACAACAGCCCATCCTGGAAAGAAAGCAAGGGTCAGAGCAATAAAAGACAAAGTACCATACTACTATATCATGCAGTGGTCCTCACATGCAAATCAGGAGGAATGATTGCAGGGAAACTGAGATATTATAACTAATTTGTCCATCTGAAAAATTATGTCCAATAACTGTCCCCTACTTAATTCAGGGCTTATACATGGATAAAATAACAGCAGCCTTCAGTGCAACACCTTGTGACAGCACTACTGAGAGCTGTTAGGCTTGTTACTTCACTGATAACTCTACCCAAACACAAGACTACTGCTTCCAAATATGTAAGTACACTGTTAGTCATCACTGCACTAGCTATCCTTGATACAAGTTTTTAGTGCTTTCTTTACCTTTGTATGTGTTAGAGTATGGTAAAGGGAGACTTCCTTTTCATACCTTTCTTTTGTCTTCTTTAATCAAAGGTAGACTGTTCAAAAATCCTTCAGACCTAGAAAGTAAGACCTAAACTTAGGTTTTAATCTGCCCTTGAAATTTCAAAACATGATGAATGTAATAGAATTATTTTTTTTCCTTAAAGTACCTATCATACTTAAGCTGTTCTAATGTAAAGGACATAGTTTACTATGCAGCACAACAGCGCTAAACCACATTGATCTGCTTGCATTGTATCTCCCCATCACTGTCTAGTTAAGAGCACACAGAATAATTTCATTCTGTAGGAACAGACTGTTATTTGAACATGCTGCTCTGAAATTTTTATTGGTGCTTGAGTGATAACTGATTGGATGACCTACCTACACTCTAATAATGAACAGAATATAGAAAGTAATACAGCATATTAAATTGAGGACATAAATCTCTTTCTATTACTACTGTCTTCCACAACACTAATGGAAAGTTCAGCTTTTTATGGCAGCTTAAATAAGAACTGGAAAATGATGAAGCAGGTAGGATTAATTGGATGCCCAGAAGACATCACTGTTGCTGGTCTGTTTCCTCTCTGTTGGTCTCTTGCACCTAGCCTACAGTATATCTGTGTGTTCATCCTCTGTTTAAATTGCGTATTTGTGGCAGATTGGGTTTAAGGTTTTTTTTGTTTGATGAGATGTTTTCTGCAAACTACAGGGCCATTCTTGTGTTGATGTTATATGTTTGTTATTTCCAGTTAGGATACTTGCCCACTCTGTAACTATGACAAATTAATGATGTCATCCAAAAGCCTTGTTGCCTAAAAGGTTGTGCTGGTTCCTTTTCCAGTACAAAAGTGTGCCTTAGTCATTTTCCTTGACTTCAGATGCATAAAGTCTCTTTGAAACTTAATGTTCTTGGGCTTACCCTGCATAATATCCCACCTGATGTGCATATAAGTTAAATTAAGTCTGTGAAGGAAAACACAACTTACAAAGTTTAAAAGAAACAACTATATCTGATGTTGACAGTTTACTACTTTATAGAAGACATGCAGAACAGGTTTGTTGGGGTTTTTTCAGAATTAATTTGGCTTTGATAACAAGAAAGAGAGGGGTTTGCTTATTAAACTCTTTTGTTGAAGTATATTGACTTAGGGTTTAACACCAACAGTCAAGATAGAAGTTAATTACTATTCAGTACCTTTAATTGCAAGCTACAGCTCAAATACTTCAGGACAAGGTAAAGCAAATAACACTTGGTCACTAGTAATTACAGCCAGTTTTCACCACCCTGCCTTGAAAGCACTGAGCTGCTGCTTTTTTAAGAGGTCACAAAAGAATGAAAAGGAGGTCACACTTCTAAAACATTGAAATAACACTTCACTTTGCAAATTCTTTTCTTTATCTTAAAATATTGCTTATCCTTCACCTTTAACATTGTTAGACCTCTAAAATGCATTTAATTTCTATTCTTTTCTTGTTAGGCATTCCAGGAAGTCTCCATATCAATTACTTTTGCTTGCTGTGTCATACTCACATGGTCTGAGGTTAGGAATTAGTTGGTGGTTGTGCTTTTTTTTTTGTTTAGCAAACTCCTAGAAAGACTTCATTGGTGAAGTACATCCTTGTTAGCAAAACATGCAAGAGAAAAATAAACAGATATGATTGCTTCTAAAATTTACTGATACTTCTTTTTCTCCTATGCTGCATGTGTGGAAAACATAAACAAGTAAATGGAAGAAGTTTTATGTCAAGCTGTAGGAGGACATATTGACAGCTTCAGAATAAAAACGTGCTCTTCCTTTGTGATCTTTGCATGCTTTTCCTCAAAGTTCCTCATCTAACTTTGTTTTGAGACAATTTAGGTACTTGAGATATTCAAATCTACAGTTAATACTTTATTAGGAATAAACTCATTTCAGTAAGTTAAATAATTCCTATGAAAGTCATTTTGACACAAATAAATTGAATGTTCAGAAGAATTCCTATCCTAAATTTCATTTCATAAATGCAGGACTAGATTTGGAGTTGTGGAGCTCATCAGATTAATAAGTAAATACACATATGTACATCTGTATGTATATAATCTTATATATATATATCAAAGTTTCCCATAAAAAAAAAAGAAAAATCATGGGGGATTGTCTGGGGACAAATAACTAGGGAAGAATACACATGAAAGTGGAGGGAGAAAGTGAGTGTCTCTTTACCTTAATAGGCATTTCAATTGTGTCATTTTGGGAAAGGTGCAAATGATCAAATGCTTACATGTCAAGCATGAAGTAATCAAGTGAATCAGTTTATTAAAATAGTTGCCTTCAAATGAATTGTCAAAGGCAAATTATAATGTGTTTTAACTTCAGTGGACAATTGGCAGTCATAGCTTGCTGATATGTCTGAAGAGCCTAAATATTGAATCCCATTAATGGTTTTCACTTAAGTAAAAAAATGATCACAGCAATTTAGATACAAGATAAAAGTTCAGGAAATAATAAGGTGTTTGCAAGAATTTTGAGGGCAAGTTTTCATCACAAATAAAGATTCTGAACATGCTAACTCAAAATCCTGGCAGTAATCAAAGTAGAATGTATTTTAGATGCTGCTAAGGATAAATTACAATGCCTCTGTCAATTCACTGCTTAGGTAAGGGCTATCAGAGCCATTATTTTCTCAGTAAGTAAATAAATTGTATAAAAAGACAACTTTTATCTTCAGTAATGTGTACCATGAACAGGTTTTAGAGACCTGACAAGGGTTAGGGCTGGGCCAGCCACTAGACAAATGACAGTCTCTATTAACCTCTCTCCCTTCCCAGAGGGGAATAGAAAGGGAATAAGACAGACTTACAGATTGGAAAACTAAAACAGCTTTAATGAAAATAGTAATAATAAATGATATACAAATATATACAAACCCAATATCAAACCTAACCTTGCTGGTGACAGTTAAGCCACTGTTGCTAGTGATGCTGTGGAGCAGGCCCTGGGAAGTCTCAGACTGGACTCAGCACCAGACAGGAACCAGATTCAGGAGCAGGATTTTGGAACTGGATTCAGGAACATACTGACTGGGATTGAAGGTAGAATGGACAGAGTCCTCCTTGGATGCCGGCCATTGAAGAAAAAAGTTTGACCCTTGTGATCTCTCATCGTTATACTGAATATGACATATATGGGATGGAATACCTCACTGGTTAGTTTAGGGTCACCTGTCCTAGCAGTGACCTTGGTCTGCACAGGGGCACAGTATAAGCAAGAACCTTTCCGCACACTGATCCTTGGTACTAACTCTAAACATAAGCATTATCACTGCTAGAAAAAGACACTGTCTGCACAAATATGCTGTTAACTTCAGAAAGTGCAGTTACTTAGAAGATAGTGAGCTGAAAATTAAAAATCACTGAACAGAGTTAGTTCTGTTCTAACTCAAATCAGGACAAGTCCTAAAGGTAACTTGCATCCTCCCCAATTTCCTTACTTTGTATATAAAGACAATACAGCATAAATTTGCAAGATATGGACAAGTATCAGATTAAGAGAACAAAGAAATCCTTAAAAAAAAAAGGGATTTGAGATGGCAAAGTTGTCCAGGACTATGTCTGTCTTCTCTTTTATCTTGTACCCACAGCAGGGAAAAAAACTCGGGTGTGGTGGTGACAGTACATCAAATGCGAGCAGACATCAGACATGAACAAACCTGAGCTGATGTCTTCATCACTGGCTTTGTTATGCCAAGTGCTTTGTCAGAAGAGCCCCTAGCGTGTATAAAGAGCATGGCAGCAGAAATTACTTTTATGCCGCCATATCTCTCTAATCCTTTGAATGACATAAACTAAGTCTGACAAAGTCTCTCCTCTGTATTCATAAATGTCTCTGCATAAGGTATTTTTCTGACATAACAATGTCAGTAAGAGGTGAGATTTTTTCACACCGTTAGCTGTGAAAGCCAAGTGTAATTTAGACTAAGACTGCAAGACTAAGAAATGAACATTAAAATCCCTAAGAACCCTCTCCCCTTTGTGTCTGTGTGGAGGAAAAGCTGACATGGCAGGAGCAGGATTTGTAAGCCACAGAAGGATAACATCAGGACGAGTTTGATGTGGGGCTGTAAAATTTAGTGTTCATGTCACCCTCGTTCAAAGGTGATGTCAAGGAATTTGGGGAGAGCTAAGTAGCGTTTGGGGACTGTAATGATATTTATCTGTGATGTGATTATCAAGACACCACTTTCTGTAGAATGATATACTGGAAAATTGTTTCTAGGAAATAGTCCATATAATGGAGGCTAGTTTTCTTTGATTTCTATAGGATGCTCCTCAGCCTATTGCCATTACTCTTCGTCCAATGTCAGTGACTGCTCTGTAATATAAACTGAATTTATCATGAATAATGTCAGAAATTACAATATTTCATACCAATCACAGAATTGTAGGGGTTGGAAGGGACTTCTGGAAAACATCTAGTCCAACCCCACTGTCCATACAGGTTCACCTAGGGCAGGTCACACTGCAACGTGCCCACATGGGTCTTGAAAGTCTCCAGAGAAGGAGATTCCACAACCTCCCTGGGCAGCCTGTTCCAGTGCTCGGTCCCCCTCACAGTGAAGAAGTTTCTCCTCATGTTTAGGTGGAACTTCCTGCGTTCCAGTTTGTGCCCATTGGCCCTTGTCCTACCACTGGGCACCATTGAAAAGAGACTGGCCACATCTTCCTGACACCTCACCCTTTAGGTATTTATAAATATTGATCGGATCGCCTCTCAGCCTTCTCTTCTCCAGGCTAAACAGCCCCAGGTTTCGCAGCCTTTCCTCATAAGAGAGATGTTGCAGTCCCTTAATCATCCTCGTAATCCTTTGTTGGACTCTTTCCAGTAGTTTTCTCAGTTACCAAAAATGTGCTGTCTAATGGGTACATAACGATATAGGCGAATAATGTGCATTATGTACCATGCATACAGGTACATACATACCTAGATATAGTATATACCGCTATATTATATGTAGTAAACATATACATATATATTCATATTGTATCAAACCTCTGCCCTGAGATGCTAAGTTTTAACTCATTGTTTAGACTTAGTGAAGCACAAAATGCAATTTTACTGGAAAATCCCTAGCATTCCACTCTCTCCAGTCACGAATTCTGATGTCACTAGAGATACTCTAAGGTCTGATCCAGAAAATTTGTGCATGTCAGTTAGTGAAGTGTTTGATTATTGTTACCATTATACACAGATATATAGTCTAATACTAGAGTATATTAAGCTCAGGACAGCTTTTTCTCATTTGTTACATTTAATTTAAAACCTGTAAAGTATCTGTGGAATAATTCTAGCAAAGTTCAAGAATTTTCATTGTTTGAATTATAGTTCATAATTAATGGTACTATTATAAGGCATTGCTTTATTCATATCATTCATTTCAAAATTCAGTTCTCTCCAGTGTTTGCTTTTGACATAGTAAGTTTGGTTTTGACTCAGTAAGTTTGCAGATGACACCAAGTTGGGTGGGAATTCTGATGTGCTTGAGGGTAGAAAGGCTCTTTAGAGGCATCTGGACAGACTGAATCAATGGGTCAAGGGCAATGGTATGAGATTCAACAAGGCCAACTGCTGTGTCCTGCAGTTGGGTCACAACAAACCCATGCAACACTAAAGGCTTGGGGAAGAGTGTCTGGAAAACTGCCTGGCCAAATAGGACTTGAAGGTTCTGGTCAACAACCACCTGAATATGAGCCAGTAATGTGTCCAGGTGGTCAAGAAGGCAAACAGCATCCGGGTCAAAGTGTGGCCAGCAGGACTAGGGAAGTGATCATTTCCCTGTACTTGGCACTGGGGAGGCCACACTGTGTTCAGTTTTGGGCCCATCACTACAAGAAGGACATTGAGGTGCTGGAGTGTGTCCAAAAAAGGGCAACAAATCTCGTGATGTGTCTTGAGCACAAGTCTTCTGAGAAGAGACTGAGGGAACTGGGGTGGTTAGTTTTGAGAAGAGGAAGCTGAGGAGAGACCCTATTGCTCTCTACAAGTACCTGAAAGGAGGTTGTAGCAAGGTGTGGGTCACTCGGCATCACATTGCACCAGGGGAGGTTTAGGTTGGGTATTAGGAAAAATTTTTTCACAGAAAAGTTGGTCAAGCACTGGAACAGGCTGCCCAGGGAAGTGGTGAAGTCACCATTCCTGGAGGTATTTAAAAGACATGTAGATGTGGTGGATTCGGCTGGACCCAGTTGTCTTAATGTCTTTTCCAACCTAAATGCTTCTATGACTTCAGGTGCCTCCTATTAACTGTTTGTATTTATTTAGTTTTGTATGGCTGCTTTATCTGCAATTCACATACTCTTTATTACTACAACTAGGTAAATGAACTTAGGAACTTGAACTTACCACGTAGGCAGTAAGTAACAGAAATTTTGTATCTTGAATGTTTTTTTCTTTGAATGTTTTCTTCTGGACTGCATATTTATTGCCCAAGTAGTTGTTATCTTCATTGCTATTCTCTTAAGAGTCTTCTGACACTAAGGTTCACTCACATGCAGATTTGGCTTCTGATTCCTGTTCACTAAGCACTCCTCACTTCAGACAGTGCACAGTTGTATATATTAGGGGTTTTTTAATATCCCAGTGAGACCATACATCCCAGACTCTCCTTGCTGTCCATCCCTCTGGCTCAATGTTTATTGTATTGCTGGTTACAGAGGGAAACATATTTTTGAAAGTGGAAAACTTTTGAGGAAGTTCTTTCTCCTTAATACTCTGATACTTAGGGTACTGCCTTAGGAGATGAAGGAAGAGAATGATATTCCTCTAGGGAAAGCTATTATTCAGAAGGTGGGAACTTAGAGTCTTTGTGAGAGTTATTTCAGACACTCCTATGAGCAGGCCTAACTCTCTAGAGCATGAACGGTGCTTAATAGACATCTCTGACTTGGGATACTGAATCTGGACAAGCCTGTGCTCCAGCACTCCTGTTTCTTGGGTGTGAGAGGTACTTCCTCAGCTGGAGTAGTTCCAGTATCCTCGAAGGGAGGCCCCCTGGTCTCATCCTGGCCTGTAGATGAGAGCCTAAATACAGAATATCTGAGATCTGAATCATCACCTAATGACAGGTTCCTCATGTCTGTGTCCAGATAGGTAAATGAATCTCACCTTTGACTGATAGATTATACTATATAGTGTCATATAATAAGACTTAACTGTAGTTTTCATCCCATTAAATTAATATATTGTTGTCAAGAAATTATTGCCTTTCAGGAAAAATGTACAATGTTGAATACAGTACCTAGAAGTCTTGTGCAAATTTTTTATTTTACTGTAGCAACTATTCAGTCTGTAACTTTCCTTACATTTTTTTCATGATGTAGATTAAAAGACATGATTTAATTTTTTTTAGTTCTCCTCTATAATTAATTAGTGTAGTAATTTAATTAGTTTAGATAATACTGGTTTTATTGTAAATATATGATTATTTTCATGAAATGCTAATCAAAACAATATGAGCAAGGACTTGGCACTTGCACAGCTCAGATCTTCAGGTATGATCTTTTTATTAAGTGTGTCAATGATTTTAACATCAATAAAATCTCAAGTGCACCAAGACTAACATTAAGTTGCTGTGGACTGCATTCTAGGTCCAGTTTTGAAGTTACAGAAAAAGAAGAGAAAGATTGAGTTAGTCTTTTCAGAACCTGAGGACAGAAAGAATATGGAAGGACTGTCCTCTAGATCAGGGGCTCCTGGTGTTTGAAGATCATGGACACTGATGATACAGCTTTTAAGCACATGAATGCAAAGGACATATATTGCATACTACTCATTCTCTGAAAATGAGCTGAACAGGACAGTCTTTGTGAAGAGGTCCCCACATGTGAGGATTTGTCTTTTGTACTTGGACAACACAACATAGTACAATGCCAGGCAGAGGCTGAGTCCCACCTAGTTCTGAAACTGGAGATACCCTCATGCTGTGCCTGTACCTGCCAGGGCTTGCCTTAATGTGCTTATGTTGCTTCCAAGGTCTGATGGAGCATAAAACTGCAATTGTAGTATGGTGCTGCACTGTGCAGCCATATTGCATCATTTAGAGCTAGCTGAGGTGTTTCTAACAGACTGTAATATTACTTCTTGTAAGCATGCCCTTAAAGCCCTAAGAGCTTGAACTGAAATCAATTCATCTGAGATACTTGATGTCTCTATTGGCTACAATGACAATGTTATGCTATAGTGGTTATGGTATTGCTGACTCCAATTTCTTCCTAGAAAGCAGAAATGGTACTTTTGTGGGTGAACATTACTCTTTGATTCCCAAAGGGACATGTGCCACATTAAGATGAATCTTCAAAATCAAGGGCTGTCAGTGCAAGTGTGGTTTCCAGGCTGTGCAACAAGGATTTGAAAAGCAAACTTGGCTAACAGCTCCCCTATGACTAAGATCTGGCACATTTTTAAATCCATTTCAGTAATTTCTCAAGAATATGTAGATTGTCTCTGCTTTTTCATGTGCCTGCAGCTCGGAGATGTCATTTTATCAATGTCTTTTCTATTTCTTAAGTTATAATTTTATTAGAGTCAGTTATCTATCTATTCTGGCCAGTTACAATCTCAGTATTGCAAGAGTATTTTGACTTCTAATCACAGTTTTCTGGGTGGCATCTGTATATGAGACAGTCAGTATTGTCTTGAATTGCAACAATTAAATTTTAGATAGTTCATTTTCAATGTTGTCCTGGTTTTGCTGGGACAGAATCATTGACCAGCCATGATCTACAAGCCATTAGCAGTTTGGAGTCAGCCAGGGCAGCTGACCCAAGTGGGCTGCAGGTGTATCCCACACCAGAAACATCATGTTCAGTATAAAGGGGAAAGTTTGTTGAAGATGAACGTCTGCTTGGACTTCTCCTGATGCTGCTCCTCCTCTTACTGCTCTTGAGGACTGCTTTCCTGTTTATTGTGACTGCCTTTGTGGGGCTGAGTATACTTCATATACTTTATATTGGTATTAGTTTTGCTGTTTTATGAAATCATTTTTCATTTCAACCCACAGGTCTCTCCTTTAGCTGATCCCTCTTCTTTGCTGGGGAGGGGTCACTAAGCGATAGAGCAACTGCTGCAGTTTAGCCCCGGATATGGGCTAAACATAGATAAATACTCTTTCTCATATGAAGACAGGCTGAGAGAGTTGGGGCTATTGAGCCTGGAGAAGAGAAGGCTCCGGGGGACCTTATAGTGACCTTTCAGTACCTGAAGGGGGCCTATGTAAAGGTGGGGGAAGGTCTATTCAAAAGGGTTTGTAATGATAGGACCAGGAGTAATGGTTTTAAGCTAGGAAAGGATAGACTTAGACTGGATATTAGAAAAAAGTTCTTTATCATGAGGGTGATGGATCACTGGAATGGGCTGCCCAGAGAGGTGGTGGAGGCCCCATCCCTGGAGTCATTCAAGGTCAGACTTGAAGTGGCTCTGAGCAACCTGACCTAGGTAGAGATGTCCCTACTTGTGTAGGGAGGTTGGACCAGATGAGCTCTAGAGGTCCCTTCCAGCCTAAAACATTCTATGATTCTATGATTTCTTATAACAATTACTTAAACAAACGTAGTATTTAGTTTCTAGAGTTATCTGTGATTTTTTATTTATTCTCACCCTGGTAGACTATTGTTCTTGTTCCATTAGTACTGGAAACATATTTCATAGCTTTTAGCTCCAGTAACTGAAATTCCTACATATGATCTAAAAATGTCATGCTGATGATCATGTAATAGATGTTTGTATGCATAATTTCAGACAATAAATAGCTTGGCAGCTACTAAAGCCTTTATAAATGTTTCCTACTTGTTTCTTAGAATGCCATACAGTATCATTTGTAAATTATTTTTTCAGGGTGCTGAATCTCTTTCAATATGTCTAAACATTGACAACTACTGCCACTTGAGACTAAGTAAAATGTTTGCACAGAGCTGGCAGACGGAAGGATGGGTAGGTGGAGGCTATAGAGCAGACCTGTGCCTCTCTGGAGTGGCAACAACAGGCTGGGCAGCATGCTCTAGGATCATAAAAATGGTTCCAGACATCTATCTTTAAGCAGCTGAAATAGTCCCTAGTTGAAGTTTTGCCATGCAGATGAAACGTTTGAATAACTGCAGTTCCAAAACAAGATTTAAAAGTATAAATATTTCATAATTCTATATATTCAAAAGCATTACTGTAAAAGAAATATTACAGGCATTTTTAATGCATATAACACTTGTTTTTCTTATAGATTTTATTCAAATATACCAGGTGATGTGTAGTAGGGTCTTGTGCAAGTATGTATGTTAGCCACTTAATAGAAAAACATGCACAGACTATTTCTGCAGAAAAAACCTACACATCTGAAAGGATACAGAGCTGAGCCCCCTTTGATTATTAGAGATAATGTATGAAATATATTTAGGTCTGTACAACTGCACTCATACAGGAACAACACAGAATAAAGTCTTTCCTGTGAATATTAGTTGGAAGGTGATGAGATGTGTTATAGATTTAATAATTATAATTAATTTTTTACATCAATTAAGCCTCCAGAAGGGAAAGAAAAAAAAAAAAAAGCTGCTAGAATAATTTTTTTTTCTCTTTTCTTGCCTAAAAGTACAGATTTGAGCTCCAACAAGAAGAAACTCCTTGCCACAATAAACTCAGTATTTGATCTTGCTGTCCCAATTCTGCACTGAATTAAATTTATGGGTCACTTAGCACTTTTGAAATGAACACCATTTATACCTGCAACAACAGTCTGTACCTGAACTATTCCACAATCTTCTGTTATGTGCCTTGCAGAAAGGTTCAAGAGAGTAATTAATACTCTTCACTACAGTGAAAAGAGAACAAAAGAGTTATTAACCAACACTAAACTAAACACATGGAAATAATTTTTAATTAATAGGTTTGCAATGTGAAGATCAGTAAAGTTTAGCAGCTGTTTGAGAACTTACTGTAAAAACATTGCAGGATTTTTACATTCCTAACAGCAAAGGTGAACTTTGTCTGTTTTGTCTTAGGTAGATAGTAAACACTTCCAGCCTAAAAATTTCAACACAAAGATAAACATTTGGTTGAATTTGCCATCTGACTTGACGACATTATCTCATCTGTTTTGTGTGCTAATATAGAGGATAGTTTTTGAATGCTTCTCACACCTTTCAGTAGCCACATGGGATTAATAATAATTTTGAACTAACCTGTTGGTATAACTTTGGGTATAATGAACATATTAGAGTTCAACTTTTGACTTGATATGTCTAATTTCTATCACAAAGCCTGATTTTTCAATTTTTTTTTTAAATAAAATTATAGCATTTTTTAAACTACAGACTTTCCTTGACTATTTTGCTCATGCTTTTCTTTGAGATTTCATAGAAGGTACCTGTTGGCCACTTACTGGTGTTAAGTGCCCTTCCTGTGCTTTAAGACTACACTGAGTTCATTGCCCATTACAGGAATATGCCCCATGTTTCATTAATGGCATTATTGGTGAAAGGCGAAGGTTGGCATCATGTGCCTGAATTCATACAGGGTCTCCACAGCCCACTTCCTTCCTGAAGGTCAGGCTGCCTGTGCTCAAAGCCAGGGTTGGTATGATGAAGCCACCTAACCTTGCAACAAAGGGCTGGGAGAACAGCTTGGATGGCAGAAGGACCCCATGGACACCATGCTGGAGGCCTCTGCCCTATCACTCAGAAGCTGCACTTATGCTCAGACCCACAGCCCAGGCCCTTGCCTGAGCTATGCTGTAGATATGACCATACACAACCTGATCTCAGCCTGCTGACTCAACTTCTTGGGTCCATCTCAGACTTGACTGGTTACTGTAGGCTTGCCCAGAGATTGCAGAACTCTTGGCTGACTGTGATGGCCATCACTGGTCCTGCTCTGCTCTTCTTGCTCACATACTGCAGGACAGTGCCCTTCCCAGAAAGAGCCCACTGCTCTGTCCACCTCATTGTTGCCTTTGGCACCATGCAGGATGTGTGGCGACAGTGACGTTGAGAGAGAACCTCCACTGCTGCTCAGCTTCCTCAGGGAGGGCAGCATAGGGAGGATCAAAGCTTCTCTCCTGGAGCAAAGGGGCTCCTCAGCCGAAGGCTGGACACAGACACAACTACTACATTGCATGGGCAATGAACAAGGGCAAGGACTTAAAAACAGCTCCTGAGCAAAGAAATGGGGAGTCCCTGATGGGCCACCTGGCAGATAGCTTATACACTACCCAAAACTGAGATCACCTTCTCTTTCCATAATGATTCGCTTTTTCTTTTAACCATTTATTAAAGACCTGTACTTGTGTTCTCAACTTAGGATGAAAGAATCATTTACTATTGTTGATACAAGGCTGTTGTCCACTAGTACTCAAAAATCATTCTGAACCACAAGTTAAGTTTAAAACCAGCTTTGTTAGTTCTCCTTTTTCCTTCAGTCTTCTCCATTTAGTTATTCAAGCCTTTATATCTAATAATTTTATAATTTCATGTTTCTTTCATGCTTTTAATTAAAAGCTCTCATTCTTGGGTAATGATACAGAAGTTAGGACACATGAAAAGAAAATAATTGATTTTGTGAAATGACTCTGAACAATGGTTTCATAGACTGTTATCTGAACCAAGGTTGTTGGTATAGTAAGTTCAGAAAAATCCTCTACTCTCAGTTATACAATGCTTCCCCGTCTCCTCTGTCATATTGTTAACATTATGAACAAAAACCTGAGAAACCTTCCAAAATTTTCTTTGAAGTACTTGGCTCTCCTACACACTGGCATTCAGCCTGAAAAACAGTTGGTATTGCAAGTGATTCCTTATGTCTCTGCAATTCAGTTTGAAGCCAAGTCAGCTGAGTAGGCTATGTTCGTGTAGACCAGCTGATGATGTTGGTACAAGGCAACTTATTTTTGCTTTCAACCTCACCTCATACATGAGCAGCAGCTCTGCCAGACAATACAAATGTCTTGGAAAGGAGTGTAAAACTGGCAGTTTTTAAAACAAAAGTTGTCTTTAAAGTGCCCTTCTGTAAGCAAGAAAAGATACATGGAGAAATGAGATGTTAAATAGCTGCCATTACATTTCTTTGGGCATACAATGTATCAGTTTGATCTCCCTGGAGCAGTATAAAAAGAAAACATAAAACGGTTTTAAAACTCAGGCAAACACTGCAGATACAATTGCTTGACTTTGTGAATGTTATTATTATCTATTATCAACATGTCATCCTGAACAAAGAGCTCACCTCTTTTTTGGGTTTTTTTTTTTAAGTAAAGGCATACATATAACACATAGGTTCATGTTTTCCTAATCGTGTTTTTATGAGCAAATAGTTCTAAACTTTTACTTGATTATGAAGAACTAGGAAAATTAGTAGGAAAACCAGCATGTTTTCTAGATATCCCACTATATCTAGAAATTTCTTCCTTATGCTAAAAATGCCTGACAAAAGAAACAGCAATTTTTCTCGCTCATATTTCATTTTTACCACTAACAGTAATCTAATATCCAGATCTGCTTTGAGAGCTGCGTTCAAACGTCAAAGGCACACAGGGGACTCAGGTCCACACGAAGTCCACACTGGGCAGAGGAGCTTTCCATTATGGTGTACTGTTGCACCCGTTTCTGCCATGACATTATGGCCTGTGGCTGCATGAACATTCTCCAATTTTTTGACCCTTGCATTTAGTTCAGGGCTGTATCTGCTTGTGTAGTATTGAACACAAGAAATCAAAGCCATATAGCTAGTCCCAAAGGATCTGTCATTGAGATTCACTGCTGAAAGGGGCATAAATGCATGCAGAAAACAAACAAAAAAAGTCAGGAACTGTAATCCTAAGAAGTAAAGCTTTACATATTCATCTGTGCAAATTATAAGGATGAAAACAATGTGCCATGATTTAAAGTAAAATATTTAGATTGCCATCTATTCTTTCCATGATTTTTTATTACTGCAATCCTCTCCAGGCAATACCAATTTTCCACACACTGTTCCAGATTGCTAAATTTCCTGGCTGGAGTGTTTTAGGGGTTTGTTTAAATGAGAAATAGAAGTCTTCTAGCTCGTTGCCCATGTATCTTTTTCTGAGGTGCAAAAGGTACTCCAGCAAAAGCTGGCATCTCTTTAAGGTGCTGTGAGGTTTCTGTTTGAGTTTGGGGTTTTTGATGTTTTGTTTTTTTTGTTTTTTTTTATATTCATAGGGGGTTTTGATTGGGGGAGGGGACAGAGGGTGGATTTATTTGGTGGGGCTGGGTTGGTTTTCTGTTTGGTTTGTTGGGACTTTTTTTGTGGGATGGTCCAAAACCAGCTAAATATAAAGGTTATTTATGAAAAGCTATCTTTTGTTTTTATTTACAGGAGAATTTTCCATTTTCTACAGGGCTGTTTTATACTGTATTTTAAACTTTATTTCTTCTTTTGTAGAAATTTCCTAAAAGCAATATAATACCAATGTGGAAGTACAATTGGGAAAGTATTGGAATATTTATTTCATATGATTAATGTGTGCACTTCTTTTTCCATAAAACAAGTAAAACCCATGGTAAGACTCCTAATGAATGTAAATCTGATTTAAATATGAACCAGAAAGTTTCCCACCCTATAATTTTAAAAAACATAATATGTATGACTAATATTCTTAGTTTTCTTTGTTCTCTTAAATTTATTTTTATTACCAGAGAGGTTGATTTGATATAATAAAAAGTTTAGGGATAATTTAATCTCTTATTTTACCTGGAAATTTTTAACAAATGACTCTATTTACTTCCTTACAAATCAGTTGATGACAGTAAATACAAATCAAAATCATTAATCTCTGTATAATATATGCTGAATTTGGACTGTATCCAGGTAATAGGTTACTTAAATATACCGGTCAAGACAAAAATCTTTGAAAACTAGTTTGGATAAAACAGAATAAGAAGCAGCTGTCCCATTTCTACATGTTAAAACTGAAGTTGTATCTTTCCAAAATCTTCGTGTCTAAATGTAGGTATAGGCTTTATATAATTTCAATGTCTTTCCACTTTGCCCTAAACTCTCACTTTTATGTAAAAGGAATGAGTAAAGTGTTAAAATAAATAACATAGAACAAAACATGTACAGCAGAAGCAATAGTTATCATTTGTATGTCTGTATTCATAATTCTCCATTTCCTGCCAGGCTACTTAAGTCAGTTGAACAGGCCTGCACTTGACTAGGTGTTTTCTGAGATTTTTTTGGGGATTGGGTTTGTTTTTGGTTTTTTCCAAGAATTTCTCTACCTCTGCAGATTCATGTAAGATAACTGGTTCCAAATCTTGGATTTCTAGGATACTGGGACAGAAATGATCAAGTATTTCTGACTTTAGCCATTGAGTTTTACTTTCCCTTTCTTTATAGATATGCTCACATTTCTGTATTCTGTTCCCCACATGTTTTATACCATCTTCCTGAGAGAAAATGGAGGATAGTATATCAGTTTTGGCAGATGCAGTCAGACTACTTCTGGTGTATGAGGTAGCTCTTTCAAGCTGTATTTTTTTCTTGATTCACAGATATTTATAAAGTTAAAACAGCTTTTGGATTTAGTTCTTATTTCTCTTGCAGGAGTCTAACTCAGGCTTACTTTGGAAAATTTATACCTGCACTTATGAATTTTCTTTCCTAACTAGTGTTTCTTTTCTTCCTTCCTTCCTTCCTCCCTCCCTCCCTTCCTTCCTTACCATTCTTTTGAATATGAAGAGTTTTGGAATTTCTGTATATCAATACCCTTAGATCCTCAGTGCAGCAGCACTTCCTAAATTCATTGAAATCTAACCACTTCAAACCAAGAATATTTGTTACAGAACTCCTTTTCTTTTTTTAAAAAAACATAATTAATTTAAGTTGAACAATTTAAGGTTATTTTCGATTAAATCCTTACAAGAGTACCCAGATCAGTATATACTTAGCACCACCTCTTGTTCATTCATAATGACTTAGCAAAGAAATCTGCTGAGGCTTTTCATTACTGATACCATTATTTGTGTATTTGTTATCCGACACTGTATTTAAGAAGTAAAATACTTCTGTAATGATACCATTCCCAATTCACCATCTGTTGAATGATGATTGGTCTTCATACAACACTTACAGCAGAATTAATATTGAAGTCTTCTCTGGTGATTAAAAAAATACTGTTTCTTGAGATATCAACTACACAGTTTCACAAATGTGTCTTCAGAAAGATAAGAGCAAGAAAACAGCCTAAAACCTTTAAGAAGATTGTAAACAAATTGAAGAGCAAAAAATGTAAATAGGGAAATGCTGGTGAAAAAAACTAAAAGACCCAGCCTAAAAAAATCTAGAAACTAAGTATGATTATCCGAAGGCCCAATCACAAAGAACTAGGAATCAAATTCTTATAACAGCAAGTTGAAGGCTTTAGCTTAAATCTGTTAGGGAAAAAAAAAAAAAAGAGATACAGCTTCCTAAACTAGCTGGGAGACACTGAGGTATTTCAGGAAATACTTTAAGGATGATCTGCATTTGTATCTTCTTGCCCATGGGTTTCTTTTTGTAATGTTTTCCTTTACATAGTGATATTTTTCAGTTTTAACCCTGCCAGGGAGAAAGCAATTTTGGGGAGATCTGACAGCAATAACTGGGTAAATGAAGAATGGTGGCTGGGCAAGCAGTGAACCCATTCTCCAGTAGAGGATTGCCACACTATTCAAGAGTCTTTTCCCTAATTCATTTCTTTGTGTGCTTGTAGACTTACATGAGAAAGGGGTTCTAGAGACCAAGTACATCTGCATCCAGCTGCAAAGGTTCATTTTGGGGTGAGAACTCCCAAATATCTAAGTTGTGGAGGGTTTTTACTGTTGTGACAGACAAAGAGTGTCAAAATGACTGTGGTGTGCATGATTGTCATGTTGGTCATCATATCCAGATCTGACACAAGAGACAAGAAATGGCTCCCAAAACAGACCAGTAAAATCTCTTTCATTATTTTTTTGTTTTGTTCCCATAGATTGTCCATTATCCACACCTTCTGTGTGCTGATATTTCTGTGTCATGTAGGATTCCTACAAGAGAGTTTCTGATAAAAGGAAAAGAAGTGTATAACAGAAGCATTCACTTGGAATGGGTAGTAAAGGGTGTGGTGGCTGGTTGCCCGGTGCCCACC
>VYZX01014298.1:0-26318 GCA_013401335.1 Brachypteracias leptosomus | reverse complement strand
GAAGTGATTAGAGATTTGGAGAAAAGGACCTATAAGTAATTCTGCATGAATTCAGATTGCTTAGTTTTAAAGACAGAATACAAGAGGACATAATGACAGTTTTAAGTACTTCAAAATCTATTGCAAAGACAAATGGGACAATCGGGTATAGAAAATAATTCATAAATCTCTTTCTTTTAAAATATTCCAGCTACAAAGAAACTGAATTCTTTGAACAGATTGCTGGGACAGATTACAGACATCCATCGCTAAGGAATTCTGAGAGAAAACTGAACAAACATCTGCCAAATGGTAGAGGTACTAACCCTCTCACAAGGAAAACTCTCATAAAAGACAATTTCTTCCAGATCTATTTGTCTCTGATGATAATACTCAGAATTACATGACTTCCTACATATGACTGACCCTCTGCATTCAGGAGAAAGCCTGACTGGCTTTAGGATACCTGCACTGTACAACTTGCAACTGCCACAGGAGTGATGAAAAATAACTATTAAGACCTGAAGAACTTTATCATTTAGAGGCCTTAACAATGGAGGAGTGACATTTACAATAAAATCTGTTAATAATCCCAACTTTTATAGCACTTAATCTGAAGAAGGACTGTACCCTAAGAAGAACTGTTCCTTTGTCTCTTGACAAAAGGATAATTACAGGCTTAAGGGGTTCTGAGTGAACACAAATACAGGCTTTCCAATGGGCCAACATGGGCCAAATGGGTAAGAACAGTAGATATGTAGTGAGAGTGTAACATAGGTGTGGAATGCAGGAAATTAATGATTCCACTAGCACCATAAGCACACAAAGAATCACTCAGTAAAACTAAAAGCAGTTACAAGACAGATTCATTAGAACTTTCTGAAATTAGTTACACAGAGCTACCTTACAGAGTACGGTTTTCCTGTATTTACACAGAGTCATCCTTTCTCTCTGCTTTAGCATACCACAGCTTTTACACCTACTGATTCTGTTTCACAAACCTTAACTTTACTACTCTTTCCTTTAAGAAATTCTGACTGTAATGACAATGAAGCCCTTAGACTATTCAGGCAGGTTACAGTTCCCTAGTACTAGGAAGGTGAGGGTGTTTTATGAACATGTCAGAAGAACTATCTGTAAAAATGCTATGGAGGACAAAAAGGTATGGATTCGGCCCATATTTCAGAGTAGCTCAAGATTCCTATAGGTTAGGAGAGACAATATCATTTTACCATTAGAGGTAAGAAGCGACCTTGAGAGGTTTGAAGCCTAACCTCAAAACAAAGCAACTGTGCAATCAGTCCAGGCTGAAAGCTTCTAAGGATGAGGGCTGCTGAGCTTTGCTGGGCAACTAGCTCCACTGCTTGACTGTCCTTACGAGGAACAGCTTTTTCTTGTATCCAATTTCAAATTCTGCTTTTTGTCTCCTGCCCACCCATGAACCACTGCCAAGAGTCTGGCTCCATCTCATTGATATCCTCCTTGTTGACTTGGAAAGTCTGACTTTATGTCCTGCTGAAGCCTGCACCAGGCTTAACAAGCACAGCTCCCTCACAGAGCAAGTGCTCTCAGACCCAGTCAGTTTGGTGACTCTGTAATAAACTTGCTCCAGGCTATCAATGTCTTTTGTGTATTGGAGGTACCAAAACTGCATGCAGTATTCTAGATGCAGTCTAATGAGTGTTGAGTAGAGAGAGATAATTCCTTCACTTGATCTCCTGGCTTTGCTCCTCCTAATACAGCTCAGGATACTGCTGACTTCTCTGCTGTTGGCTCAAGTACAGCTCGCTGCCCACCAGGATCCCCAGAGCATCTTCAGCAGATCTATTCCCCAGACAGGCTGGCCCCAGCCTGTATCATTGCCGGAGGCAATTCCTTCCCACGTGCAAGACTTGGCATTTGACTTTGTTGAATTTAATGAGTTTAGTTCATGAATTTCTTGAATTTCCTGGCAGTCCATTTCTTAGCCTGCCTAAGTTTCTGTCAATGCTGTACTGACTGCACTCTTCAATTTGGTGTCACCAGCAATCCTGATAACCAAGATCTCCATGACCTCCTCCAGGTCACTGACAAAGATGTTAAAGAGGATGGGTCACAGGATAGACCCCTGAAGAACACTACTTGCCACAGGAATCCAGGTAGAGGACAATTCATTAACCATTACCCTCAGCCTGGGCATGCAAGCAGTTGTACTCCCACCCATCTAGACTGAGGCTACAGGAATAGAGTAGTAAACAGGTATATTTCTTTCCTTATGTCAAAATAACAAGAAAACCAGTAATAATGTTAGTAACAGAACTGACATTTTTGTTTGATTTGACACCTCCCACTAGACCGTGTTCTCAAAGCCCCATCCAATCTTGTCTTGAACACATCCAGTGATGGAGCATCCACAACTTCCCTGGGAAACCTGTTCCAGTCCCTCACCACCCTCAGAGTGAAGAACTTCTTCCTAATTTCTAATTTAAATCTACCCTCTTCCATTTTGAACCCATTACTCCTTGTCCTATCACTACAAGCCCTTGTAAAAAGTCCCTCCTCAGCTTTCTTGAAGTCCTGCTTCAGATACTGGAATGCCACAATAAGGTCTCCTTGGAGCCTTCTCTTCACCAGGCTGAACAACCCTAATTCTCAAATTTGAAAAATATTTCATATTACAGTAAAACCAAGTTAAGTCTGAATTTCATTCCAGTTGGAAAGCAACTGTCAATGTTAAACAGTCGATTATTTTCAGTATCTCAAAATCAACAAAAAAACACCTTTTAATATAGAATAACATACAACCAAATGACTTAAATCACTGCCTAACTTTAAAGATGTACCTGGAACATACGCATCTTCTTTCAACTCCTATTTAAAATAAGCAAACCCTTAAACCAAATGCACCAAAAATCAAGGGAAAAAAAACATCTACTTTGTAGTCTCAATGAGTAAGCAGACAGTGAGAGTACTTACCTTTGTCTTACTATTTTTTTTAATATTCTTGAGGATTTAAAGACTGACATTAGATATTTTTATTGGAGCTGTAATCCCATTCCATAGTTTCATAGTGTTCACGATTGCTGTTCTCTGTTATTGAAGATCACAAATTCCTGATAATCGATTTTAAAGAGGTGATTCACATTCACAACAAAGCCAGTGGAATGTATCTGATGAACATTATCGATTCCATATTCCAGATATTTAAGAAACATCTGAGTGCATTTTTCCTAAAAGTACAGATTATATTTAATTTTTTTTATGTCTGCACTTCTTAATGGCAATATTATGGATTCACATTTCCCTACATACAGTTGTAAAATGTGTATTAGCATTAAACATTTTTAGAAGATATTAACTGGTGTGACAATATCACCTTCTAGCAATTGAGAACAGAGTTTTTTTCTAAATGTTCAAGTGATATACAGAAACCTACAAGCAAGAATATTAACTCAAGGAAAGAGATGTTTGAAAAGGTGCTCCCAAAATGCAAAATTTAGAAGTCTATTTTGTTGCTTACATCACAGCCTGTCCACCAAAAGCTCTGTTAAAAATAGCCTTAGGGGTATATTGTTGGGATTTTCTGTTAATGACATTAGCCTTGCAAGAAAAGTGATTAACAGCTGGCTCCCAATCTGTGTGATCTTAATCATTAGAAAGTAAGCAGTAATGTCTTGTTTAATTACTGCAAGCTCAGTGTGTCATGAGCTAATTAGATATGATCAATTATTGTCATCCTCATGCACCTCTCAAAACATCAGACAAATATTTGAATCCTGTAAAGCATGTTTTGGAAAATGAACTTTCAGAATATCATGTTGAATAAAAATTGCCTACTTAAAAATTCTAATCAATACTAAATAACAGTGTCACGCAGTTGAGCATGTTAGAATACAGATTGTATTCCAGAAAACAGCCAAGGCACAAGCTATTAAAAAATTGCCCAATTGTATTCTGATTTAGATAATATCTATAAGTAAATTGCTTGCTTATTACTACACCTCATTTTTCAGGCAAATGGTGACTAGCATAGAATTAAATAGCCTAAGAACATAAAGATGCTCCTACTCTTACAGCAGGTTCATACCAGTCAAATGAAAAAGCATAAATTTTACACTTCAAATTAAACCACTTAGTAATAGATGAGAAAGACCACAAGAATATTCTCCTTGGAGATTATTTAAGAAACAGCTAAGAGATTATCAGAAAATTAATGTGATCATTTCTACTACTGGCATCATGCAACTTATCCTGGTAGGACTTTAGCTGATGTTCAGCAAATGTTCCTGCTGATATATCGAAGGGTAAATTAAGAACTGGGAGTATAATTTAAAAACCCCTACCCATTTTCTTAAACTAGAATAACCAAGTACGGCCAAAATAAGGGTATTATGGTTTTTGTACTGGAATAGCAGGTTTTGATTCATCCTACTCTTGCTATCCTTCCCCTTTACACTGGTCCAGCTCCACCATATTAATTCTTTTTCAAGCTTTTGCATAAAACTGTGGAGTTTTTTCTGTTGTATTAAACTGTTTTGTTGTTCTGCCAAAACCAACTAAGCAAAGTCATATCTATCTGCTTAATTCCTGAATAAGGTAGGTGTAAATAAATTTAGAAAGAAGCTTGAAGTAAAGGGAAAAAATTAAATTCTATGGTTTTATCACCCTAATGTGATTTCTGCAATGGCAAAGAAATCCATATCACCATTATAGTAAGAACTTCTCACACGGTGTTTGTTTCTAGAGCTACTGGACACAGCAAGATTCAGGCAAAGATTAGTGACCAGGAATACAATAGGATTTAAAATAGAGTTCCTAAACATTAAAGTCTAGGGGGGAAAAAAGAAAAAATCAAACCCATAACTTTTACTTACATCTGTAGTTACATTTCTTTACAGGCCAGATTTTCACTTACAACCTTACAACCTTTGGGTTTTCTAGCCATGCTATTGGCTGCTAGTTTGGAAAGAAATGAGACAGTCTAACTCTAATCTCTATCCAAAGACTTAATGACATGTTTAAGTTTAGCATCTGTTAAACCTTCTTCTAATAGTCTTGGCTGCTATTCTCAAGTGTAATTGTGATGACCAGCAACTTTTTAATACTTCCTATAATTCAGGAATGTTCTGTTCCTTAAATACATCAAACTGGCTGAGTATTGGGGATAATTTATTAATAAGAAAACAACCATTTAATTAATTAAATTAATAAAAAACCCCCAGAATTTAGAGGCATTAGAGGAGAAAAGCATAAGCTACATAACAAGATGAAAAATAAAACTGATAAAGTTTATGAATATCCACAAAAAGTAGTGAAACTGATAGAAAATGGCCAAGTAAGAGAGAAGTCAGACAGGATGATGGTAAGTTTCTAATGGCAATCTCATATTCAAAAGCAAAAATCAGAGCAACAGCTAGAGAGCCATTATTAAGAGGTATAGACGTGTCTCCTTTATAAACTGATTGCATGTCGTGCCATGAAAGAAGATGAAAGTCTGTTTACACCTAAATTTCAAAACCAAAATGTTTTGACATATCATACATTATAATTATGCATTACTGACAGTTATATTCTGTTCTTAAGGAAGGTTCCTTAGGAATAATGTCAACAGAAAAAATCCAAAGGGTACGTGTGCAAATACAATTCATATATAGTTGATTAGAATGTTATAAACTTCACAAAGAATGGACTTTTCAAATGGATAGACAAGATTTCTACTAATTAGCTTCTGAGTATCCTGAGAATTGTCCACAGTACTTACTGCATTTATTAAGTCGTCATATCAGTCAGTGGCACACACACAAAGATGGGCTAGTCTTGACTGAATCTTCTGCAACAAGAAAGCCTTTAAACAAGCATTTATTATATTAAACCACTGTTAAATATAAGTCATTTCTATAATCTTTTACAGTCAAGCCTGAACTAAAAAGCAGTATTAGGAATCAACTATAAATAGATAGATGATCACAAAATACAGAAGCCGTAAAAATACCTGCAAATATCAGAAATAGAAAATAAAATTCAACTCAAACTAGGAAAATAAGTACTAAAGCTTACTGCTAGAGATAAACACTAAAACAAACAAACAAAAGAAAGAACCAGAGTGAGGATCTTAAACAGATATATTTCAGAAACTAAAAGCATATGAAGAAAATATCAGAAAAGAAAGAGGAAATCTGGGAACAACTGAATGTTTTCTGGAATATCCAACAATTGAAGAAAAATTGCAAGTAATGCAAGTATTGAAAATTAAGTAATTTCTCTGAATTAGACTTCTTCAGACGAAGATGGAGAATATCTATTCTAAATCAGTCTTGAAAGGCAACAAAAATCTGTAATCAGAGGTGGTAAGTGAAGATGTATGTTCATCTCTAATTTTAAAAATAATAAACTGCTTGGGATGAATAAATGTGTGTCCAGAAGTCAAACAAGATTCTGTTTTTAAAGCAGGCACAGTATAGACTCATTAGCATCAAGACAAAGAAGAAGATTAGTGCTAAAAAACCCCAACCTATTCTGGAACTGGTGCTAAGTCTGATTTTGGCAGTTGTATAGAAAACTTATCTCCTATCTTGCTCAATTTCAAGAATTTGCTGATTGATAACCAGTGCAGACAGCTGACTGTGATGCACAGGCACTGTAACCATTTGGCTTACACCTATTGAGGTATGTTTACATATCTGGACATATGTGGCAGAGTACAAAAATAAAACTGCTAGAAACAATCAAACAATAATTAATGCTGAGTACAAAAACATTTGAAGGTAAGCTCCTTGACAAAAGAGTTGGACATTTCAAGATTTTTGACAAAGTTTTGATCAAAAAAAGCTATATTTCAGAGTGATAAATTTGCAGCAGAATTTGCTTTTTATCCCTAACCATCCATGCAGTATCATCTGTCACCCACTACTGTTGATCCCCAGGCCCTGGACTGGCACAATATTAGGTTGACACTACATGGAAAACCCTCACTCCCATAGGCTGAGGGTAAAGATGATGTGTATCATCTACTGCAGACTAATGCAAAGATCACTGAATTAACTCTGACCGGATTCATAAGTCAGCACAGTAAAAAGTAACTCTGCTTGGCTTGAAAACATGATCTCATGAAGAAAGCAGACAGAGGGAGAGGTATACGAGCTGTACTAAACACATGTTGAAACAGCAATGAGTTAAGGAAAAGAGAGCTCCTGCACCAAGTACAGCAGAACAAGTGTTTAGCAGGTAAGAGCATTAAGTGGAAGTCAGCCAGCCAAGAAGCACCAGAATTTTTAACTCAAATATTTTAGGAAACCTTAAGTTAACCTTCCTGTCAGAAAAGGCATTCACCAGAACAGTATAAGCAGGACAGGGGAACAAACTCATTATTGAGAAATGGCAGGGAGAAAAGGAAGGGATTGAGGAGATTTAAGTTCAGAAATTACTGGAAGCGAAGAACTAAAACAGTCAGAAACAGACAAAAAAACTACAGTTAGATGGAGAGAAAGTAGATAGTTTAACGGTTCCATTCCTGACAACATCAGCAGCATCATGAAGTCACACAGGTACTGTAGCAGAACTACCGTCAGGTTATCTTAATGATACTTCAAAGTTGAAGTGCCCAAGGAGATAACGTACATTTGCGTGCAAGTATTTTGGTGACAGGACAGCACATATACAAAATCCTGTGTCATGTATATTTGAAGCACATTTATGAAAGACCTGTGTTGGAGAAAGGTATACGATCTTAAATGCACTGTCAACATTTTCACACTTTTATGCAAGTATAAAAGTCAAATTTGAAGGGCAAGAGACAAGTTTGTTTATACCTCGTGAAGGAAAGCAGGAGCATGGAGGTATGGACGTGGAAAGATGGAGGAAAAGTTCTTGGTATAACAGTGTTGTAAGAAGAGGAAGGGGAGACTTAAAATAAGAATAGAAAAAGAGTAATTTGAATTAACAATAATAATGGGGCGGACAAAAGAAAAAGAATATTGAGGAAACAATGAAAAAAGGTCATATTTAAAAATTGCATGCTTATGAGAAAGAGTAGCTGTCCATCGACAAACACATATATCTTTTGCAGGAATGATCACTACAGGTTACTGATCCATAAAAGAATATGACATATTAACTCTGCTCAGAGTATGAAAAAAACCTGTGTGAAAAATGGAAAGAGAATTACAAAAGCTGTACTTAGCAAAAGTGCTATCTGGAACAATTGGAAGCACAGCTAAATAACAAGCCCATAAAACACAGTTGGTGGTAAACAGGATTCTGCCTGAGGTTTACCACTGCTTCTCCCACTGTCCCACGGCTCCCTGGGATGACCATTATTAACGTACCATGCCACTGCTTTCTACTGCTTTCTTCTCAACACTTGCCAGCTTGCAGATGGACAGATGGACAAGCTGTCTTAAGAATCACTGTTACAGCTGATCATCGATCATCTACCCCATTTACCTCTGCCACAACTACACTATTTACATATGTGTTTTAGATCCCTTTTACATACTGTCATTGCTCCTATTACCCCTATTCTGCACAGAAGAAAAACAATGTACTTCTCTACATAAATGTTAAGAGGTGAAACAGCGAGAATACTACTGTTTCAGCCTTTCTGTAAAAATCTATTTCCATTTTGACATACTGGTTTCAGACCTAACTATTCCTACAACTGAAAATTTATTATGTTTTTTTTTGTAACACTTCTGAGCATAAGGCATTGCAAGGATGGATTTTCTGGTTCACATATAAGGATTTTTTGATTAGAAGGGGCAGTGCAGGGCACATCCCCTGTTCCTGCGTAGGTTTTCTTCATTTCATAAATGTCAAAGGCTTACTTTAGCCTTTGTTACTCTCCTTTGATTTCTGTGCCACAGGGATGCACATTTTCTGTATTCAGATAATTCACACTGATGTTAATGGCCCATTAAAAATCCTGGGAATAATCTTAAATAATCTCTTTCCTTTCCTTGTACCTGAAACTAAGCTATCGTTTTCCTCTTATAAAAGAGAAACAGCATTCTAGCACAAATGCTCAAAAAAATCCTAGGGATTTAATTTCAGTCCCAATGAAGTTGAAGTCAACTGAAAATTCTCAGTCAAGTCAGGCTTTCATTGTAAAAATAATTAGTTTAAAATTTGTCACAAATGTTGACAGCTTTTCAAGTTGTAACATTCATAGCATAGTTATTACCATAACTATAAAAATTCATGCAGAAGGACATCTTCCAGGATTCTGCAAAGTTTTTTAGATTAAATCCATCTGAGCTACTTCGCCAACTGACATCAAGGCTCCACAAGTTATGATTATGCTGGTTTTCACAACTCATTAACAATTCCTTCAAGTTCCTGAACAAGTAGAGGGTACATTATCAAATTATAAACATATGCGACTTCATCACTTGCAAATGAAAATTGTATTAAAAAAAGCCAACTAAGCTGCATCATTTAAAATTTGATTATTTTCAGGGCAAAATCACAATAGGGGGGGATCAAGGTCCTAATTAGCTACTAAATACTTCAGGTTAGAACAATCAAAATATTTGCTATTAAAAAATGAAGAAACAATCACACAAAAAAAGCAGCTTTGGTAGTTGTGCAAAAAAAGGTTAAAATTGAACATAAAAATGAAAACTAGATCAGACAATATAGGAACCTTTCAAAAAGTTATAGTTGAGATATAGACTAGATTTCTATGGAGATGTTCCATGCAAAGTTATGAAAGAGAAACAAGGAAAAAAACCTACCAAAACCCACCAAGCATACTGAGAAATTGATTTTAAAATATTCAGAAAATCTTCATTTCTTGGTCTCCTGATTTTGTTACTTTTTTTGAGAATGATAGCTGTGACTGTCTTCTAGATAGGTGGATCTCATCCCTCTCTAGCAGGCTATAGTCACTGAAGAACATCTCATTGACATAAAAGCCAAAATTTTCACAACAGCACCAGCTACAAAACCAGAAGTCTTATATGTGTATTTCTGGCTGCACTTTCCTCTAACTGGTAAAATGGAAAAGATAACTTGGGCACCAATACTTTTTACTTTCACCTCTAGGGCTTTGCAGTCTTTCTTGATTCTGCCAAGGTTCTGGCTTGTGGTGTCATTTGCTCCCATGTGAAAGAGTAGCAATGGATAATAGTCCACCATCTTGACAAGTTGTGTCACCTTCTCAGCAACATCTCAGCTCTTAGCTCCTGGATTCAGTATTTCTCTCACGACTCCCTGTCAGGTCAGCAGATGGGCACCTCAGTGCCCCTCAACAGAGAATCACCCACTACGAGCACTCATTGCTTCCTTTTGCAATATCCACTGTGTGCTGCTGGAACAGTTTCTCCTTGCAGACCTTTCTCATGGGTGACTACAGCTGTTAAAGCTTTGTTTCTGGTTTTGGTTGCAATGCTGGAGGGTGGGGACTGAAGCAGAGTCCTGCTTTTGTGGGTCCCCAGGGTCTAAGGTGCCTCATTCTCTGTGGTGACCACCACAGGATCATCATTCTAAAACCACTGATCTATGTCCATCTTAACCCCTCTAATGATGCGCAATCTTCTAACTGTTTTCTGCAACTCTGACACCCGATGCAATAGATCATCAACCCATGCACATCTTTTGCAAGTACTTACCTTTTCTCCAGGGGAAGGGTCTGGGCACCCACTGCAATTTACCATCTGTACTGAAGTATCCCTCCTTACCAGTTCCACATGGGTGGAAGCATCAGACATCTCAGGGGCTTTCTCTGTAGAAACACTGGTTTTAACTCTTAGGCAAGTGCCCACCATTATGGCACAGACCTCTTTAGCTGGTAGGGTGACTACGCCCTTCCTGCACACCCAAACTTCCATGCTAACTGCTGCACCATGCTCTGGCTGACACACCATACTCTCTTTGCTTGCTCTGGTCTCAGGGCTCCTGGTTGCTCACACTCCCTGAGACATTTTTTATAGGTGTGGGGGTGGTCACCATTTTTTTGGCCATGCTCAGGCCTCATCAGCATCTCCCACAAAAGCTGCTGGCTCCAGGTAAGTCTCTCCACTGCCCTGGTATTTCCTTGCCTCAAGAAAACCTGCTGTGACTTTCATCTGTAAACTTGCTAAGGGTTTTCTCTGTCCTATTATCCAGGTCATTATTGAAGATGGTAAACAGTACTGGGCTTGTTATTGATTCCCTCAGTACACCACTAATGACCAATCTCAAACTGGACTTCACACCACTGATCACAACTGTTTGAGTCTGGCCAATTCAGCCAGTTTTCAATCCAGCTCTCCATTCAGCTAATCCATAATTCCTCAATTTGTCTACAATATGACAGGAGACAGCGTCAAAAGCCTTGCTATAGACAAGATAAAAAACATCCAGTCCTAATGCCCCATCCACAAAGTCAATGATCTCATTATGGAAAACTATGAGGTTGGTCAGATGAAATTTCCCCTTAATAAATCAATGCCAAGTACTCCCTATCACCTTCTTGTCCATCATATGTTTGGAAATGAATTCCAGGTGAATTCACTTTATACTCTTTCCAGGTATCTTGCCAAGGATCCAAGTTTCTTGCCCTTTTTGAAACTAGGCTTTCCTCTATTCTGCAAGAGCCTCTTCCAATTGCCATGACCTTATAAAAATTATAAACAGAGGCGTGGCAATAACATCAGCCAGCAGCCTCAGCACTTGTAAATACACCCATGAGGTCCCATGCACATTGGTATGTATAGTTAAGTGTTCCATAATGTGGTCCTCCTCAAATGAGGGAAAGTCTTCCTTGTTCCAGGTTTTCCCACTAGTATTAGACAGCTGGGATGGCAAAAGCATTAAAGACCATTAAAGGTGATNTGTAGAAACACTGGTTTTAACTCTTAGGCAAGTGCCCACCATTATGGCACAGACCTCTTTAGCTGGTAGGGTGACTACGCCCTTCCTGCACACCCAAACTTCCATGCTAANGAAGGCATTAAGTACTTCAGCACTGAGTACCTCAGCCACGTGCTACACATCAGATTCTTTGTCCCATTCAGCAGTANCTGCTGCACCATGCTCTGGCTGACACACCATACTCTCTTTGCTTGCTCTGGTCTCAGGGCTCCTGGTTGCTCACACTCCCTGAGACATTTTTTATAGTCCTTTTGCTGCTGATGTACCTATAGAACCCTTTCTTCTTGTCCTTCGTGTCCCCATCAGGTTTAACTCCAAGTGGGCTTTGGCTTTCATATCCCAATTTTTACATGACCATACAGTGTGTCTACATTACTCCCAGGTCATTTGTCCCTGCTTCCACGTTTTTTTGTATCTGAGTCCAGTAAGAAGCTTCTTGTTCATTTATGCAGGCTAGGTGTGGGGGTGGTCACCATTTTTTTGGCCATGCTCAGGCCTCATCAGCATCTCCCACAAAAGCTGCTGGCTCCAGGTAAGTCTCTCCACTGCCCTGGTATTTCCTTGCCTCAAGAAAACCTGCTGTGACTTTCATCTGTAAACTTGCTAAGGGTTTTCTCTGTCCTATTATCCAGGTCATTATTGAAGATGGTAAACAGTACTGGGCTTGTTATTGATTCCCTCAGTACACCACTAATGACCAATCTCAAACTGGACTTCACACCACTGATCACAACTGTTTGAGTCTGGCCAATTCAGCCAGTTTTCAATCCAGCTCTCCATTCAGCTAATCCATAATTCCTCAATTTGTCTACAATATGACAGGAGACAGCGTCAAAAGCCTTGCTATAGACAAGATAAAAAACATCCAGTCCTAATGCCCCATCCACAAAGTCAATGATCTCATTATGGAAAACTATGAGGTTGGTCAGATGAAATTTCCCCTTAATAAATCAATGCCAAGTACTCCCTNCAGGCCTCCTGCTGCCTTTGCTTGTCAGGATGGACCATTCTTGAGGTTGGAGGAGGTGATCTTGAAAGTCAATGAGGGGTCTCTCTTGGATCTCTCTTCAGGACTGTATGCATCCCATGGGATTATTTTAAGATGATCCCTGAACAGGTCAAAATCTGCTTGTCAGAACCCTGAAGTTAGGACCTTGCTTTTTGCCCTTGTGGTTAAGTAAGAGAAAATAAAGTGACTGAGATTATCTTCATTATATATGGAGATGGTACAAATACTAAAACTTAAAGGTAAATCTCAATTCTCATCTGGAAAGAGGCAGTTGATGAAGAACTGACAGGAACTCTTGCATTTGGAAGAACCATATCTTCTAACATCTGTAAGTGTAAATTTAAAGCTATCCTTATTATTCTCTGCTATGGCAGAAAAGGCAAATCAAGTGAAATGATACAACTGAATTCATAAATCCAAACCAATCTATTAAACTGAAACAGCCACATGAAAGGCTGTGAAAAAAATATTTATTCTCTCTTAGAGGTTTATTGACGTAATCTAAAAAATAGCCTACAACATAACAGTGGTATAGAGAGTATGCAAATATATAGGTAGTATAGTGGATAATCAAGTATAACGTTCTAAGGTTTAATTCCTTACTTAAGGCATACTTCCACTTTTGGGGTAAAATTCTTCCCCCAAAAGTTCTGTGAAAATGGTGTTTTCTAATCTGGTCAAAATTTAAGGATCTTGTGAGGCTGGGTCTTCCCACATAGAAACAAGTCAGTCATATAAAGTCAAACTGGGAGAATGCTACAATTGCAGATGCAAATATATGACTTGAGAGATCATCTTAGCATATCATTCATATCATTATGGAAGAGAAACAGACATATTGAAGTCCTGGCTAGAAAAAGAAAAAGCAAAAAGTGTCTGCATAGAGTAAACTTCTTTCCCTGCTGAAGCTTCAGAGCAGTTCCTAACTAGTTTGGTCATGCCACAATTTTGAAATAGCAGTATCTACAAAGTCAGAATAAGCATCAGCTCTTGCCATTCTCCTTCAGGAAATAAGCAATGAACATATCGAAGTGAGTTGTCCTACTGTTTCAGGAAAAGAGAATATAGTATTTCCAATATGTGCATATCACATAGAATCGTCTAGATTGGAAAAGCTCTGCATATAGGGTCTTTTGTCTAACTGCATAGGACAGCAGGAATGCTCATGTTTGAATCAGTCCCGTGGATTTTTTAAAGCATTATGTTTCAGTTCCCGTGGTCTTACATGAAGACAATGCACACATTAGAGAACTGTTTTTAATTTATTTTACAATTTCTTGAAAATATTCAAAATACGGTATTGTTGTAAAAATGTTTGTTTTCAGTTTTATTTCTAAAAGCTGATTCTAAGTTCATAAATTGCCTGTCAGTCTGTGAGTGAA
The DNA here is from genome assembly GCA_013401335.1 of Brachypteracias leptosomus. NCBI lineage: Eukaryota > Metazoa > Chordata > Aves > Coraciiformes > Brachypteraciidae > Brachypteracias > Brachypteracias leptosomus. The sequence goes on along the minus strand of VYZX01014298.1, from coordinate 12,119 downwards.
AGGCAGGTTTTCCTCCACGTTATACTACTGTATTACTGTGCAGAATTCTTGCTTTCTTCCAAGGGTCATAAAACTGGCTGCTGCCATATAGAAGATTACAGATAAGATGGATAATTGGCTCTCTCTGAAATGACTCAATCCATGCTTCTATGAGCTGAAGGATAAAACAACTAGATAACTGAAGCCTGAATGGTCTTTTTTACACTAAGTAACAGTTAGGATTGTCAGGTAAAATGGAAGGATACAGCAGTCAAGAATAAGACATTACTCAATTAAGAATAGACTGGACTCAGTTAAAATCTTGAAAGATCCTGGTGAAGTCTTGGTTTGTGCTAAGCAGCCAAACTCCTACTGACCATTCCCCTACTTCATCAACAGGAAGAGAACATTTTAGAACACACACAGATTTTTCATACAGAGTATGCAATTAAACAAGTGAATAAAGGATGACTTTTGGAAGTCAGGTAATAGAAACCTGTTCAAGTCAATTTCAGGTAAAATTCTGAAAAGAAATCTGCAAGGAATAGGAAGGAGACTCAGATTGCCCAGTTGCTCTGAAACATTAGCAAAAGCCGAATGGTCTATACTCAGTTTTTCAACCAGGTGTTTGAGCAGTTTGAGCACAGAATGTATATAAACAAGCCCTGTACCATAACGGTATTCCCTGACCCATTAAAAATCAGGTTTGGTAAACTCTGGCTTAAGGGAGAACTTAGAACAGCTTATTTACTGTTAGGCTTATTTACTCAAAACAGCTGATGGATAAAATTGCAGGTTCCCAGGCTACAAAAAGGCACCAAAATGGCATTCAGAGTGTCAGTGGCATCTACTTGATGAACTATTTGCCCTTCTGACAGACATTTATTTACATGTTTTAAAAAGGGCTTTTAGCATAAATTAATATTTGAGGTCTCTTCCAACTAAAGTGATTCTATGACTAAAGATGGTATGACCTCCCTGAGATTTCAGTGAACAAAGATAGCAATCTCCAAAGGATTTCAGAGATTAACCACCCTCTGAAGGTGCCTATCATTCAGCTAAAGATAGCTCCCAAACCAGCAGGGAAACACTGTAATAGAAATTTTGGGTAAACACTTCCCAAACATTGAAGAGTTGAACTTTAGGGGTGTTCTTTTTTAAAATGAGCCCATTCAAAGATAAAACTTCAGAAAATGTTATTTGAAAATATGCAGTTGTGAGGAAAATAGAAGTTGGCATTACAATTTCATGATAGGAAAAGGCCAGCCTCATTACCAAGCAAGAGGAAACAGGTAAGACAGCAACAGGCACTGAACAAAGAGAAAAGTGGTCTATATCTGACACGGTACAAAAAGGCAGAAACAGCAAAGAACAGAAAAGCAAAGAAACAACAATGGAAGTCTCACAGCTTATTCATAAATCACAGGCTTCCTTAGCTCAACCACTTTGTGACCTCTTAACACTGCATCCATCTAAATTGGGTTTGTCAGAGCTGAACATTCCTAATTGTGAAGATCAGGTAAAGAGGACAACAAAGGGTTTTCACTTTCTCCATACATGTTTAAGCCATGCTTACTGCATCAGGGAATCTTCACACAGTAGAAGATCAGCTGTGAATCCTGTCCTAACTCCAAGTTAAACCAATATAACTATGCCAGTTCCGCCAGCAGCACATTTTCTCCAAGCATACGTACGCAGTGGTAACCTTATCATTCATCCCTGAGAAACTTTAGTAGGAGGCAATGAAATGCAAGTGAAAGCTTGAAGACTCAGTACTGTCCCAGCTGAAACATCCATGCCATCATCAGTGTCATAAACATACAGTCCTAACACATAAAAATCCAGTTTTTAAAACTATGAAAATTAGTAAGTAGGTCATAAATCACCAGTAAATTACATACACATATAAGTACCACTGGCTACCATAAATGTAGCTTACATTTTTCGTTCTAAAGGCTCATCTACACTTAAAGTACAGGTGTCCATAGAGTTTTTCAAAAGCTAGCCATTAATCACATAATTCCAACTTTGATACTAAATTTGCATACAACTTCCCAACTAAATGATACCTAAAGACATAAAAGTGATGGAGTCAGATGTCACAAGCTGTGCTAAATAAAATAAACATTCCTCAAAAGATAAATTATCTGTTAAATGAAATTTTCTTTGATTTATAGCAGGAAAGCATCATTTCCACCTCGGCAATTTCTCATAATATATTCTCTGCTGCTTTTCCTAAATTAAAGTCTGTCTTACATTTAAAAGGAGGTGTCCGCATAGTTACTTAAGCCTACTCCAATATTAGTTGTCTCTGGTTTATTTTGTTGGGGTTTTTTTCCAATTATCACAAAATGCCACTGTCCTTATTGCATAGGGTGAGGTGGTTTTTTTGGCAGACTTCTGTAAAAGTCTGTAAAAGCAAAGTTGCTTAAGAAAAGATAAGAGTTATTTATGTTTCAATGTCAGTATTTCCAACTCAGTCCTCTCCATGTTAAATTAAGAGATAATTCATATTTCAGAAGTACAAAAACTGCACTTTTTTTTAATTGGGACATTATTTTGGGTAATTGTGTCTTGCTTACATCTGAAAAGCAGCCCAAGTTATTATGTAGGCAGAAATACAAGTTTGAGCATTCTTCTGAATATTGAAATTTGTCATGAATGAATTCAGGCACACAAGTGCCAAATTAGTATATATGCAGACATACTCCTAATTTATTTTTTTCCCCACAGTGATGTTGAGCTTTTGGCATCATTCTCTCCACAGTATTCATACTTCCTCAAGACTGCTATTTTCTTACAGATTTGGTTTGTTTCTTCCAAGGAAACACTATATTTTTGTGTGCTTGTTTGATACCTTTCTATAGCCTTATTTTCATTTATCTTGAAGTAGGAAGTAGTTTGGCAAGACATCCCTATTGAAACACAACCTACAATCAGGACAGACCCACTTCTTCCCAGACAAGGAACTGATGACACAGCCTTAAGTTGGCAAACCCACCTTTGCAACACACCCACAGGGAAGTACAGAGGACATCTACTTGGAATCAATAAATTTAAGCCCATTCTTTTAAAGATGTTTGTGTAAGGGGAAAAATAAGATAATAATAAGCAACAGATACATAGTCATGAATTGTGTTCTTTAAGACTATCTTAGTGCCAAACCACTTCTCACATCTGAGGCTGGAAAGAATACAGACTTAAAATACAAAAATATTCTGTGCTCTGCTGCTTGTTCTCAGATGTCAAAAACGTCATGGAAAACCAGCAGTAGGATTTGGCCATTCACATTTTTGTTACTTTCACATTTTCTGTTCTAGGTTAACACTGCTTTCCAGTGAGACATGAAGAACAGCATCTGATGAAACAAGTAGACACGTTGCTTATCTTAATGACTTCTCAGACACATTATTATGCATGACACCTTATTCCTACCTGGTAGGACAGCCAACAGCAACTGAGAAACATGTAATACTAGCATTCACAAGCACACAGCCAAAATTCATGAAAATGAACCTGCACTGTTGCTCTCTGCTGCTTTCATTAATCACCTATCCCATTCTTTTTGTCTGGAACCACTTTGCTAGTTACATTGCAGTACCGTCTACATACCACTAAGGAACTGATTATGAATATGACTGTAAGAACTACCTCTTGTTTGTATAATAGAATTTAAGTATTCATTATTTAATATTTATCTTTCTAACCCATAATAAATTTATCATCATACATACAGCAAACATTTTTTTCCCCTCCTCATTCGCTATAATTGAAAGTCTCTATACACAGCACAAAATTTCAGCAAGCCTACTAAAAAAAACCCCTAAAATTCTCCTGATCATCAACAGAGAATTTACTTGAGTATTTAAAATTATTTAGAAACTAAGAAATCTGTGAAACTAGATAATCTTTGAGGTCCTTTTCAATCCAAGCTATTCTATGATTCTATCAAATTATATTATTACTAAAAGGTACTATACATTACATTGGTATCCTATGCCAAAATACGGTGGGACAGCCAAAACATTTACTGAGGAAAAAGGTTGTGGATCACTCTTGTACACAATACTAATCAGACATCGGTTTATTTGATTTCTCTTCTCAATGTTCCAACACTGAAATACTAAAAAAAATAACAACCATCATCATGTAAATGTGATCAAAACTGCCCTTCATCAGTGACTGCTGCCTACCTAGGTAAAAGGGATGTACTTTTTAATATTTCCTCTGTGCCTTCAGAATCTCTATTGATAATTAAGATTTCAGGAGGGATAGAATGGTTGAAGGATCAACAAGATTATATAAGATACTGTAATTCCTGCATGAAACAAGGAATAGGCAGCATGGATAGAAACATAGAAAATGCAATTAAAATTAAGGGTAGTTTCTGACATTTCAGTATACCCTTCAGTTTGGTCTCCACTTTGAGAGATGTTCAGAGAATTTGAATTAAACTCCAACATGCAGTTTCCATACTTAGCTTCACCGTCTGCCAGCACCTCCATAACTACTTTTACACGGCATTTAGGTAGCCAGCAAGTGAGCTAGTAGCACCAAGCTAAAAATTTAATTGTTCACACACTGCAACTTTTTCTGGCAAAGCAAGGAAGACGGGGTAAACTCTGCCCATAAATTCACAGACTGAAACATACAGTTTTAAAACAGGCAGAAGAAAGCCACCTCAAATCACCTACATGCTCTATCCTCAGTCTCTCCTCCATGTACCCACTTCCACATGGCGTAATTGATACCCCCATGCCAGTGCTTCATTCCTGCAACAACAGGTCTTCATCAGGTACTGAACCAAAGCTCAGCTCTGATGTGCAAAAAGAATATGAAGACAAAGAACACACGCTGCCTGAATTTTGCAAAGCTACCTCACAGTTTTATTTCAGTAGTTTAATTATAACATAATAGTAGCTTACTGGGGTGGGTCAGACTGAAGGTCAGATTGAGTACGTGTTGAAAAATGTGTTTTAAATCATTTTAGTGGATTAATTTAAAAACAAAGTGAGCATTATAAATTTTGTAGAACACTAACCTTAGTAAGGTCAGGTTTTACAGTCAAGTAGAAATCTTTTCATATTCACAGTTAGGCAAATATGTAAAATTGTGGTAATTAATTCAGCTTTTATGGGGATACATAATGGCTAAAATGCAGAGCTGTTGCTGTCCTAAAAAATACAACAATTTGAGTGTATTTACATTGAATGGCAAAATATGGTGACCTATGAAAAATAGGAGAACAATTAAAATAGGTGACCTATCACTGACTCAAAAGTCACTGAAGACTTAACTCAGCAAACCAGTAAGTACTCATGATTTAATGAGAGAATTGCTGACATCTTGTCCCACTACTGAAATTAACATGCTACTGCAGGCCACCTGCACTTGGCCAGGTGTGCCATGCGGGGGGACCTTGAGGGGACTTTTGCACCAGGAGAAGGCCCAGCAGGCTGTGGGGAGTGGTGGGGACACTTGCAGAGCTAGAGCACCCACACCTCCATCCCAAGATGTAAATCTGTAGTATGTAAACAGGAGCTGTTCAGAAATTTGAGTCTTTTAACATTTTAGTAAGTGTCCACTATTGTTTATCTGCTGTATTGTTGATATTGATCCTGAACATGCAGTATACCAATCATCAGTTAGTCTATCATTAACAAATAAACTGCTTCATTCTTAGTTTGATTTAGACAATGTAAATGAGAGCTTTTTCTGCAGCACCTCCCCAAGCTCAATCTCTGCTAGTTCCTTGTCAGACATGTTGATACTGACAGGATAAAGACAGCCAAAAATGAGCAGACCTTGTTCCTTCGCTTAAACACTCAGGAGTAAACTATGCTTATGAAAGAATAAGCCTTATACTAAAGAACATACCCTCCACAAATACATGAGCAAATTGACAGTAAACTACTTCAGAGCGTTCAGAGCTCCTGCTCTGTAATTGTGCACTGTACTCGATGGATCATTCATAAAGCTAACGCATAATGGTGAGAAAAATAGCTGAATAGGAGAGGAGAAGGATGTTGAAAGGAGCAGCACTGACAAAATGGAAATAGATGGCAGATCCCCAGCCTAACGAAGGCAGATGTGAGAGGTCCAGAGATCAAAAGAATGAAGAAAAGACCAATATAAGGAAGAAAGAAAGAATAAAGTCCATCTCGTCAAAGTATCTATTAAAGACTGAAAAAGCCAAAACATTTAAAACCTAACAAATAAGAAATACATTTAGAAATTAGCAGGAATCAGACTATAAAATACAAAAAATCTGAGAAAGAAAAATACAGCCATAATGAAGACACACTTTTAAATTTATGACATCAGTCAGCAATACAATACAACTCATGACACCTCAGGCCACTGACAATTATTAATAAATCATAGAATATCAGCAAAATTCCCAATGATTATAAAAAGCACAGTGTTACCCTTAGATAAGCAAGTAGGATACCCAGCTAACTGCAAACTGATTAGCAGATATTATATACAGGCAAAATAACTATTGTCCTCTGATATTAACACAGCAAAACCAAAAAAGTGTCAGTCACCAAGGTTAAAGGAAAACCAACTTTCAAAAAACCCTTTATTTCTTAGGGAAAAAAACACAAGTTAGCTTGGTAAAGCTGAGTGCATAATCAAATTTACTTAGCCTTTATATGCTGGTATATCTGAAAATCTGCAGTGGCTTGGTGTAGCAAGTGGTTCCATGAGCAGAAAAAAGTGATGTTATTTGGTTTTACACGAATTTCCATCCAATATTCTCATAAACAGCCTTTTTTTATGCACCCAGTTCACGCTGCTCTCCTTTCCCTCTATCTCTCAGCTCTCCTTGGGTTCCACTCCTTACTTTGGGCTGGGCAAGTGGCCGGACATGAGCACATGTACCAGGATATCCATGAGGGTGACTGTCACTCAGCCAGACCACCAGGTGTAAGAGTCATGTACAAGCACTTTACTTCCCCCTAGCAAAGGCACTGATTTAGCTTCCTCTTACAAGTTAAATTTTGACATATTCTGTATCTGTTTGAAATTAACTACTAAATAGTCATGAAGGAAAACCAAGAGTAAGAGAGAAGGTGGACTAATGGACAATTAGATCAGTGGACTGAAAACTAGCAAGTTCACATGCACTTTATATTTAGGTTAAAAATAAAAGCAAACAAAACATAATCCATTAAATGATTCATAAATTAAAAAATTTCACTGGAAACTTATAATTGAACAGTGTGATTTTTAATAAGTTTTGCTGATGTGCAGTGTTATATATCCAAGAAAACATACTGCACAATCAAGAAGCTACTTTAGGAAGATGCAAGTTATAACAGCCATACAACTCAACATTAACATCCAATGCCACACATTTAAAAGAAATATTTGATGTAACAAGTGACTTGGATAACTACATAATATCTCTGCATAGCACCTGTAAAGCCTAAAATGCTTCATTAATTTATGGTGCTATGTGTTAAAAAAATTAGAAGCTAGAAAAACAGAAAAAAGCTATAAAAATTACATTCCTTCAATAACTCAAGAATGAGAAAAACATGAGACACTTCTGGCATTTAATCAATCTATTAATCAAAAGAAGTTTAGAGATCCTGGCTATTTTGTATAAGTATCTTTAGAGGTGAAAGGAATAGCAAGACCAATGGCTGACATTTAAAAGTACGTTAAAGAATGTTGACAGGAACATAACTGAAATGTGCAGGCAGATCTTTCTCACAGGGGTTGTCTTGTACTCAACCACAAAACAAGTACTGAGTTTAGTACAGAACAAAGAGGGTAAAGTTAAATGCTATGATACATGTGAGACCAGAAATAGCGATGGATTGCCCTTTATAACTAAATCCTATAAAATCTACATCTTCCAATAATTCCAAAACCAACTAGTATCTCCTGTGTTAATTTTCTATTAGCAGTTTTAATCTAGAAAAACTACAGAAAAACCCCATTATGGATTATTTGTTATCTCTTTCCTTATAATTTATACTAGAGAGAAGAGCCAAGAAGATATTCAAGGAAGTTTTCATGTCAAAATTGCACTTAGAATTACACTTATGATAAAAATTTCTATATATGGTCAAGTGAACTTGACTCAGTTTTTAAAATACTATTATCTATAAAATACTACTTTTAACACACTATCAAAGTTGTGATTCAGACCAATATGTTGATAGTGGTTATACAGATTCTTCTTTGAGCACGTAAACTACACCACTATAAGGCACCATTGTCCAGATTTATGATGGCTCCTTGTAAGCAGAATTTAATACAAACTATTTCAATTTGATGCCACAATGTTTTTCTAATAATTTAAGTCACTACAATGACTTTTTTTCCTAAAGTCATACTCTCTCAAGTGTAATTCCTTTCAACTTTACCTCCTATGTATAAAAGGATCTTACTGATTTTTTTAAAGAACTATCACATTGGCAATATTGGCACGTTCCAGACTCTTTAACCTCACCCTGCCTAAAGGAAAGACATAAGACAGAAGTTCCGGGACAGCCTTCATATGTATCTTAAATACTCCAATGCTATTCAAAACTCAGTAATTAGTAATTGCTAAAAATTTTGATTTAATCAATTTGAAAGATGGCATTTTGCAAAACTAGTCAGACATATTTCCACTTCTTCTTTGTCTTTATATAAAAATGCACTCACACCCTCATCAAATTTTTGGAAGATCAGAGTTTCAACACTTCAATTCCCAGTAAACCATACTCCCATCAAGAAGCTGAGATAAGTAGTTATACCCTAATATACCCTTCCAAAATAGATGTCCCTTATTTTATCAGTATTTATGTGAAAATTCTGTGTGTCCTTTCCTCATTCCTGACACTCACCTGAAAAATCTCAAATATATAATTTCATGACCAGAAATCTTCCAGAAGCTGTTCATTTTTTTTCCTGTTTTGGTTCTCTATTTTGCAAAGCTCTGCAAATGTTTCTCTTCACCTGGTTATCCAAAACTGAATCAAGAAAGGAAAGGTGCATTTGAAAAAATACACAAGAAGGTTTCTCCAAAAAAGAAACACTACAAAAATTCATAAAACTGGAAAAATTCTGATGAAAGTGATTTCAGCATGAATGAATAAAAATATAAATAATTTGTACAGTGACTGGTGTGCAACTGAAAGCACCAGGCACAAACAAGTGAAATAAATAGCAGCAAAAGTATATTAAAAAAAGAAACTTGCATAGGTTTATTATAAATTGTAATCATGTTTCTATTGCATCAGAGGACAAGATTTTTGCAATCTTGTATACAAAATTAAACATCCTAGGGAAGGACTGATTTTCATACAAAGCCCTCAAAAACTGTTGCATGAAGCTTCTTCTCAAAAAGCCTTACATTAGTCATATTAAAAAGCAACCTAAACAGAAAAAAAAATAAAAACATGCTTTGAAGTTACTTTGCTTTACTTCTAGATGTTCTGAAATTACAAATTACTTCAGCAATTGGACATACAACCAAAATGTATATTTGGACAAGTTTCCTAACCTTAATTAAGCCACTAGCAAGAATCTCTTTTTTAAAGGAAATACAGGGATTTTAAAATTTATTACCTCAAATCATCTATTTCCAAAATAAACAGGTCAGCGGAAAGACTAGAAAACATGAGTTGTCCCTTAATTGTCCTACAGCACTTATTTGCTAGCACCATGTAAAACTGTAGAGCATTATCTATTAAGGATTAACTCTATTTAATTTCATGAGCTCAGTTCTGTCAATATTGCTACATAAAGTGGGATCATTTTTTCCCCTCTTTAGAGTCCAATTTGTTTTTACTTCAAGTGGTTTGCAACTTGTCCATTGGGCTTACACTGCAGTGAGTGCAGACAGGCTCTGAACTTTCAGAAACACCTTCTTAAATTAATTAGATTAAGATCGCATGCCTTATTTAATAAGCACAGGGAAGATAAATGCTTTCCTTTAAGAACTAAGCAATATTGAACATTTAAAAACAGAAACCACCTGAAATGAGCTGCTACAAAAGCAGCCTTATTTAGGAAATTTATCCTGTCCTCCTATAACACAGGCAGTGGAATTGTTTGTTTGGATTTTTTAATGAAGACTTTATGTCAGCATTTTTTTAGATGACTGCAGAGAGGCAATGATACAATCTTGGGAAACCATAGTGACTAACACTAGATGAGAAAGATTCCAGAGTTTTAAAAAAACCCCAAACAATCCACACATTCAAGAGCTCAGGAATACCCCTGAATAAAAACAAATTGAAAAACTCAGATTGTCAATATTTCAGCAATACTTCAACAAATATCCTTATGAAGTGATTAATCATTGCTATATTTCACATTTTCAGAATTCCGTACATAAACAGCTTTCATAATGAATTTTGCTTTTCCTCATTTTGTAGTCTTTATCTTTTCCTTTTGTTTCAATTAATCATTCTATTTTTGCATAGAAACAATAAAATAAGTTGATATTTGAAATTTTAGGAATAAATAAAATTTAATTAACTTTTTATCTAACAAGGAAATAAAGACTAAATTTTGTTGACAAATTTTCAAACTGAGTACCTCTCCAATTTGAAGCGTATTCCTCACCAACAGCTGTCAATTCTAATGGAAGTCAAACCATGACAGGGTTGACAAGTGTTATTTTCAGTAACAGATTTTGAAATATATACTACTTGGACAAGGTGTTGAAAATGTAAGCTGCATTTTTAGGAGCTAAATATGAAATAAAGATGCAATTTTAAAATTTTAAGTGACAGGTGAAGTGCAGTTTTCAGAGAGTGAAGAAAAACAGCAACTGAATGGAACAGACACTTCTTAACCCACCTGCCTATTCACTATTATTTGCAAGACAGATGGGAAATGAAGTATGTCCATACCATACTGTTTAACATTGTTGGGATCTTAGAAAATTATTCATTCCCTTCAAATACAAATGAACTTTTACTGAAGATATTGCCTTTTGAAGAAGGAAAAAAAAATAAGAACACTGCTTTGCAAAATAATCTAAGTGGTATGATTTTTATATATATTTTTACAAAGTATGAAAAGGAGCTGGAAAAAATACATATTTTGGAATGTTATGTTTCTACAGAAGAGGCAAACTATGCCAAAAGCTGCTCATAACCCACATTGAATAGCCAGTCCTGTACATTTCATAGAGGTTATGTTCACATGAAAGGTCATTATAGTGAACATGGACTAAGGAACCCTGCAACTGAACAAATGCAAAACAAATTAGTTAGGCACTTGGATGGAGTGTGTCCCCTGCTTCTCTTGCCAGGGTAGACAAAATATGTCAAAGTTTTGTTGACTGGTGTTACTCTTTTCCATTATTTCAACTACACAAATAGTATTATCCTGTGACTGCAGGAAAAAGAAAACTTACTAACAATTTTCTAACCTGCATGTAAAACACTGACATTTTCCACTCATGATCTCCAGGGTGCCCTCATGCAGATGGCAAAAATCCATATCTGAAGCCCAAACCAACAATTTCCTGTGAGAGAACAAAATTCAAGGGACAAGCCCATTCCTCATATCCTCTGGAAACCTCCATGCATGGAGGTTCTTTCTTCTCTGCTCTTCAACTAGCTGTGGGCTGTTACTCCATTCACCAGCCTTAAAATGGGCTTTTCTCTTGGGCTCAGAGATCCTTTAAGTACAAGAGGAGCAAAGGCATGTAAGTCAAGGTGATGTATCACCATTCCCTTCACAGCTGTTGAAGTCTCCCTGAGCACACAAGGCACAGCAACCGGGCTTTATCTGCTGACGTTCCCAGATCACATCCATTAGCTTCATGGGACGTCAAACTCTGAAAGGCTTTAGTGAAAGTCTTTTTCATTGACAAACATCACAGTCAAGTATAATCTGAAATCCATCACGGGTCGGGAAAAAGACCTAAGGGCTCTGGACTTAATTCTATCATTTTTCTTTTCCCATCTACCTGGTATTTTTATTCTCATATTTGCTGCATGACCAAGTAAGTTACAATATATTAAGAAAAGACAGATCAGATAAATCTAGCTGTTACCAGAAGAAATAATAAGTTGTTTTCTGGGCTGAAGGTATTTAATCTGGAAGAATTTGCATTATAGTCTAACTTAAAACTGGCTTTTTGAGAAACAGTTTGCCATACTGTAGTGGGTCTGGCTGAG
>VYZX01014295.1:218751-261888 GCA_013401335.1 Brachypteracias leptosomus | reverse complement strand
CCCCTCTTTGTTCTGTGCCAAGAGAAAACAAAATGTGTTATACAGGTGTAGAATGGTTCCTTCTTACTTGGGAACACTGTTGATGAAGTGATTGGGGGAGGGATTAAAAAAAATTAAAATAATTAACTGTTGCTTTCAAACTGAAAGACACAGGCTTGGCCTAACAGTAGAGCAGCCACAGTAGCAATTGCACCCCAGCTCTCAGCCAAGGCTATTACTGACTCTGGAAAATTACTTCATTCCATGGTCAGGAAGGTTGCGCTGCAGGTGATGCTTTTTTTCCCTCCCCAGTCCTGCTGTTGCTCTTTCTGAAGCTGCTGAGCAGATTTCGCAGTTCTCTAGACAGAAGAATCAATCCTTACAAAGACTTGCTTATCTGATTCAGTAAAACAGTAGTTTCTATTCTTTCCAAAAGGACAGAAACCATTTTCAGAGTTGAAAACAGAGTACAAATCAGTCTGAAGGGGGAAGGAGGGGGAAAGTATGTGGTTTTAGATACTGACATTGCTATTTTAATGTTAAGTGCTCAAAGGATTCAAGGCTATAAGATGAGTTTACCTCACCTTACCCAAGCTCTAACATTACCTCTGCACAGACTGCTGCAAGTATATGTTGTAGCCCTGGCTTAAAGGTTAATCTTGCTAAAAGAGGGTGAAGGCCCCAAATCCAGTGGCCTTCTGGGCACAGTTACAGGTATGCTCACAGCACTGACCACACGGAATTGCACTGCTCCCTGTGCTACAGTTTTACTCCTGTCTTTTTGTCTCTGCTTAGGATCACAGCAAGGATCCACCTTATGGTGCTGATGTTCTCCGCTGGTGGGTGGCAGAGTCAAATGTTTTTACTGAGGTGCTGATTGGGCCTGTTGTGCTTAATGCTGCAAGAGATGATATCAACAAGGTAAGAGCCCAATACGCTCTTCTCTGATGACAGGTCCTTTTATGTCTGGTTTTGTGTTGGCTGAGTAGAGTTCATTGCAAAGCTTTTCAATCTTAAGATTAAAGAAAGCTTTTCTGAACTCATTTGGGTTGGTACTGCTGCTTTTTACATCTGTGGATCAAACAGCAAAGTGTACTGAGGAAAAGACTAGTTTTTGCAGCATGCTTCAGTCATAGCCACTCTTTACTTATCCTCTTTTTTTTCCACTTTTTTTTTTCCTCTTGGCATATGTTCTTCATGATGTTTTTGTGACTATTCAAACAATAATTTTGAAAACCAGCCAACTTTAGTTAATTCAGTATAGAATATTATCGTGTTTTATCTGAAGTGCAGATCATTAACATTTAATTTTTCTGATTCATTCCTAGCTTCGAAATACACTACGCTTCATGCTGGGCAACGTGGATGGCTTCAATCCAGAAACTGACTCCATCCCTGCTTCAGAGATGTACATACTAGATCAATACATGCTGCATTTATTGCAAGATTATGGCAGCAAGGTAGGGGTGAATTGTACTTAGATGTATAGATGTGTAAGGTTTTTCATTGGCTATTCCCTCTAGGGAAAGTTCTTTAAGTGAATGAGTAAAGAGTATGTGTCAAGCAGGCAGATTATGACCACAAAGGTTTCTTTGATGCAATTTGTGCTTCCCCAAGCCCATTTCAAGTTTTGACAGGAAGACTTTGTTTTGACATTGACCAGTTTTTCTCATTTCCCCCCTGCCCAAGACCTCAAATTAAAGTATTTAGAAACAGTTAGAATAGGATATAATAAAAAAAAAATAATTTCTAGAGCTTTGGAAATCTGCTCTAGTCAAAATGTAGTCATTTTTGTCACTCAGAACTGTTGTGCTGAAAGGATGGGCATAATCTCTGGGGTTCCCCTTGTCCTCTCCCCTAAAGTTTGAATTGAAGTTATTTCTTTGTCCTAATTGTTAACGGAATTAATAATTTTCCCCCTCTAACAACCTTTTAAAGAAAAGATTCTCCCAGATTTTGTCACTCATTAGTTTCTGCAAGTTCAGGTTCATCAGGGGTTGTCCTTGTGTACCATGTGGTGAAAATTGGTGCATGGTTCTTACCTCTGTCTCTGCTCCTCTCCCAGGTTACAGAAGCATACAAAGAATATGACTATAGCAAAGTTGTTCGATTATTGCAGGCGTTCTGTTCCAGAAACTTGTCTAACTTCTATTTCAGCCTAATCAAAGACAGGTAAGTTTATAACTGCTGCCTTTAAAAGAGAAAAAAACAAATTAATTGGTTTGAGGTGGAGGTAATAACATTCCAGGTGAGCGTTAAGTGCATGTGGGTGTCTCAGAGAACATCTCACAGTCACATATTTGGCTTTAATGCACTAAAGCTCACAGCTGCTTTCAGCTGAGTGTTTTTTGTCATCAGTGTGCTTGTCCACCAGGAGTACTGAATCATTTTGAAAGGTAATCAAGCATATACATTTAAAACTAAGCAAAGTTTTTAAAGATAGATTCTTCTTTCTGTGTTTCTACCTAGAAGTGTGTGCATGTGAATTTGGGAAGGTAGGGGGAAGGGCTTCTAGCACTTATCTGGGCAACCTGATGTCTTTTACCAATGTAGAAAACAGGTAAAGTATCCTGAGGATGTAACTGATACCTTTGTAAATTTTGAAAAGGCTGTTTCGTGGGGGAAGGAGATAGGGGGTTCTACTGATTGAGAGTTCTACTGATCTTTAGTTTCCAGAGTGCAAGTAGAGGGTGGCTAAAAAAGCCCTAATGCTACATTTTATAGGTGAACCAGGACAAAGGGCTAACAGAGCTGCAGGCTCACCTCACCGAGGAAAGATTCTGTTCTATACAAATGAAGTAAATTAACATGCCATGTGTAAAATCTCCTTCTACAGAATGGTAGGGGTTGGAAGGGTCCTCTGGAGATCATCTAGTCCAATCCCTGTGCTAAAGTAGATTTACCTTGGGCAGGTTGTGCAGGAACACGTCCAGATGGGTTTTGAAAGTCTCCAGAGAAGGAGACTCTACAACCTTTCTGGGCAGCCTGTTCCAGGGCTCTGTCACCCTCACAGGAAAGAAGTTTCTCCTCATGTTGAGGTGGAACTTCCTGTGTTCCAGTTTGTGCTCGTTGCCCCTTGTCCTGTCACTGGGCACCACTGAAGAGAGACTGGCCCCATCCTCTTGACATCCACACTTCAGGTACTTACAAACATTGGTCAGATCCCCTCTCAGCCTTCTCCAGGCTGAACAGCCCCAGGGTTCTCAGTCTTTCCTCATAAGGGAGATGTTCCAGTTCTTTAATCATCCTTGTAGCCCACTGCTGGACTCTCCAGTTTTTCCCTGGTCTCTCTTGAACTGTGGAGCCCAGAACTGGTCAAAGTATTGCAGATGTGGCCTCACTAGGGCAGAGTGACAGACTATGACAAAACATGACTGCGGATGCAAGTGGCCCTGTACCTACAGCACTGTGCCTGCCTAGGAAGGGCAATTACAGAAAGCTTTCCTTAGAAAGACAAGCTAGGTCAGGCTTCTGTGCTTTCAGGGGCAGTCCTAGAAGGGCAGCTCTCGAGCAGGACGGCAGCATGAGTGTACAGATACTTTCCACCTTTCATCTGTCTTACAGGCTCTATTGTGAAGAAGAAAAAGATCCTAAGCGTCGTTCATGTCAAACTGTGCTAGCAGAGGCTTTAGATGTAGTAGTCCGCTCCTTTGCACCAATTCTTCCTCACTTGGCAGAGGAGGTTTTCCAGCACCTCCCTTATAAGAAAGGTAAAGCATGTATAATTTCTAAGGAATTCTTTTAGTGCACAGTTAAAAGGAATGCAAATATAGAGATGGGCCATTCCTTTTTATTCATTTAATAAAGACTTAAATAGAAAAACATCAAATTAAAAATTCCTTTGTTTGCTTTGCTTTCAAGATTCAGAGGGTGTGTTTCGTACTGGCTGGATCAAGGCAAGTTCAGCATGGAAGAAGCCTGGCATCGAGGAAGCAATAGAAGGTGCATGTGCAATGAGAGACTCTTTCCTTGGGTCCATCTCTGGCAAGAACGCCTTGGAATATGAAGCCGTCATTGTAATTGAGCCTGGATTGCTGTTTGAATTAATGGAGGTAAAAGATGCAACTAAGACTAGTGTTGTCTGTGCAAAAAACCACTAATTTCTGTAAACTTACTTTCTTCAGCTTTGTACTTGCCAGAAAATCACAGGATAATTGAGGTTGGAAGGGACTGTTGGTGAGTGCCTGGCCCAAGCACCTTGCTCAGGCAGGGCCAGCTAAAGCAGGTTGCCCAGGATTGTGTCCAGTTGGGTTTTGAATGCTTGTGGGGATGGAGACTCCACAACCTCTCTGGGCTACCTGTGCCAGTGTTTGTTTAACCACTCTCACAGTAAAAAAGTGGGTTTGTGCTTTCTTGGAATTTCCTCTTTCAATTTCTATCTGTTGCCTCATGTCCCCTCCCTAAGCACAAGTGAAAGTGCCTGGCTCCATCAGGTATTTATATACATTAATAAATTCCGCCTGAGCCTTCTCTTCTCTGGGCTGAGCAGTCCCAATTATCAGCCTCTCTGCAGACAAGAGATGCTCCAGTCCATCATCTTTATGGCCCTTTGCTGAACTAGCACTGTTAAGTTCCCATCTCTCCCTTACTGGGGAGTTCAGGAAAGGACCCAGCACTGCAGCTGTGTCTCACCAGGGCTGAGCTGTGAGGAAGGATCATCTCCTTCAACCAGCTGGCAGTACTCTTCCTAACGCAGCATCCCAATGCAGGATGCTGCTGCTGCTCTCTGCTGTGCAAGCATATTGTTGGCTCATGGCCAGCTGTTTGTCCAACAGGAGCCCTTCCCTGTTAAGCTGCTTTCCAGCCAGCTGGCCCTCAGCATGTACTGGTGCCTGGGGTTGTTCCTCCTCAGGGGCAGGACTGAGCCTGAACCATAGTGCAGCCATCTGGTGTATCAGCCACTCCTCTGAGCGCTGTATTATCAGCAAACTTGCTAAGGGTGTGCTCTGCCCCATCATCCAAGTTACTGATATTTTAGGCAGTACCAGACCCCATACTGACCTCTGAGCTCCACTACCAGTGGCTGGCCTCTGGCTCTGGACTCCTTGAAAACACCTGTTCTGGTGCCTCTTCCAAAGCCATCAGCTTTTTTGATGTGAGGGTCAAAGTTACTTGAGTATTTCTGCAGAGGGAACCTGCAGTTCAAGTCTGCTCTTACTCTGGCAAGAGTCAGTAAATGAGACTCTTGGTTCAAAACCAGCTTGCAAATCTGAAAATTAACTCTCTTCCCTAGGCACTGCAGGCTGAAGAAACTTCTAGTGTTTCACAGCTGAATGAAATAATGATGGCTTCCCAGACAACCCTGCTGAGTGAGCTACCTAAAGAAACACCTTCAGATGCAAACATCATCAAAGGAACCTTTCTGATTAACTTAGAAGGTAAGAGAGCTTTTCCAGACAGGCTTCTGTGCTAAGCAGTCGGTTCTTCTCTGCACTAAACATAATCCGTTGTTCATCTGTAGGGTTGAGTGTGCTTTACTACACCTACACAATCTCAGTGCTAACGCTGTCTTTAACAGGTGGTGATATCTGTGAAGAATCTTCATATAAAGTTCTAGCCCTACCCATCACCAAAGCCAAATGTCCTCGCTGCAGGAGATACACTTCTGATTCCTCAAGCACTCCCTGCCCGCGGTGCCTGAAAGTCCTTGCTGGAAGAGGGAGCACACGAAGTGGTGATGCTTGTGCACAAGCTGCTCCCAAGTAGTGAGTCCCGGAGCACACCAAAGCAGTGGCTGACCAGAAGGTCTGTGTACTGAGGCCTGTAAAACCAGCTGCTTAAGCCCAAGCAGAATTATCATGTGCTTTCTGGGGGGAACCTTATGTATATATACTTCATTGTGTATATTACTTTTCAGCTTAATAAAAAGAGTGGTTCAAAAGAACTGATTTGCTTGTTTTTAGCAACCTGTGAAAAGTAAAACTGCTGTTGTTTAAATTTTATACTGTCAGGAGGTAGCTCTGTGAAACCCCAGAGAGCCAGCCCTCGCTACACTGGAGTGTCCACTCCTCTTGTAAAACAGTGCGGAAGGCAGCAATTCCCTAAAAAAGGAGGAAAAGACACAATGAAACCTCAAATTTTATTTAATCAATTTACACAAATCCACAGCAAATTAGACACAAAATAGCACTATGTACAGAGTATTACTTACAGTACATTACAGATTTGATTGGTGTAGTGTTGTCAGCTCTGGCATGAGGCTCAGTCACAGTAAAATCCCGCATACAGCTGTACCATGATACAGGAATGTAATGCAACTAAGAAACATTTTTGGTTTTCCTCAGGTTCCACGATGACCCGATCTCTAGCATACTCATTTCTGCAGAAGTTTGACATGCTGTCAGGCAAGGTGGGGAAGTCACCGGTAGAATCTCACCACCTTCCACTTTTCCCCTACAGCTGTTTTCTAACCTCAGTGGTGGAAGTCAGTATAGAAATGTCTAAAATGTAGAGCAGGACTGGCTGCTTGTTCTTACTATTCTTTATTCTGGTCTCTTATCACAGTAGGAAGTCAAACATTCAGTATCAAAACTGTTCAAGAAGCCTCCATGAGCTACATTAAAGTGCAGTGATTGGGAACTGGGGATGCTGAAGAGGTGAAGGAGGTGACATAGAACAAGCCACCTCCATAACCCTTTTTTTTTTAGGAGAAGTCTAACCCTTAGGTGACAGCAGTATATACTTCAGGAAGGTAAGACCAAATTTCATAATTCTGTCTTGCTGGAG
Source organism: Brachypteracias leptosomus (assembly GCA_013401335.1). Lineage (NCBI taxonomy): Eukaryota > Metazoa > Chordata > Aves > Coraciiformes > Brachypteraciidae > Brachypteracias > Brachypteracias leptosomus. The sequence continues at coordinate 255,183 of VYZX01014295.1, read as the reverse complement.
ACAGAATTACAAATGTTTCTTAACATATAATGCAAGAGGAACAGGTTACAAGATGGAGCAAGTTGTTTCAGCTGACTTCAAGGCAGAAACAGTTTACACCAATTTCATTTTTCTCTCCTGGCTTCCTTTAGGTAGCCCTGTTTGTTTACTTTCTAACTGATGCAAAATAATCATATTTAATACCACTCCAATAGTGAAGATACTCACTATTTGATTCCCTGTAGGTTCCGTAAATAAAAGTGTGTTTTTTAAGGCTAAGGTACTCAGTACTATAGATCTTCAGTGAAGTTGGGCCAACTATTTAAGCAGTTTTTGGCTACAAGTTAATGTGTGCAGAGGTTTATAGCATACTACATCTTCTACAGCGATAAGATGAGGGAACAATCTTAAGAGTAAGACATTCCTTGACCTACTTAAACTCAGCAGAGCTTAATAATAAAGGAGAGGGATGTAAGTCCAGTTTTAGCTGAAGCCCAGCCCCTAGAGACAATCCTGGGAGATCTCGACTAAAAGATGAGTCCCTGTTTGGATTCTCCTTCCCAAGCTGTTTCTAGTGTGGGCTGTTCTCCCTTTGCATAAGGCCCCAGCATATTTTATTCTATGTCTAGTGCAGTTGTCACTGTCACGTATGATGCAGTTACAAGGCGGGAGCCTGACACCAGCTCTAGCTTCTGAAAAAGCAGCATTGACTTTACACGGTCACTTCAGAGACTGAAGTTCTTCTTGGGTGTTAATGCTACAGCTTGTTTTGAGAAAACAAATCATCCATGGAACATTGAAACTGCAGCAGTTACTGCCAGCATGAAGTACAGAATGTCACAAGATGATTTTTGTGATAGACTAAACCTGCTGTCAAATATACCCAATTTAGCCTACTGCAAAAAGCGTTCGAGTCAGAAATAAATAACAAAGCATTTCAGACACCAACAAGTGTACTAGAAACTAAACATCTTGGTATTAGCGCAGAATTTAAAATATACTCCGATCTAAAATTACCTCCTGAAATTCTGGGATGGGGAGCATTGTTCTTTTCATCGTTTAGCAAAAGCCACATAGAAGTTTCCTCCTGCAAAGTTCAGCCTCACTGTAAAATCATGCACTATACCAGTACATAGCAGAAGTGTGCTAGCTGAGAATGTCACGAGGGGATGGCTTCCACAGCCTCAATTAGGTTCAAGGCGAGGCTGTACTGCCCATGATTCTCTGGTAAGTGCTCTATCACTTTGTTAACTAGTTTAGCTGTTGTTGCAATTGGCACTTCTACATTTTGAAGTTCCTGGGGGTCCTATATAAAAGAAAGCAGCACAGCATTAGAGTAATTCTTATAGATGAACATCTGCATATGAGCTCTCCTGAACTTGTAGAAAACAATCGTGAGGTTTATGAACTTGGTTAAGCTGATGCTTTGACCCATGAAACTGCTTTACCCTTCCTGAAACAGAATCAGCATCAGGAAAAAATGAGAACAAATTATTGTTTCCGTTAGTAAGAAAGGGCCATTCAGAGGTAATCTCTGTCTTGGTGAACAGAAGCTTCTGCAACTCAGCCCATTTTCCTACATCAAGCTGAACTTACCATGGCTTTGAGCCAAGTACATAGTGTTGGAGGAAGCCTACTGAGGAGTTCCATACCCTCCTTTGTCTGGACATGGAGTAAAGCAAAGGCCAGTCTCTGTCCAGCCAGTATTAGCAGCTGTGATGCCAGCACTTCTTTGTCAGTCACCTGAAGAAAGGCCTGAAAATAGAAAATCATAAGGAACTACAAACCACTTCAGCATGATGCAGCTCATTTATCTGGAAGCTTCAAAAGCTCTATCAAAAGAAGCTTCTTGATACTAAAAGGACAAATGAGGTTGAGACTGTTTCTTGTGTTACCCGTTACTATAATAAAGGATGTTATTGAAAGCTTCAGAACAGCAGAAGAGTGAACAAAGAGAATTACTCTGTACTTTACACAGTGATTAGCACAGGATCCATTTTACAGTCCAACAACATATTCCTAATTTCCATATAATCTCATTTGCTTTTCTGCTCAAAAAAGGGAAGAATTTTCTTGTCCAAGGACTAGTAAACTTTTTCTAAAAGAGATTATAGGCTAAAAAAAAGAATCCTGAAACTACCAAATAGAGTTAAATTTAAAAGGCTCTACTGGTTTAGACCGGTATTGTAACTTCCTATCATCTTTCCACTAGTTGCTATACACAGATTCTTTTTGGGAAGAAGGAAAAATGAAGGTAATTATTGGTCTTGAGAAAGTACTTTTCCAGCCTCTGACTTTTTCAGCCTGGGGATTTTTTGAGCCTTATAATTCTTGCCTAACCCTTTCAGGCATCTTAAGTGAAAAAGTAATTTCAGCAGAATATCCGACAGAGTGATGTATTGATTTAAAATTATTACAAGCTGTTATTACCTCTTCACCAAGGTGATCCATCCCATAGCTATAGAGTTCACATACATGATGCCTTCTGACCACATCCTCAGAGATTTGAAGATACTGAGCCAGGTCTGCAGCCAACGTTGGCCAATTCTTCCCCTTTTCAAAAGGAAACAATTCCTCTTCTGACACTTCTTTGGCCTTTTGTGCTGAACATAGTGACTGAACAGCTGCACTCACAACTTTGACCAAGAACTTGGAAGCAAAAATTGTAATTACTTCAGTATTCTTCAAAATTTTAGAACTTTAAGAACTTTCAGTAAAAAAACTTCTACCTACCTGTTGCCGCATGGATAACACATTTGGATCCATATCCCCACTGGGTAGCAGCTGAATTGAAGTAAGGTCCTTGAAAAATGCATTTTTGCCCTAAAATCGAGAACCAAAGACAGGCCTCAGAGATGCAAGGGTAAAGAAGCAATCCATTTTGATCCAATACTAAGAAGCCAAATTATTTTTTTACATTTAATTTGTACTGCTTCTTCTATTTCTCTTTGAGGACAAAGGACAAAAATTAATATTGTAAGTTAAAGCCACAGAACAAAACAAACCTTTGTTCATGCAATCGTAACATGTCAAGGATTTCCTTTCAAACTTAAAACTACCTGCCTACTACACTAGGTAGAGCTGATATCCTGCCAGCTGGAGCTGAAGTTTGGATTTATTTCCTGGTCCCTGGCTCTAGACCAAGCATAATAAATAGGAAGAAATGTGAACTAGCTGATACAAAAATACTTTTTATCTATTACCCATTGATATAGTTGACACTGCTTAATTTTAAGGTCTCTTGAACTACAAATGAAACAAATTTCAGGTAAAATCCTTAACAATAGCACAAGGTAGCCCTTGTTCTAGCCCATCATGCTCCAGCAGTGACATGCTCAGTGCCAAGCATCCCTGGCAGCCCTGCTCTGTACTAACACAGGGAACAGGGAAACTGGTACCCCCCAAAAATGCCTGTGTTAAAAGACAGTGATGAAGGTGTAGGTCTAGAAAGTGACTTGTCAGAAATAAGGTAATAAATAGTTTTCAAAACTTTTAACCACTTTTTCAGTCATCATCCAAGATTCTCTAAAGACCTGTCAGAAATTCTTTCATAAATCTCACAGAACAAATTGAAATTTACAGTGAGTGAAGGCAAAAAAGGGCAGCAGCTGAGAATAAATTGTATGTAAAAGAAAGGAGGCACAGGAACAGGTTCACATTTTACTCTTGAGAAGTAACATGCATTCTTAAATGACAAAAGGTAACACCTTCTGCTAACAGATAAGCAAAAAACAAAAGGCATAAACCAAATGGAATTTGATCTATGCTAAAATGCTAAAACCAGACCCAACAGCTTCATCAGAGCTTGCACACAGACAACTATCTAGGGCAACAGGAGAGTAATATTCTCCATTTATAAAATTCCAGTCAGTCATTAAGAAGAAATCTGCACAATATGACAGGAAATAAAAGAAACCATTTTCTCCCCAGCAGAATTAAGTGACAGTCGACATCAGTACTTTGTGTTTAAATTTTTTTAGAATTGCGGTAGGGTAAAGCTAGGCGGAGGAAAGGTCCATTTGTGGTACCTGCTTTGTATCAGGGTCACACTCTGATTGGAAATATACAGCATTTAAAATGCAGTGACTTTTTTTAAAAGTGGTTTATATGCATTAAATGAGAAGCCATTTATTCTTCTCAAGACGCTCAGAATTCTGGAGTAATCATCAGCAATAATGGATATAACAGTGACACTAACATTTCTGACCTTAAATATTTATGTTTTCTCTGATCTGGTACTTCTCAAAGCAATTAGAAAAACCTGCCATCCAGTGTTCTTACCATGAAGTATTTTCAGGCCAGCTAACTATTAAGGAGCTGATTTTCATGCATCTGAGGTCACTGCAAACATTTTACTCATAAGGAAAAGCTCCAAGTTTGGGTCTCAGCCTGAATTCTGGTAACAACTTCCTTAATGTACCACCGTGGACTAATGCCTTTCATACAATTACGCATGAACTGTTTAAAGAGTGAAAACTGGCATTTATTACAGATACCAAGAGGAAGGAGAGCAGAATTAAGATGTATGCTTTCCAAAGACATACCTTGCTATCAAACAGTGAAAGAGGCTTCACACTCTTCAGGGAAAACCTCATGATGGCATATAGGATAGTGCATAACACAAACTGGTGTTCAACAAGCGGGTAGTGGATGCGTTTCTGCTCGAGGGCCAGCTCTACTATTGACACTGGTCCTTCCACCGACACCCAAGCGTCTTCAGTGTCTAAGACAGGAGCCTGCATTTCGTCGCTATTAACATCAGCCTGCCAGGGCAACACAGAGAAGTAGTCATGCACTAAATGTCACAGCTTTAGACACAAAAAGACGTGGCTTTAATCACAAGTTCTCTGCAGCGAAATTAAAAAGAAAATTCCCTGTTGTCTAGAAGGTCATTAATACTTGTCTGAACTGAATGGTACAGAAATTAGCACAAGTATATTCTTAAAAATTAAGTTTGGAGTAATTAGTTCCTTACTTTCTCCAGGAAAAAATAAAAATTTACCTCTAGCAATGTTTGCAGAAGATCTGAACAGCAGCCAAGAAAAGCTGTCATTGCCGTGTCACCCATACCCACATCCTGTTAACAAACAGTACGATTTAAATTGTTTCCCTTGGAATTGAAACAGGTTTTTATTAGCTCTGCATGTTTGAGAAGACAGTTGTTGATATAAACCACATTGTTAAGCTCAATTTATTAACCTATTATATTTAAAAGGTAAACAAATATTCACTGAAGTACAACAAAGAATTAGAAATTACAAGGGAAAAATAGGAATAAAGCTAAATGTAGCCACTTAAAATATGTATCTCTAAAGAAGACTGAATTCCTCAAGTAATCAAATCTAGTAAATTCCATTTTCAGAGCATATGAGTTGTCTTCCAAAACCATTTTAATTAATGAAATTATGCATGAAAAATAATAGTAATTTGTTATGTTACAGTCTCAAATATACAATCTATAATATTCAATGTTATACTGCTGTTCTAATTTGCTTTATCAGATAAAGATTAATCTAAGATTTCCTAAAATTCCTAACATTTTCTGTAGGGCTGTATTTTGAATTTTTCTGAAACTTTCAAAAATAAATCACAAGCTAGTATTAAAATTGAGGCATCTTTATTTATTTCTTCCCATGTAGACAAAAGTAATATTACTTGCCCGTCTGCATAATCTGTCCTTTGGAGCTTTTCCAACCTGTTTAAAAAAAAAACCACAACAAAAATTCAGTACAATTAAATAGTTTTTATTATAAGGTATCTGTTTCCTCACATTTTAACTTACTACTATTTTCCTAATTTAAAAATGAGGAAGTAGTTCATTACAGCTACATAATGAATACACTGCATAGCTTGCTTCAGCAGAAGACTGGATATAGATCATACAACTTAGGAACGAACATCACTGATGCCCATATTTAGTTCACCCTCCTTAAAGTCTGGGATTAGAAATAAGGTCCCAAGGTCCTCATTCCAATCTCAAATGTAGCTAAAAAATTTCCCAGTGCTTTCTACAATACAGAACTAGAGCTGTAATACTGAGTGTGATACTAGAAAGAAACACTGGCGAACAAGGGAAGAGGAAAGGAAGAGTGAATGCTCCAGCATATTCACTGGGACGGAGAAGGTCTGATAAGAAAGTTATCCCATGGTTTTCATGCTTTTCCTCTCTGAATTATTCAGAAGAAATACCTCAATCATATCCTGTTTAGGGATGTTATTATGAGGTCCAGCTTCTACAACTTGGCTCACATGATGAAGCACATAAACATAAGTGGGAGTTCTCTCTTCCACAGCACAAAAAAAAAAGAGTAGTGATTACAGCATCATGGCAGAGTTTAAACATCTGAGATGAGATTCCAAGGTCCCGAATTATGGGATTATTTAAACTCAGATTCAGGTGATCCATCATGCTGTTTCAAAGTCTGAATTCAAGACAACTTTCAGCTGTCAATTTTGGGACTGTTAAGTGCCAACAGATTTGGAAACTGTATTTTTCTGGAAGCTGGCAGGAGATCAGTTGTGCTACTGCTTCTATTACACAAACCCTAAGAACTCATTCCCAGCTTTCAAATCTACATAAATAGCTATTAAAAGCTAGAAACTTTTGTTATTACATGGTATTTGTTTAAGGCAACGGATGTGTGCAAAACCAGTTAACAAAAACCTTTCTCTCTTTTCCTGCAAGTATTAATCTAGGCAGAAGTAACGGTGGTGGATTCACATAAAGACACATAGAAAAAATGGAAAATTTTTTGCAGAAGCAGCACCTATTACAACTGTACACAACTGAGCCTATTTGCTGAAAGGAACAAGGAAGATGATATTCTCCAGTTCTCACAAAGCTAAATAAAAAGCAAAAGCAGAAAATGAGGAGAGCAAAAGGAGAAAGAAAGAAGATGAGACAACAAATTCTTGTGAGTTTTATGTTGGTTGTCTTGTTGAGATGTTTTGTTTTGTTTCTCTTAAAATCACCACCACCACTTCTTTCTCTGCATCTGGACTTTTATGCTGAAAAACATTTAGCTGCTGCTCTACATCCAGCAAACTAACAGGCAGGTTCCCCTTACACAACTTAAACAGCTCTATCACTTACTGGCAGTAGTCTTCCTAATCTGTCTTCCTGTCCTAAACAGAATTGTCTTCCAGTAACCAGATCCTCCACATATTTATACACATGAAAAAAAATGAAGTTTAGCAGTGACAGAAGCCTGCTAAAACTCACAGCAAACAAGCTGCAGACTAGAGCAAAAGCTACTTTATAATGGTAGCGATAGTTATAAATGCTCAACAATATCCACAAAATGTTCTGCGTTTTGCAAAGAGCGAGCTCATACACACAAAACTTGGACCACAACATCAGAAAAATGCTTGTGGGAACTTCAAAGTTTCATGGCAATAAGTTACTTGGAAACAGGCACAGAGAAAACACTAACTTACTACTTCTGTTCTAACTCAAACTTGTATATACGCACACATACATAGTTTCAAACTGTTCTACAAGTGCTTTTTAAGCCTGAGTCTTTGGTAGACATCAGCCAGTTTTGATTAGCTGTTGCTTAGAGTTGCCTATAGTTGGCCATTCCATGGCTCTGATATTTTAAAATACGCATTCCTCCATCAATTCCAAAAGTTAACTATATAATAGAAAAATAAGCAGGGGTTTTTTCATGCTTAAATCAAAGACATTTATTAAAAAAACCCAAAACAAAACACCAAAACAAAACCAACCAAAAACCAGCAGTGGTCTAAAAATGCTAGTTTCACTTTTCAGTTAATATTAAAAACTCAGCCTCAGAAATAGTCACAATACTGCACTCACCTTGTCCATTAGATACGTAGCAGAAGAAAGCCTTTTTACTATGAATGTATTCCACATCATCAGAGCAATACCTGAAACAAATCACAAACTTGAAAACTTCAAGTGAAGAGAAAAGAGAACTTACAAGCATGGAATGAAAAGTCATGGGCCGAAGTTCCTTGAAGGAGGGGGCAGAATTAAAGATCATGAATGCAGCAAGAAAAAAAAATTGTGAGTTATCCTCACTGCTTTATACTTGGAGTTTAGATCTCAGATTTCTCAGGAGGAGACTACCTCTACTCACCACCTTGGTGATCAAAATGTGCAATGAATCACTCATTAGAATTATTACTATATTTATGCAGACTGGGTTAAACTTTGTAGGTACACAGCAGCTTTGGTGGTAAGCGTGAAGGTTTAAGACTAGTGCTATAAACACAGAGTGCACCTTATTTGCATATATAGTCTACAAAAAAGAAAACTGTCATCACATTCACCAAAACAGAGCATCAAGAAAGGCATGAAGAGCAATTAACTGTAAGAAGCATGTGCCACTATCAAAATGTAAATAAAAAGAGAGTTTCAGAGCAGTTCTATTTTAAAATGGGTTTAGTTTACACATTAACTTTATCCAACCAACTTATTTTCATGGTTCTGATTGAAACTCAGTTTCAATATGAAAAACAAAATCCTGAATCAGCAGAAGGTTTTGGGTTGGCTTGTTTGGTTTTACAGTTTCTTTTAGACAAAATGGTCATCACTACTATGAACTGTACACATTTAAACTAGTCGACAAACAGTCATTTATTCTGTCTTACAAATTCAAAGATCATTTTTAATAGTAGCTTCATACTTACCATGCTGAACATGAGCATTAACGATGCATCTCAGATGATCTATCGACCTGATGAGAAAATACGCTTCCTTATGTAAAACAAAAAAAGTAAAAAGAAAAGTTACTACTATTCAAAACTTGTTTTAAATGTAAGCTATTGATTCTTAGAAGGGACCTTTGTAGATTATTTTAAAGCTACTATTTTTTGACAGTTATAAAACTTAAAAAGTTATTCTGATACTGCAGCCTTCTCTGATACTCTCTGACAAACACACGTGCATGTGGCAAAGCACATCTCAGTTACCATGAAACACTGATTTCAGCATGATTTTCAGGGCTTTCTTTTAGTGTATGTACTGCTAACCTACTCTTTGCTGAAAGGCCCCTCCACTGACTACAGTCATTTTTCAAATACAAAATCTATTTGCACTAGAAATATTAATTATTACTTTGTTTCATTCTGATAGAGTAAGTTTTTAACAATCTGAAAGGATCCTTCTATTCTATAACAAAGTGCTACGTTGCACAGATCTAAGGAGTGCTAATTTCAACTTTATTAGCATCTCAATTTAGGACAACCTTTTCCAATATTAAAGAAGCTATGGCACAGCATGATTTGTTTTTGTTGGTTTTCTTCCCTTTCTCGTATGACAGTTCCAAGCAGTGGCCAGAGAATCTAAGAATATTCAAGAAATTCCTCTTTCCTCTTAAAATGGAACGGATTCTAGTCTAACAAATTTCATTTTCTATGACGTATTTTAGCATATCTGGAACAGAAGAAAGGTTCATCGCCCTTTTGCAGTACTTAAACGGTTTTTTACCTGCACGGAATACAGTCAAAACCCTTCTTCATGCTGCTTATTTGAATTCAGTCTCCACACTTCCAGTTTTGAGAACCTGACAGCTCAGAAACGCACCATCCTGTCTTTGTAAGGTGCCATTCAGCCTTGGGACCTGCATTCATTTTCTCAATTCAACTTCTGCTTGCCGCTTACCACAGAAAGCTTGTAACCACTACGTTTTCAAAGCCAGTATTCTTAATGACAGTTTTTGTAAACTATTACAAACTTGTGAAACTGCTTCTATTGAGTTGGTCTTAATCACTATGCCTCCCCAAATGAAATTGTTTTACCTCTGGGTCCTTATTCCACTGCACTATATATTCCCAGCAGCAATGGGCATGGAGTACATCCACTTCAAGACTACATGGAAATTGCTGATATGTTAGTTGCAGCAGCTCTAGAAAAAGAAAAATATGAAGTTGTAAGAGAGACCTCTGCCCGCTATAATTTCTGCTAGTTAATAAGAGTAACATCTCTGCAGGCAGTTAGAATCTGAAAACATCATGTTATTTTCTTACCTAGGATTGTTTCCAAGCCTGCATCTGCTTCTGGCTCCTCAAAGAAGATATTAGTGTGCATTTCTTCAGATTCTTCAGTACTGTCTGTATTGTTTCTGTGTTGGGCCAAATTCAGTACAAGAGGACTGAAGCCTTGCTTAAAGACCCACTTTGCTACAGTGTCAGCAATACCTCCTAGGACATAAACAAACATACATATGTAGTATGAGGTATAGTCAATGTATCCCAGAAGAGTTATGGTTCAGAACTGAAGGACAAGAGAAGAGATACCAGTTTTAACTACTCCCATTAATTACTTAAGGATAACTCAATTAGAAAACTTCCTAATCAACTGATTAGGTTTACAATGCAGTCTTTACAGTAATATCCTTTTACTATTTTAAAGTGGTATTCTACCTGGTTTGTATTGGTTTTTATATTAAGTAACCAGTAGAACTATTTCCAGTGCAGTGTATCTCATCAGGTAGGTAATGATGGCTCAGAAGTCTACTAGAAAGACAATCAACCATCTTTCCAAGAGGAAAAAAAAAAATGTACCTTTTCCAGCTTCAAGCAATTTCTTTACAGAAAGCCTGCCCAAAGGCTCAGTCTGGAGCGACGAAACTCTTTTTGTTCTTTTGCTCACTTTGCTTTGCAGTAGTGTTTGAAGTATCAGACAATCCTCTAACTGTTTCAGCAAAAGTTTCCAATATTCAGCATCAAGGGAAAGCGCTTCCCAGGATTCCGTGTCTGAACCTACAATTTGGGAAAACTAACAGAACGTATGAGCTCTTTCAGGTCTGTTCACTTCACACAGCAGATTTGTTTTTAAAAAATGCATAGTGTTAAAAGCTATATGCCATGAGTTCCTATGTTTTAAAGAATAATTCGTATTATGTACATTAACTACTATGCAAAAATCAGTTAATATCCCACACCGCTCAGAAGATGTGTAGGTTCTTAAATAAAAGCCTAAGGAAATAAAACAACCTGAAAAGTCATCTTATAGTCCCATTTTTAAGTTCATGTTTAGATGAAAAGTGGGTTAGAAACCCCGCAAAAAGATTTAGTTTTCACTATATACATGTTCTCTATGTATATGATTGATCCATCTACATTTCAATTTCCTACCACATTAAAAAATAACTATAATGTTCCCAGAAATACTGGCTCATACCACATTGCAGTTTTGTGCATTGTTTTGATAATTTTGTCTATCAGCAAATGCTCTGCCAGGAAGCCCAAGAATCTTTCTGTCAGGGTGATTTTTAGCTTTGTGCACCCAGACAGCAAACTAGATTTCTCAGAACCTGGCTATTAATACTTCCAGGCTTTAAACCAAAGGATGGTAGGGGAAAAAAAAAGGGGGGGGGGGAAGATAAATGGCTTTATATAAGGGAAGTTTTGAAGGAAATAAAGCTGTTGCTTTATTCTTCTAAGAGCAGAAGAGAGGGTGACAAAGGAGAGAGCACATTGGTAAAGCATAATATGTTGCAACATACAAACATTCCTATTTGGGCAATGCTGACAATTTTAATATACAGAATCATAATAGTTAAGATGAATGTGCAAAAATACTAAACCACTTCCCAGTAATCTAGTTATAATTTATGTCAGTCTATTTACAAGAACATCATCTAAACCCCACCTAATCTGTTAAAACAAATAGTAAACTAAATATATGCCTAGTGCTATTTAGAAATAGAGTAACTTTTTCCATCTTGAATTGCAATGCTGAGTGCAGCTTCACAGTCTTAATCACAACTTTGTGAAAAGATACCTATTGCCATGAAAACTAAACATCCATCACCTTAAGAAGGCAGAGTAAGAGAAGTGCTAAGAAAATTCACCAGTAATTTAAAAGAAAAAATAAAATAAAAATCTCAACTATGTTAAAACTGGTTTACAATCTGAAGTTCAGTGAACTTCTCAAATTTACATGGAAACTGTGTAGTCTTGAAGTCTGTCAACATCATTTGCTATGAAGAGAAAAACTCACCGTACATTTTCTGTCACATATTTAAGTATTTCTAGCAAACAAATCTGATATTTCTTTCATCTCAGCACAATCTTCTTCAAAATCAAGTACAAATTTTGAGGCCTGTAGGACGCATGCTTGCGCCCATGTTAGAATGGCCACTAATGCATGCTGAGGATGTTAATTCTATTAAAAAGAATGCATGGAACTGATATAGCAAATAAAATGGAAGGGGGAGGTTGAGGATGACTTACCTTTTTCTCTGTCACACTGTCAATTATCTGTGCAGTTACAGAATGTCCAACGTGAGCAGACAATAAGGCAGCTGCATTATTTTCAGACTGAACACAGGCCGTACGCATCTGCTGCCACCAAGGCGAAACAGACTGGGTGTCCCACGACTCGTCTATAGCAACTGTAGAGACAAGGAGAGTAGGAAACTCAGCTTGGTTCACTGGGTCTGTTAACTCAAGTGAAACAGCAACCAACCCTAAAGCAGCTGTCCTGGTCTCNATGCTCCTGAATCCAATTCCAGAATCGAGCTCCCATTTAATGCTGAGTCTGGTCTGGGACTTCCCCAGTGCCTGCTCCACAGCATCAGTGGTGAAGGTGACGTAGTCACCATCAGGGGAGTTGAGTTAGATGTGGGTTTTGTATATATTTGAATATATTCCATTTTTTAATTATTATTATTATTTTCATTAAAACTGTTTTCATTTTCTCTTCCCCCTCAGGAAGGCAGAGGAATTACCAGAGAGCATCTGTGACAGATCTAGTGGATGGCCCTGCTTCTAAACCTTGGCAGCAACACTTATTAATATAGCTTGTATTAGGTGCAATTTCCATTATCTTCTTCTAGAAACATAGCATACAATTTCTAGATTATAACTCAAATTCAAAATAAAGAGCAGAATGTAAATTAGTCCTTCTCCAAGTTTCATTTGTAGGAAACAGGCAAGAGATCTTAACCACTAGGTAGTAAAACCTGCTGCACGTTTACTAGATCTAAGGAATATTACAACATGATGTTTCACAACACAGACAGCTTCTTTCATGATTTTAAGGTGCCACACAACGCACTCAAGCTGGCTCTCTTCAGGCTACCTCGTGTTCAGCAGAATTAATTTATCCAGACAGCAGCAGTAGCTTATTCATGTTTCCAGTTTCAAGCTGATAATGGTGCCCTATGGTGAACCAGACATAAGGGAACCTGACCCAGACATTGCAGCTTTGTGTGAGGCAGGAGAACCGGCATTTTTTTGTTACACTACTTACCCCAAATAATGGCAAGTTGACTTCATAGAGTACCCCTCAACTTACAGAGATGTTCAATATAGAAATGCTGCTAGAATAACAGTGTCTCTATGACTTAAAGCAACTCAAAGGACTCCTGAGCACCAGTCAGCACAAGGGAGAGGTGCAGGATTATAGACCCCAAAAAAGGTATGAAGAAGGCCTTTAAATATGACACTCTTCACATTTTGATTGTATTTTTGGTTAGTTCATCAACATGCAGCACTTAGTGCTCTGATATAATTTGTGAGGGTGGGGAGGAAACTGTAAGTGATAATACAGGCTAGTTATAGTAGCAAATTTCTAATAATAGTAATTAATATCGGTTGTGTTTAAATATTCCAAATGCATATTTCACCTTTCATTTTGCTCAGAAGTGACAGCATAGTGTGAAGGCAGCTGACAGAATCTGTTTTTTCAAGAATATCTTTTTCCTTGGAAAGCCATAAATTGAGAAGCAGTGACTGTAAAAAAAAAACCAAACAAAAAAACCCAGAGAGAGAATATGGAATCAAAGCAATAGAATGAAACTCTAATATTGCAATATACCTAACGCAAACACTTTCTTGAACCAATTTTGTGTCATGGAGCAGAAATGTTATATCCATGAACTCTTATTATATTAATATAGAAAGGTAAAAATATATTGCATAAAGCACCCTATGACAGACTTTGAAATTAAACAATACAATCTGTATCTTTCACTTAGGAAGATATTTTAGAAAACACCTTCTTTTAAAGACATAGCCAGTGAACACCAGCATGTTAGCAATCTCAACTTGGTAAACATTAGTAATTATTAATATTACAGCTGAAAATCTTAACACAGGCAAGTAATACTGAAATACATATTTACATCATTATGTAGTGGATGGAAGAAAAACAGCAAACTATTAAAATTACATGCAGATGAAAGATAAAGATGATTGGCTAAATGCTACTAGCGATTCCAAAAAAATTACTTTTAATTCTTTTTAAGCTTCCTTGCTTGCAAAAACTAATTATAACTAATGCATCAGTACCTGAAATTACTCATAATTTTTCTTCTTTGTAGAAGAAATCTTCACCAAAATTTTAGGACTTGTAGTCCTAAATACATAGTTTAGACTTTCCCACTAGAATACCTACATTTTCTACTAGATTTTTTTCTTCTTCCTAAGTGGGAAAGATTTTCATCTCTTAGGTGGGAAATATAAACAAGAGTACCCCAAGAACTGAATGTGAGGGTATTAGAACACAGCCAGAATACAGCATTAATCCAAAGGTCAACATTCAGAATGTTTCATTTCAGAGTTTTTTTTTTCAAAATACTAAATCAAAGTTTTAAAGTATGCAATAAATATCTTACCAACAAGGTCTGAGGGCTAAAACCTGCTGATTCCAAGGCATGACACATTTCCTCTGTGGAACTCTCCCCACACAAACACTTCCAGAAGAAAAAGCTGCCTGAAGCAGAAATCAGTTCACATTATGAACAACACCTAAAGCCACAGCCTCTCCCCTTACACTTATACGAAAGATAATGCATTGATCAGGTACCACTGAGTGCAATGTACAGGAATAAATTACATCCAGGATACCCTGATGGTACCTTTAGTGGAGAAGAAAGTTCATTATAAAGGACATAAGTGTCCCTACCACTAGAGTCATGATATGGAAAACGGATTTATAAGAAAATAAAGATCACTGTACTGCTTGTATGTCCTGGTTTCAGCTGGGATAGAGTTCATTTTCTTCCTAGTAGCTGGTGTAGTGCTGTGTGTTGGATTTAGGATGAGAATAATGTTGATAACAGACTGATGTTTTAGCTGTTGCTGAGCAGCATTTACACTAAGTCAAGGACTTTTCAGCTTCTCACCCCACCCCACCATCAAGTAGGCTGGAGGGCACTAGAAGCTGGGAGGAGACAAAGCCAGAAAAGCTGACCCAAAGTGGCTACAGGGATATTCCATGCTATATGATGTCATGCTCGATATATAAACTAGGGGGAAAGCTGGCCAGGGGCTGCTGCTCAGGAACTGGCTGGGCTCTGGTCCGCAGATGGTGAGCAACTGCATCATGCATCATTTGGTTGGAATATTCTAATCCTTTTATCATGATTATTACTTTTCCCCCTTCCTTTGCTGTCCTATTAAACTGCCTTTATCTCAATCTAGAAATTTTACCCCACCCCTGCAGTTCTCTCCCCCATCCCAGTGGGGCAGGGGGAGTGAGCAAGAGGCTCTGTGGTGTTCAGCTGCCTGCTGGGCTAAACCATGATATTGGATTACACATCTTGTTCAAACCAAAGAACGATGTGAAGTGTCAGACAAGTTTATCCATGAAGTAACCCAGAGCTGTGTGGTAGCAGGTTGTACTTATATAGCAAACTAGTGGTACTTCAACCAATTAAAAAAAACCCCAACAATTACATAATTCATGAACACTCGCATTTTTATAGTGCTAGTGAGGTGAGGCAGAGGAAAACTGGAAAACCAAGATTTTTCAAAAAAACATCTAAACTGCTCAGCATGACATTCATGTTTCAATTGCCTAGATTGGAAAAGACCTTTAAGATTATTAAGTCCAAGCATTAACCTCATACTGACAAGTCCTCAACTAAACCATGTCCCTAAGCACTACCTCTACATGACTCTTAAATACCTCCACCACTGCTCTGGGCAACCTGTTCCAATGCCTGATAACTCTTTCAGTAAAGAAATCTAAACTTCCCTTGGTGCAACTTGAGGCCATTACCTCTTGTCCTACACCCTAATAAGTTTCTGGTGGCCCTTGTCCAAGGGAATGGGGAAAAGAGTACTTTTACCTCAGTTCTTAAAACCAAGTAGAGAAAATGTAAATTCTAAGGTTACTTAGAAAGAGCCTTTGATCTTCATACAGATGAAAAGCCAAGCTCTTCTGCCCTGCTTTTCAATTCCAATTCCTCTCAAATTCTGATGACTAAGGCCAAAAGAAACAGGAGGCTACAAAGTGAACACCATACAACACCTGTGCACAGAATTCTGTTTGCACCAAAATTTCCTCAGAAAAGAAATAATCTGGAAAGGCAGTGCCTTAAAGACAGATTTAACTTAAGCTGCTTCCACTAGTTACTTCCCAAAAGCCCCTCAAGAACAGTCCAGAATAAATCTCTAAACTAAAGCAGACTACAGAGAGCAACCCCATCCCAAATCCCTACAGACTGCCCTCATCCCTAATATTTCAGATCAACACTGTCCAAAATCTCCTCAATTCCACAGATGAGGGGTTCTTATTCCCTCATGAGGATTAGATCCTGTGCTGCCTCTGGCCAGCTCCCCAAGCTCTGAGCCTAAGTTAGTCCTGTTGTTAACTGAACTCTTGAGATGCTGGGAGGTTTTTCTGGTCACAGCAGGATACAGCTGCTCTGTATCTAGTTACCACTGTCCAACCTACTGGTGTTAAATAATGAACAGTGATAACATGGCTTTAGGGTAATTACATCCACAGATGTTGTTAACTTGCATTAATATCCATCTAGGTAGAAAGAGTTGTCTCATGGCTAAAGGCAAGATGCTGGAACAAGCACTGTCACATACTACTTAAAGGCAAGCCAGCTTGTAAGGCCCCCAAATTAAGGCTGAAGTATTAATACCATCTTAGGTTACAATTAGACTTTAAGTAACTTGACCAAGAGTTCAGTAGCTCTCACCTAAAGCCACATATTCTCCATCTTCCATATTCTTCACATTAATCATGTCCTTTTCATATTCCAAATATTCTAAGAACATTTTCACAGACAATACATCATCCTTTTCATCAGCAAACTGAACAGTATTTGGAGTGCTTTCTTTCTTGTAGTTCTCCAGCAAAGTTTCAAGCCTATGAAAATTTTTCTCTTCCAGACGAAGCAGTTTAGCCAAGTCCTTAAAAACAAAAGCCAAAAATGACATCACGAGACTATTGCAAACAGATGGCTTTAAAACAAAAGTCAGAAGAGTAAAAATATTTCATTTTGAACATTAAAAATGTCTTTAAAAAGGGACAAACTGATTGAATAATCTCAAAATCAGTTATTCATGTAGCTCAAATGAAGGCTTTGTCTATCTTTACTTTTAAGGACTTCAACAGATATATTTCCCATATTTAGATTCTGCTCATAGTATAACTATCACCCATCAAGCAAACAGTTATACAGCACTACTTTGTATGGCTTTTATAAGTGTATAATCAGTTTTACAAATTATATCAAAAGCAAGACAAATTATGATGTTACACAAGCAAATATCAGAATTTGTAGTTTCTGCTGGTCCCAGAATACCCCTCCAAAACTAAATAAAGAAGAATGTGCCATGTAGTTTGGATAAAGAACTGAAATAGGGAGATCCTGGCTCTACTTTCACTTGATGGTTGGACTTGATGAACCTAGAGGTCCTTTCCACCCATAATGATTCTATGATTTTGTCTCAATTTTATATGACTGCTAAAAAGCACTAGGTAGATTAATTACTAAGCATTTCAACAGAGGAAAAAAAAAAGGCATTATAAACCAATTCATTAGAAGTTCCAGGTCGCAAAAATAGATAACTCGCTTACTTACTTATTTTATCTGAGGCCCTGAGAATGTACTTTTGTGCTTAAATCATCACTTAATTCTATAAGACAACTGAATTTTGAATTTACTCACGTTATCTGAGGGTGGAGTGTCTTTCTGTATGCTCTGGGAGTTTAGTTTGCTAACTAGCTCATAAAGCTGTAAGAGCTTTAACTTGTTTGCACAGAACTGCAGCAGTCCTTCATCCACGCACTCAAGCTCTGAGGAGAAAAGTGCATTTGAACATGAATATATAGCCTGGAAAAGTAAAACATACCTCACAGCTCCTCCTTTACTAGGACTGGAAGGCTTATGTCTCTCAGGGTAATTTTTTTGATGCACTGCTGCTTGCAGTGATTATATTTAATCCAGAGCAGCATAAAACAAGAATTATTTTTATAAGTAGTGTTAGAGAAAGACATTGAGCTCATTTTTAAATTGAAGGATGTTGACAATGTGGAACTGAATAAACAAATAAATCCATTGTCTTTTCCTAGTTTAAGGCTAAACCAGAGATTGCCAAAAATTTAAATGCACTGACTCTTATGTATGACAATAAGAGATTAATGATGAAAAATACACACTCAAACAAACAGACCTTATTAAGTATACAGCTCTGTCAATCTCCCTTCAGTGTAAAAGGGCATGTTCCCATTTTTCTTTGGTTTTTTTAAGAGTTCTAATAGAAATGGATAATGCTAGTAACTGAGAATGTCAGATCAAAATCAAGTAGAGAACTGCATGTGTGAGGCTCTCAATCTCTTCTATGTACTTTAAGAAAATGGTTTAAAAAGCAAACTCTGATACAAGTGAAAGAAAGATTTTTCTCTCAAGGCTTTGAAAGTACAAAATCATGTCACGTTCTGAGGCAGGACAAGGGACACAGCCTTTCTAATTGGCAAATGGCTTATTCAGGACCTCCACACAACAGCGGAGGGGATTTCTGGGCTCCTATTGCTAAAGCCTCATCTTCTAATAAGCTGAGATGAACCCACTGATAACAAAAACCCAAACCAACACAGCAGACTTATATCACTGATGCAATAGAATACAATAAGGATTCATGCAAAGAAGTGTCAGGCACATTTTCCTCCACTCTATTTCTCAATACCCTGTTGGGTCTCCAAAAATGGGGCCATCTCAAGCACAAAGAAAGTTCTACCGATTTAGAAAGATCCAAGTGTATCATTTCGAAGAAACAATCTTGTAGACTTTCAACAAGAAGATTTTGAACGGGTAATGACATTTCCTGTCATTGGCTATGAAGTCTCAAGCAAAACATGAAAAATGACTTCAGGGAAGTTTACCAAGTGAAGATAATATGTGTCTGGCCAGAGCTCAGATCCTCAGTTAGATGGATTTTGTGCTTCCAGTACATTAAAGTTCACAGATCCCAAGTACCATATCCTTATGGCCTTCCAGGGGCAGGGAGAAGAGAGAGAGAGCTCAAACTAAAACACCTACAGGCAAAAGTGAAAGTTTCTTTCTGAAGAAAGCTTTTCCTGGATGCAAGTACCCAGCCATGTTGTTCGGTCATTGTTTTTTTTCCTTTATTTAATATAATCACAAGTCACTAGGCACATAGCAAGCATTGCAAAGCATACTTATTAGCAAGCTATTTGCAGTCTATACTAAAAAAAAATAAAATATATAATATGCAGAAGCAACATCCTGTGTTATCTATTCTATGTTATCCTGTGTTAACTAAGCAGAACAAGTGGGGTGTCCCTGTGGAATAGAAAAGTTCTACAATAGTCTTACAGCACTGCAGACAAAGTGCAAATGCTTCTCCTTATTTGCAAAATAAATACCCACTTACCCTGTTTTTTTAAATTATCCATTAATGTCTGAGTGATGCTTGTGAGAGATGAAAGTGGCACACGCTCACTTGTCAATAGACTTTCCAGAGCCTGTTAAGTAGATGTTCAACAGAATTAGTTTACTATAAAAACATAAGGTAAGCCAACAATCACACAACCTTGGCAATCATTTTTCATCTGTATTTTGTCTTCACATGTACTTGTGGCATAATTTGATACTACACAAAGGTCTGCTCTCTTTTTATTATTTTGAGTTTTAATCATGGAACATGCCTTGAGGAAGTCACAAGTAAAAATTAGTTCCAGTCAGTATGTTGTAATAAAAAAATTAAAAATTCCCATGAAACAAAAACCCACCAAAACAAAATAACTCAGTTATTTGCTTCAAGTATAACACTAGGAAAAAAATAACATATTTGAAAGATTTAAAAAGCTTTAGCACTCTAATCTGGTAACACAATTTTTTTCTAGTATTAAAGTATATTGGCTTCTGAATATTCACCTGTTTCTTTGTAGCAGGGTATTTGATATCAAGTATTAATTCCTTTGCTTCAGCTTCAATCAAATCTGCAAACAAAGAATCACAACTTGAATTCCTATTTCTCAAATGCATTCTGAGAAGCAAGTCTATCTGCACCATGGTTAAGATGCACATGGGTTTGGGCTACAGAGATGAAGACACTATTACAAAAGTTGACAAAATAAGCTTGGGGAAGATGAAACCAAATGACAGCTCAGTGGCATCTCTTTTGTGAGAAATACATCTTACTTACAGGAAGAAGTATATTTAGAGTCTAATGCTGCATTCCATTACATAATATAGTGGATTGCAAATAGAAGATATTTTATGCAAGCACTCACTGTAGACTTTAGTTAAGATTTATATGGCAGACAAGGTTTATGCTGAATTCTTCTATGAGATAAATTTGATCTAGTAACTTATAAAAGGAGGACATAAGCTACTTCTGTCTCAATTTTATATGACTGCTAAAGAATATAGATATAGAAGATGACATGAAATTAAGTGGGAGTGTTGATCTGCTTGAGGGTAGGAAGGCTCTGCAGAGGGATCCGGGCAGGCTGGAGCGACGGGCTGAGGTCAATTGTATGAGGTTTAACAAGGCCAAGGGCTGGGTCCTGCACTTGGGTCAGAACAACCCCAGGCAATGCTGCAGGCCTGGGGAAGTATGGCTGGAGAGCTGCCTGATGGAAAAGGATCTGGGGGTGTTGGTGGACAGTCGGCTGAACATGAGCCAGCAGTGTGCCCAGGTGGCCAAGAGGGCCAACAGCATCCTGGCCTGTATCAGAAATGGTGTGACCAGCAGGAGCAGGGAGGTGATTGTGCCCCTGTACCTGGCACTCGTGAGACCACACCTTGAGCACTGTGTCCAGTTTTGGGCACCACAGGATAAGGAGGACATTGAGGTGCTGGAGCTGGCGCAGAGAAGGTCAACAAAGCTGGTGAGAGGTCTGGAGAATATGTCTTATGAGGAGCGCCTGAGGGAACTGGGATTGTTTAGCCTGGAGAGAAGAGGAGGCTTAGAGGAGACCTCACTGCTCTCTACAATCACTTAAAGGAGATTGTAGTGAGGCTGGTGTTGGTCTCTTCTCCCAAGTGACTAATGACAGGACAAGAGGAAATGGCCTCAAGTTGTGCCAGGGAAGGTTTAGATTGGGTATTAGGAAGAAGTTCTTTACTGAAAGAGTGGTCAGGCACTGGAACAGGCTGCCCAGGGAAGTGGTGGAGTCACCATCCCTGGAATTGTTCAAAAAATGAGTAGATGTGGCACTTCGAGACATGGTCTAGGGGTCAGGGAGATGTTGGGATGAAGGTTGGACTTGATGATCCTAGAGGTCTTTTCCAACCTAAATGATTTCTATGATTCTACTTAAAGATCATAATCATAGCACATGCAGCTGTCAATGCACCACAACCATTCCTGTAAGAGTACAAACACAGGTCAGATAACACAAGAAACATTTGGTAACATTTCTTAAGAAATTATACACGAGAACTTACCTGGATCTGAGGTTTTAGCTTTGAGTAAAGCACTTAACTTCTTCACTAGATGCATATCCTTTGCTCGCTCACTCTTTTTGTCACTGAAGGGAAATAATTTTAAATGTATGAGTGAAGAGATCTAAAGTGAATGATTTACATTATTAATGTGATGTTACCTTAAAGTAGCATAAATAAAAATAAGGTCACTGCATACAAGCCAATGAAACTATAACCAGCATACTACTCAGCTTGAGAACGAACACCAGAACTGTTCTCTCTAAATAAAACATTGTTTCCAAAACCAATAATTGAATTCTTTTAATTAAACAGAGCATAGAAAGTCCTTACCTCAGTGCTAAATGGAAAGGTACATGGACAGTTTTTACACTTCCAGAAACTGGATCAACAAGGCATATCTGGTAAGTCTGGGGCTGCCATCCCTGACTGGTCACATTGTTTAGACCCATTATTTTATAACCAGGATACAACAACCTGAAATCAACAAGAAGACATGGCCTTTAAAGCTCAGAACAAAATTAGCAACCTTCCCTTTCCCCACACTGAATGAAAAGATGACAAATTTTATAAAGCTAAGGTTTAACAACTGCTAAATGTGTTTATGAGGAAAGACTGTGGAGAGATGAAATGCAACAAAGTCCCCTTTTATAAAACAAAACCAAGCTACATTCAGGAGAAACACTGCGGACAATCCAAAAAGTGCCTGCCAGCACTTTCCACTTTTACCACTGACACATCCACTCACCACTTTATTGCAGCAGCACAGCCAACATGCCTACCTGCTAACTGCTTCTTACCTACAGTATTTCCCTACATTGAAGGCTCCAACCCGAGGCCCTTGCTGCGTGCTCCACACTTCCAGAATGCCTCTCCTTGGAGCATAGATCACAAGGAACTGAGCTACTCTGCTTGGGCCCTGTGCATTTCCAAAGGGAGAAAAATCCATCTTCTCAGTTTCCCTCTCGTGAAGGTCCTCTACGGTCTGTATCCAACCAACTTCTGCATCCCGGTATCCTTTGTAAGAGAAGACAGACATTCATCAGCGTACAGAAACAAATACATGATTAGTTGACATCACCACCCACGTAGGTACCATTCCAACAGCAAGCTGTCTTCAACTTTTGCTTCAAACTGTGCAACTTTAATCAGCAGCCAGAATCCTGTCAAAAACAGTGGTCCACAGACTCGGAGCAGAGCCCACCAGAGGAGTCCTCACAGCCAAATGCAGCCTCCTGCAGAGCTCTGGGAAGGAACAAGTTCTTTTGGGAGAAGCCACAAAACACCCAAAACTCATCAGGTCTGTATGCTGGACATATATCAACGCAAAAGCTTCTCAGAGAGGGAAGATCTGTAAGTAAGTGTCCAGATTTCTCACATTTTAAAAGAACAAAACAGATTTAAGGAAGGAAATTTGCATAACCTATTAAATAGTAAGTTTTCATTCATACATTTTCATCATTAAAATGCAATTTTTAGTAACCCAAAGGAAATACTCATCTTCCCTCTCTCTGGGTAATGCAAATACAGACCCTCAAAGTCTTCCTAAACAAAAAAGGAAGAGATGCATCTAATGATATCACTATATTATGTAATGGTTTAGTAAGTACAAATGAAAATTCCAAACCACAAGTGAAATACTAATGTTTAAAACAACTTTACAGCAAGATATATTGTGAGAAAGTTTAAAAGTATTTACAACTCAATTAACGAGAAAAGGTATGATCCAATACATTTAACTGAGTAGACAGTTTTGCTGAAAAACAAACAAACAAAAAAAAAAGAAAAAAGAAAAGAAGCAGCTATTTCACATCTCAAGAGCCTCAGTGAGGAAATGCTGGCTAATTGTAAATGTGCCTGACTATCAAATAAAGCTTGGGACTGCTTCCTAGACAATATGAAGCCCTCAGTAATGAGGGAAAAAAAAGCCCAATAATATCAGAAAGCATATATTATACTTCATAAGCTTCAAAATATGAGAGAAGGAGAATGCACAGGGGAAACACGATTACTCTAGCTACTACAGCATTAGCAAGTTGAAGTAGCTACTACATTCATGACCACTGATCTTCTGAACTGGTAGTGTGGGAGTGTGAAGAGCTAGAGATTTTCTACCTGTTCTTATCTTCCATCTCATAAAAGCTGCAAAATTTTAATTCTAAAGAAAATAAGAGGTGTCATAACACTAGGTATAATTACAATATGAGCGCTTTCTGTCTGCATTATTGTACAAAAAGCCCTCAGTTTAGAAGAGACTGAGCACTCCTTTCTTGCATAGTCACCACAATGAAATGAGAATCTAACAAGCTGTATATCTTCTTACTGAGTTTTTCAAACTTCTGTTTATTTTTTCAGCAGAATTAAAGAAGATACTAGAGCTTATAAAAAGAAAGAATCCTGGAGAATAGAGCTAAAGCTCTTTCAAAAACATTAGGTCAAAAAAGCTTCCTGTTGGGATAAAGTCTGTGAGAATAAAAAAACCAGCAAAAACTATACAATACAAACCAAACAGACCAAATTTTTACTATAGGTCATATCAATATTTCAGGAATTGGTACAATATTCTTATGGATTTCATATTACATCTGCCTTTGGTTTGTAATAACACAATGTACAGAAGTCTCTGTTAATAATGGAAAACCACTTAGAATTCTGCCTGACCATAAGAAGCTGCAGTGTTTTGAAGAATGTTATCTGATATACACATTTTCATACCTTTCCACATGCGAACTGCAAGTCCTCTTGTAACATCCAGTAGAATAACCCTTCCAAAATCATCTGTTACTGCTGCCAAAGTATTACATGGAGACAGGCATATTCTTTCACCATGGCGACGAGAATCTGGAAGTCCAAATCTAAAACAAAATCAAGCAAAAACGCTACATATTTTTCTTCAGAAATAGTAAACAGAGTATCTTGTAAGAACTACAGTTTTAAGGTAACATAGAGATATGGGTAAAATTAAGAGCAAACTCTGAAGAAAGTTCTTGTGCTGTTTGGGGAAGATCTCATAGATGCATTAAAGTCTTACTGAAAACCAAAGTTCAGAAACTAGGATAAGTGATTGTCATGCATTGACAGGAAAGAATCTCAGAGGCAGTGGGTTACTTTATAAGCCCTCTCTTATTGCCAAATAGTATTAAGAATACTGATTAAAAAAATCAGGAAAAAAAAAATTCAGGACGGATATTTGTGTATTTATACCGTCATTAAACTGTGCACACTGTTCTTTTACACTAACAATGAACCCAATGAATTAATGGAAGCGAAAGAGGTGGGTAATTATTTGTCCAGAATAATAAACTGAAATTAAACAAAGCTGAAAACAAATGAACCACAAACTACAATCCACTGCTTTAAGTCAAGAAAAACAACCATGTTCAATTATGCACCTTTCAAAATAGTTCAAGTAATCAAAAACACAAAAGATCTAAAGCAACTGAGACAATGTATAAAACTTACCTCACTGCCAATGGGGTTGCAGGTTCAACTTTTGGTTTCTGTTTTTGGGCAGGTTCTTCTTCATGTTTACTCTTCCAACCAAGCCAGCCACTAGTAATAGAAAAGCACAATAAGAGGATCATATTAATGTTCCTAAAAATCCTCAAGCTATTATGCAGCTACTACAAAGAAAATAATATAATGTCATTTTGTATTTTATTACCTGGCAGCATTAAATAATGCTGAAGTCAGTTTACTTGCAACTGCTAAGGCAACATGAGACAACAGTGGCTGTGAGCTACCCTGAAAGAAAGGAATAAGGCGTTCAGAAAGTCAAGAAATAGTCAGCTGTGAGCCACCCTGAAATGATGGAACAAAGTGTTTAGAAAGCCAAGAAATAGTTCTTACACTGAACTCAAGTGCAGAATAGTTTTTCAGGCCTCCTATGGACTTTCAGCTCAGAAAGCATAGCTTTAAGACTGCAAAATTTTAATTCATTGCCCCCAGAAAAGTCATTCTGACATCTCTTTACCAATTCAAAATCCTCCTGCAAGTCACTGGTAGCTCAGTATGTTTGTCTGCAACAGAAGTTAAAAAAACCCTGTGTATGACTTATCGTGGGAGAGTTGGCTGGCGTATGGCTTTGGCATCCTTGCCAATATCAATGTAAGCAGTTTTTTCATAAACATATTTGAAAAGCAAGTACAAAATCAAAATTCTGATTCTAGCATTTTCAATCAGCTTCCAATCCTGACAAGGACAGCACACACGTAGGGTCTGAATGTACAAGACACAGAGCTACACTGTCATTCTTCACAGTATAACAGAAGATGGTCTAAGTGTGCTACAGGTTATTGTTAATTAACAGCCTAAATTGCAGTTTTCTTATACAAGTAGTAGTTCTACGACATGAAAATATCACACTATACTCAGGCCGTGCGTGTACATGATCAAAAGCCTCCAAAAATCCTTAAGATGCATGTTCACACAGTATCAACAATTTTAAAAAGAAATTTTAGTTACTTAATTGGCAATAAATTAACAAATAATTTTTAAAAGAGTATTACATTCATTTTAAGATAGAAAAATAAAATTTCTCATTAGTAATGTCTACCACAAGTTCCTGCTCTCACATCCACTCCAAATCATTCCAGTTTCAGGAAATCAAGAAGAATGGGAAATGTCAGCATAAAACAAATGTAAGAATACTTCAGAAAAGAGAAGGATTAATTATTCCAAGTTTCAGCAAACCAGCTTTGTAGTACATACCTCCAGGGCAAAAAAGAAACCAGTGAAAGGATTGGATCCAACAGTAACATACTGAGACATAGCAGGTGGGCTGTTTTTTATAGCTGCATTATATCCACCTATATTGGAGGCAGTCTTCATTTGATCAAAAGGAGACAGTGTCATGATGCCTAATAAAAACATTAAAGTGAATGTCTTACACTTTCAGAACAAAGGCATGCAATTGCTCTAGAAGTCTAAATATATTCCTGCCTTCTTGACTGACCAGCCAGCATTCAGGGGGAAGGGAGGAGGAGCAGCTTTAACCACAAAAATTCCAAAGAACACAGCAGAAATAATCTAATATGCTTAGGTTAAATTATAAAGCACAGTTGGTTTGTTTAGAAGGAAAAAAACCACAAAAAAATTCAAGAGTTCAGCAGGAAAAACACATCTACCAAATTCACTTGACCTGCCTTGTTAGCCCCCTTCTGACCTCTTACCTGCTTTTGTGAAAAGTGGGGAAGAGAAATGCAGCTTATTGTCCCTCAGATCTGCCTGCCTGACAAGAACCTGGGGTTCTGCTAATTCCTCAATGTCCTTGAAACCCTAGAATTCAGTTTATCCTTTTGGAAAGGAGCCATCTCAGATTTTAGTTTCTTTCTGTGCTAGACTCAGGAAAGACCCAAGCTAGTCTTAACCTGCCTGCCAGACAGCTCTTTAAGCTGAGAGAAATGGGAATAGCTGCACATGATCTAGCCTCTCGTGGCTGTTTCTGATCAACCAAGAGACGACAAGGCAGCTACAGCTCTAACACCCTTTCTCCCCTCAAATGGAGAGGGGTAGGCTCAATCAGACTAGAAGAGAAAGTAAAATACGCTCTGATCATGGTTAATGAGATCATTTATTACGACAGCTTTCTTCCACTCTTTATTTCTATCCAACCAGTACCACAAAGTGCTCTCACTCCAAGTTTAACAGCACAGAAACATTCACTTTAAGCCAAATATTTTAAACAGAAATGCTTACCAATACTAGCATGGTCAACGATTGTATCCACATCTTGCAAACCCCATTTCTTATAAGCTAATGGTGGAGGTTGAACATTCTCATTGCCAGATGCTGCAGCTGACAAAAGTTGATAAAACAACAAAAAAAAATTCCTACTGAGTCAAAGAAAAAGGAATAGCATAACAGAAGGGAAAAAAATAATGCAATCTAAAGCCACAAAATAACCTAGTTTTAAATTTAGCATACATTTAAACACCTGCTGAGCTAAAATGGTCTTTTGAAATACTTAATTTTTAAATGTGTTTTACTTTCAACTGAATAAAATTGCACATATTTAATCACAACTCTATTTTCTACTTGCAGAGAGCTTTGATTTACTATTCATTTATGGTTTAATATTCCATACAGTTTTAAAATGCTAATAAAATTTATTGCTGTGGTCTGGGCATGTTTAAGTGGAAACTCCCCTATCAAAGTACTTGCAAAGTCAGCACATTCACTAGACATGTAACAGTATGAGGAAAGAGCAGTGGTAAAACTAAAGCTATGACTGAGATTCTTCTAAATTATTATGACAAACAAATGTCAAACATAAATGATCAAGAATGAAAGAAGATACAGCGCTCAGGCTGCAGATATTGCAACTAGCTGTAAGTGTTTCTCTGCAAATGGTGATCTCTCACTGCAAGAGTAGAGCGTGCTCTGGTTATGAAAGTAGATGGATATTTCTCATTACAGTGTCTGTTCCATTTTTGTATTTGTCACGAGACACAGAATATCAGCTTTTAAAGTTCTGACTTACAGGAGTTTTGCCTTCTCTTACATTCCATGGAAATTCCACTTTTTCATTAAGAGGATAAGAATAGACATTATTAGATAGACCCAGGGAACCATTTAGCGTGGCAGAGCAGGATCTGAGCAAAGTTAAAACTGGATGTCTACTAGAACAAGGACACGTATCCAATGCTTCCTCTAAACCAGCTTCTGAAGAGACCTTCTCAGCCAGAGGTCAGCTCTAAGCACTCAGTAAGCCTCCACAGCTTTCTTCTCCACTAATTTGGTAGTTTCACTTTGAGCCCAAGAAGGCCTTTAGCACCCACATCAACCTCAAGCAAAGAATTCCAGGACTTAACCTCACACTACATAAACACATGTCTACACTTTATTTTGAATTTACTATCACCTAGTTTTGTTTCATGCCACTTTATCCTGAACTAGAAGAAAGAGTGACCAATCCATTCCTACTGGCCATCCTCATATGATTCAGAGAAGAGCTGTCTCACCACAGTAGCATTTCTCGGTTCATTACCCCTCAACCCTTCCATGTAAGATTCCAGTCTTAGTCTAAGGGGGCTCCTGTCCCAACAGCTCCTACTGCCATCATGCTGGGAGATCCATTGCACTTTCAACCTACACCCAGACTCATGTTGATCTGCTGATGTGGCTTGCCAAAGAGGAAACAAGAATCTGACAAAACTAAAGTTAAATGAGAACAACCATGGGGAAATTTGGAGAACAATCGAGCAACAGCACCTGTTTAATGCTTCATCTTGCAGAACTGTAACAGCGCAATAACAACCTACCACATAGTACTGCCTCGTGGTTCCCCTTTCACTCCTGGAAACCAACCCTCTTTTCAAATTAGAGTATAAACAGGCACTACACTAAAGGACAGGACCAAAAGCTGCACAATCAAAACAGGTATGAAGAGCTCTTAGACATTAAGAGCAGTGATCATCACAGCATCATCACTTCCCAGAAAGTCCTTACTGGGAAGAGAAGCATTTCACTGACAGTGAGATTAGCATCCTGACACGCTAAGAAGTGCCTTAGTACGCTGTGGGTCAACCCCAGTGGGCAGCTAAGCACCATACAGCTGCTCGCTCACTAGTGAGATGGGGAAGAAAATCAGAAGAGTAAAAAGAAGAAAACACGGGGGTTGAGACAAAGTCAGTTGAACAGTTAAAGCTACAGCTCTGCAAGCAAGCAAAGTAAAATAATGAAATAATTCGCTACTACTCGTCAGCAGGCAGATGTTTAGGTGTTTACAGGAAAGCAGAGCTTATCACACGTAACGGTTACTTGGGAAATCAAATGCCATAACTCTGACCATCCTTCCCTCTTCCTCCTCTTCTCCCTCCCAGCTTTTATGGCCACACATGACATCATATGGTACAGTTTGGTCAGTTGGGGTCAGCTGTGCCAGCTGTGACCCCTCTTAATTTTTGGTGAGCCCCCAGGCTGCTCACTGGCAGGGCAGTGTGAGAAACAGAAAAAGGCTCGATGCTGTGCAAGCACTGCTCAGCACCACAAATCCAAAACATAGCACCATACCAGCTACTATGACAAAAATTAACTCTATCCCAGCCAAAACCAGTATACACTATTATGGTGAGAATACAGTCAATGCCACTTGGACAACTTGTGCTCCAAGAATGTTTTCTGTAGAGAATAAATTTCCTTGTATGCAGCATGTGCCTATATAATGATGGCAAACATGGAAGATCCAGCTTCCACCTTGATCTGATATTTAACAAACCTAAGTAAATGTCACCTAATGTAAAGAACTATTAAGAGAATAAAAAAATAAAAAATTAATGTTTCCTCTTAAACGTACCTCTTGCTACCTGATTGCGACACGCACGAAGGGACTGAAAGAGGCTGAAACCATCAATTGTCACAATTGCTGCTGGGTACAAGATACTTAGTTCTTCATTCTGTGGGAGAAAATGAGAGAAGGGAGGCAAAAGAAAAAAAAAAAAAAAAAAAAAAAATAACTTNAAAAAAAAAAAAATCAATCACTGTTACTGTTCAAATAGTACAGAAAGCCAGAAAAGAAACTGTTAACTATACAAAGATGAGGATTACATCCAGAGGGTTAATATCTAACATGCCACAGGCAACAGAATAAGGCAAAATTACAGAAATTCAGTATTAAACTGTCCAATACATGCATAAGTTATTTAGGCACATCATTTTATATTTTTATCTTCTTTCAATGGCTTTTATTTTTTCTTAATATATTTTATGGCTTAGGGAGAAAACACAAAAGTTACAGCAGCTTTTGAAGGCCATGGAAAAACAGGTTTATCTAGAATGCAAGTACCGAGGTTTTATGAGCCAAATTCTGAAACTGGATTAGCGCATGAATTACCACTTGGGCACATAAATGCTAATTTGGTAATATAAATTCAAGACTCAAATTCCTTAATGCTTCTGTATTTCAAAAATGATCCCAAAATGTTATGCTAAATTATAGAAGCATTTGTATAAAACAAACATGGAAATTTCTGTAACTTCATTAGTTTTCTGCATAAAGCATGCTAACTCAGCCAAGAGCAAAGAGAGGCTTTTCTGCTAAATAGCTTGAGCTCTGCAAGAGCCTTCTCTGCAGGAAATACTCATAATGACACACAGGTTCTCCTGTAAAGATTGTTTTAATTTTCAGCTATCTTCTCTGTGAAGATTGGTTTTTATGAATGAGTATATACAGCTCTTGTCACCTGTCAAGTTGCATTTTCTCCTTTCATCAATACATTATCGTATCTTGTGCACATAAATGAAGGCAGCCTTCTTTTGCAAGGCTATCACAGAGAAAAACAGAATGAATCTCTAAAGCTAACTATATACTCCAAAGAAATAAAAATAAATTCTGAATCCTCAAACTATACAAGCATGAATACTTCTAGAACAAGAAATACAAGATCTCTTGTTCTAAGGAATTGTCCATCCCATCAAAAACTGGTCAAGGACACAGAGGATTCTCAGAGAAGACTCCCTTTCATACCCCATAACACTGCCACTTCGCTTTTGAAATAATCTGACAAAACCTGTTCTGTGACACCAGGATGCCTGGGAATTTCATAGGTTCTGCACTTAAGCTGTAGGACAGGATCTTCATTTAAAAGCTGTGCAAGCAGCAGGACACCGCTCTAGAAGAGAAAGAATGATAAGCATGAACATTTCTGTCTTTCTTCTTAGGGAAGACAAAAAGGACTTACTTAAAGCAGAAAGAGAAGTTTTCTAGAACCAGATGTTTATTACAACAGCTTGCTTGTGGGCCTGCCACACTGAGAAACATACCTCGGTATAGAAACGAACATAGCCAGAGGTGAAGCCAACCACAATGCAGGTCCAGTCAGGACGGCCCGTGGAACTCCTGTTTCACAAAGATATACTAGAAGTTAAAAAATAAATCCTGCTCTAAGCTGTAGACATATAAAAGTGTAAGGTAAGGAAACTGATGATGCAGGTACATAAGAATATCAGTCCTTACCTCTTCTGACTTGCCAATGGGATACACAATACACTACTCACACATTCACTAGAAACAGAAAGACAAAACTAATTAGTATCTTCTTCTCCAGTTGTGAAATTTTGCTCAACAATATTTGCTCAACAAGAGAACTTGCCAAATCAGCACTTTTAATATTTTAAGAATATATTAATGCAGCACACAATATGTCAAATTCATACTAAAAAGCAAAAAAAACCCAACCTCAAAACAACCAAAAAAATCATAAAGACATTTTCTATTACAAGTTCAAAAGCGCCCAAATAGATTATATGAATGCTTATTACACCTCGCTAATGTTGTTTTTCACCATTCACAGACTGATTATTCTGCCAGTACTCTTCAGTAAAGATTCAAGTTAAACCTCAAGTACCTAAAGGCAAACCATTTTTTCCTGATCTATAATGATCTACCAAGAACAACTACTTTTTTAAAAAGAACATAACTTAATCATACTTATCAAAAGAAATTTTTTTAAATACATTATGCAATTCCATAGATTTTATATCCATTGTATTTCACTACTTTAAGAGCATTTGAAGGGCTAATATGGTCTTCCCAGTTAATGCAGCAGTTGAGCATGCTCAATGCATGGCAGGCAAAGCATGCAGAAGGCAAGCAGATGAGCAGGCCTCATTATCTCAAATCAAAAGTTATTTAACTGTTACCATGATAGAAAGTTTTACACTGTCTGGGGAAACAGAAGCAGTACAAAGGTTTTATGAAAAAGCATATAAATTCAAGATGACATTCCAAACAGGACTTAAAGCATAAACGCCTGCAGTACTGTTGATTATTTGCATTTCAGGTCACCTTCACTCCTCAAGGAGCAATTAAATAATCAGGCTAGACAATTACAGAAAAAAAAGCTTTCTAAATGGAAGTCCGACATGAGTTGCAATTAAAATACAACTTCAGAGCAATGTTAAATATCTCAGTGAAATCTCATCTACCAAGAGCAAAGCTTAGCCACCACAGAATGTTAACAGTTGAAGGCAACTTTGAGGAAACTAAGTAAATAAAGAAAAATAGTCAATTCTTTTGACAATATGAGAGTAGTTGCCATATTTACACTTCCATGGAAATAGAACCCCTCACCTATAAGAAAACACTTGTAAACTTTAAATCAAGATGTAGTGAATATAGCTGTGCCTATCTAAAGGAAGTTACCTGTGCCATATGATAGTGTCTCTTGGGGCTGTAACGTTAGTAAGAAACAAACCCCCAAAGAAAATTTCTTCTCCTTTTTGTAATAAAAGATGAGAGGGTAATTTCAGTGGTGGGTGGTATGGGGAAAAAAAACCACAAAACTTGAGGAGATGCACATAGAACAGCTCAAATATATGGCAGCAACAGTTCTGATTTTTACAGATGGGAGAGAAGCTGTTTAAGTCAACGCCTCCTGCAGCACAACAGAAGGTTGAAGCCAATAGGGAGCACGTTCAAAGGCAACTCAAGGCTGCTATCTTAATAACAAAACGCAAAATCCTCTTCCATCTGGGAGATTTGAGAAAGTGTCTGTCTGGTTATTTGAAGACAGATAGAGCAGAAATATTGTATAAATGTATGACCAAAGCAAATTTTTCAAATCCCTAAATGATTTAGAGCCCCAAACCATTTCTTCAGCAGAGAAACTACTTGATATTTGCTTATTTGCTTGAGGCTCTTTTGAAAATGAAAAGAAGTATTTCTAAAACAACTTCATACATTTCCAGTTGCAACATTTTCTAACAAAATTTCACCTCTACTATAAAAGCAGATTTTTCAAAAAGGGCACTTAATGTTTTTCCCTTCTAGAACAGCAACTTAGAAAATCCATGGTAACACAGATTTCTTAAAATGTCTAAATTACATGCAAATACACCAATTTGCACAGAGTGTTAATTTGTATGAACTTGTTCTGAGATAGCACACAATGCATGAAGAGTGACCTTTGCAGACAATGTTTCTGATCACCCAGGTTACTCCACTTCTGTTTTCAATATTAAAATGCATGACTATGAATGTGCTCAGATTAAAGAAAAAAAAATAAAATAAGTGAGTACAAGTAAAAACATAATGCTACTAATTATTAAACAGGAAAATGACATTTTAATCACAGCTGCATTTCAACACCTACCCTTCTTCGACGTTCAGAGAGCCACTCCAGCCAACAGCATACTGCATTTCCTCTTTCCCCTTGTCACTTTGCTTCCATTTAGCTGCCATTAAGAATAAAGACAGCATCTATAAAACTGTAATGTTTTGCAACTCAAAAATGTAGTAATTTCAGGAATTTGGAATAACAAATTCCTAATCCTTCTCTTCTGCACAATACATCCTAACACACTTAGATTAGGTACCAATTACAAACCTTGAAGGCCATAAATATAACAAGACATTTTTTGTGATTCTTTCTCTGTAACTCTCATGTTTTCATAGAAATTTACATGGAACAACACACAAGTAAAATTCTGAAATGCCTGGTTTTGTTTAAAAGGATTTATACAGTAATATTTAAGTCATCAAATTTTAAAAGGTTCAATTCATAAAGCAGGGATCCTTAGGAGAAAAGTAGTAAGAAAGGGCAAACTTCTGGGAAGATTACTGAAGATTAGCTTAAAAGAAAAAAAAAAGGAATCATAGAATGGTTTGCATTGGAAAGGACCTTACAGATCATCTAGTTCTAGCCCCCCTGCCATGGGCAGGGACACCTTCCACCAGATCAGGTTGCTCAAAGCCTGGTAAATAGAAAATTAATTTTAACCCCCAAGTAGGACATGGGAATTCTGCATTAAACCTGGCAATTTTTAATCACCACATCATAAACCATAGTATTTTCTAACCTTGATTGTTATTCACAGGGCGCTATTACAGCTGACATTTGACTGTTGAATCATCTCCCAAGTGCCAAAGGACAATTAAAAAAATATTAGCGTGGTATGTCATTTCTTTGACACATAAAATCTAAGGCATAGGGACACCTCTGCCACTGTGTGGTACAGTTGCCACTGCGCAGTTCAGCAGAAGCAAGTGATCCAAATCACCTCCTCATTCTAGTAAGAACTGAGGAGTACTGCTATCTTTTCATTTTTGGTGAAAAATTAGCAATGAATCTACATTGGGTTTGGAACACAGCTTTGCAGGGAATGAGAAATTCAGCATGATAACTCAAACAACTCTGAGTTTCACCAGCCTATTTTTTGTTTTAAAATGGTATAATAGTCCCCCATATCAGGTGGTTTTCTTTCCTCATGCTCATGTGCCACCACCTGAAGCTCTTAATAGCATAAGCACTTCAGGCAACAGGCAACCAGCACATACGTAAACAGCAGCTGGCTGATCAGTGTTCACATATGACTAAGGGTACCTTTAAAAGTTCTGAGAGCTCGACTTTCAAGTAAAATATAAAGCCACCTGTTCTCCAAGATGAAGGAGAATTTTCTATCAAAGGTAGAAATCTCAAAAACAATTTACCTCAATACTCCCTTCTCCAAGCCCCTTCCAACCCAAACATTCTCTGGTTCTATGATGTGACACTGACTCAGCTCATTCTTTCAAGGGAAAAGAAAAATAAGGTCAAGTATTTCTTAATGGCTAAAATTAATGCAAATTTTTTGTTTTTCTTATTAAGCATAATTAATGCAAATATCTCTGAGTATCTCAAACAACTGGCTAATTATAGTCTATATTAATTATAGATGATGAAGTAGTTTTCTCAGATCAAAATACAGCTTAGCAAAATCACTTACTTGCCAAGCAGTACCCAAAAAATGTATGATGTGTACTATAAACACCCCAAAATTTGTGAAGGTATGACTTGGGGGGTAAGTAGATGGGAGTAGGGGGAAATTAATCTTGTCCTGATTACTATTAAGTGTACTGGCATATATAGTTAGTAAAATGTATACTTACGCACTAAAAAGACTGCTTTCTGTTCATTAGCTATCACCATAAGGTCATTTGTTGGTGACAAGGACAAGACACAGTCCTGAAGCCAGTGATTTCTCTGGTTCTTGGAATTAGATTCCTCTTCTTCTTCCTACAGGTAAAGCTTTAGTCAATGTATGCAACAATTTTTCAACACAGCAGAACTTGCAAGATTAATGACAACCCTTGATATCAGCGCTGAATGGACCATTACTTAACAAGTCACTAAAGCTCTACCTTGTATGAAAACCCACGACAAATACATTGACCTTGCACTAATTCTGTGTGTTTAGAAATCAGAAAACAAAGCAGTACTCATCACTAACTCTACTCCTCAAAATCTTCTCCTTCCATCAAAGGGATACTAGAAAAACGAGATTTAAAGTTTTATTATAATTGGAGAGACTGAAAAGAATCTTTTTAGTTATTCTCATTATAATCCATACTTGAACGATTTATCCAAGCTCATACGCTGACCAGCATTAAGTAAATACATACACATACAAAGAAAGTAACAAAGCTGGCATGGTAAGTAAAGACTTAGATACCATTGTTACATATAAAAGCAAAAAGATTATGTCTTTTTTCCTCTGAGCAACAAGCCAAATATTTGACTGCAGAACAAACAAGGCAGTTCCTGCTAACCACAGTTCAAAGGCAAAAAGGAGGTAATAGGTTTTGAGCAGACTTCTATAAGGTCTCTCAAAGATGATACTCCTCCTTTTCTTAGCTCCATCCTCTTACCCTGAGATTAGAGAAACACAAACACCTGCCCTTGTCCACAGCCTCAATTTCCATAGCCATATATCCAACCCTACCTCCTCCTAGCTCTCCAAAATATTACTCCACCCTCTAGTATCTCAAAAAACAGCAACTTCAGTGTGATCATTTTCTCGTCCAAGTGATTTATTCTGTTATAATGAA
Organism: Brachypteracias leptosomus; assembly: GCA_013401335.1. Lineage (NCBI taxonomy): Eukaryota > Metazoa > Chordata > Aves > Coraciiformes > Brachypteraciidae > Brachypteracias > Brachypteracias leptosomus. The sequence goes on along the minus strand of VYZX01014295.1, from coordinate 218,766 downwards.
GTTGCACCTACTTAA
>VYZX01014295.1:151820-210680 GCA_013401335.1 Brachypteracias leptosomus | reverse complement strand
AGGAGACTAAGGGGAGACCTCATTAATGTTTATAAATATATAAAGGGGGAGTGTCACGAAGATGGAGCCAGGCTCTTCTCGGTGACAAACAATGATAAGACAAGGGGTAACGGGTACAAACTGGAACACAGGAGGTTCCACTTAAATATGAGAAGAAACTTCTCAGTGAGGGTAACAGGACACTGGAATGGGCTGCCCAGGGAGGTTGTGGAGTCTCCTTCTCTGGAGACATTCAAAACCCGTCTGGACATGTTCCTGTGTAACCTCATCTAGGTGATCCTGCTCCGGCAGGGGGATTGGACTAGATGATCTTTTGAGGTCCCTTCCAATCCCTGACATTCTGTGATTCTGTGATGAAAGAGCATTCAAACTCCCTTTTTTTTTTTCTAGACAATAAAGGTACAGGAACTCCATATGAAGTGTCTTTAGCTTATTCCATACTACCATTTTTATTTGTTTAAGCCACATGAGGCAAGATCCACCCCAACACCTTTTACTCTAATACGTACAATTAAAAAGTAGCTATATTTTGCCTCACCATAGATCAATGGTCACTTCAGTCTACGAAAATTTCTAAAGTTATTTCAGCACTGCATTTTTAGCAATCTTAACGTATGATTGCATAACACAAGCAAGAATGACATGAACTCTTCCTTCCAGTGTTTCCTGCCCTATCAGGTGAGAGGCACCTGCAGAACTGACGTTACACAAGGTTCAAAGGAGGAGGACACCTCTTTTTTTTTCCCCAGTTTACCAGACAAGTACATCCTTTGCACAAACTAGACAAACTGCTGGGCTACGGGGAAAGATTAAGTGCAGTTGTAGCTGACAGGATGCTTTCCATCATCCTTTTCTACTGTTGAATGTGTTTAAATGTTTACCTATACAAAGGAAGTAAAAAATAATAATCAAGTTCCCTTAGAATAAAAATGCAGATTTTTTTAAGGTCTGTTATCTACATCTGTATTTTTAATATATGTACCACTTCAACAAGCCTTTTCAAATTCAATTAGAAATTGATTAACTTAGCAACACATTTCATTTATTTATGATATGTCAGATACAACTAGGTGAGAAGGTACTGCTTTTTTATTCATACTAAAGGCATCTCACTTCACACTTTTATTGAAAGTCACAGTATCACATAGGGATTTAGAAATGTATACAGCTTGCATCTTCAGAAGCAAGCAAATACTTTTAAAAAGAATTCTTTTCTTAAAATATATCTACAAAAATGCTTTTGCATTTATCACCCTAGATTTTAGTGGAGCCAATATACCCACAGAAAATATTTTGGTTAGTTTGGTTAGAATGAAAAAATGGCCAAAGCCAAAACAGCAGAGAAAAACCTTCTTTGATCTGTAACTAAGAAACCCAAAAATTTAAGACCTACAGCTTCCAACAAAACCCCTAAACCCTAAATATTGAAGATTGTGGAGGCAATTTTTCAAAAACATTTGTTAGCCAAAATCTGACAGGAGCTTCTGAAAATTCCACCAAGCACCTAAAACGCTAAGTTATGAATCAAAAAAAAAGCACCAAATTTAATCAATTTGTTAATTGAAATATTCTTTCTTAAATACATGTATTTAACAAATATTTAGTTTCCTACAGTAGCCAGGATTTTTCATTTAACTATAAAGTTTAAATACTGGTGAAGCTTGCTGAACAAATGCAGCGTAAAAACAACAAAACACTCAAACAAAAAAAAACCCCAGTAAATGAAAGGTATAGGTCCTCCAGTTTAAAATAAAAAATACTTAGAACTTTGTCATGTGTTTATTGATAATTATATAATTGCTTATATGTGAATAAGCATAGCTTTGGTGCAAAGTAAAAATATTTTCTTTGTTGTACTTAAAAATAAAAACAAACTACTGTTTAGGGTCTTTTTTCCCCTAAAGAGGAAAAATACAAAAACAGATTAAAATTCAAGTTTTTAAATGTACGACTTTATTAAACTTCTGTTTTAAAACAGTATGTTCTGCCAACGGAACAGTTTTTACTAAAGTACTCCCTGATAAGAACTATTTATTTACATCTTGCTTAGTTAAGAAATATTTGCCCTGGCTCTTTGTGCCATAGAAATGCAATACGCACTTTAAAAAAAGCAACATAAAAAAACCACCACCCTTGTTTGGAGAATTTTTTTTTCTTTCTTTGGTGCACAACATTAGAAGCAGAGATTTGTTCTATGTTCTCAAACTTCCTCACTCATATTTTATTTACATGTGAGTTCTTCCACGTGAATAATGTGAAAGTCAAGGTACATGACAATCATCACAGAAAAAAAAGGAGGAATTTTAAACTGTCCTGCAACAAGTCACTTGCTTACTAAGAAAAATGCATGTGTTAGTATACAGGCAAAAAAAAAAAAAAAAAAAGGAAGAGAGAACGAAAAACTGAATTAAGTATTTCCAACCAGAGCAGTAACTGTAGGTGCAAGAGCAAGGGACCAGCAGCAACTACAGGATCTGTATCTTCTTATCTCAGCCTGAGCCTCAACCAACCCTGCAGCTTCACTATTCAGTCAGTCAGGCCACTAAGTAGCAGCAAAGTAGTCTTACAGCAACAAGCCTAAGGGGAAAAGAATCTCCTGTTCCACTCGGCCAAATTCAGCTTTTTCTAACTTAGGATACCTCCACAATTTACTTATTTATAACTTAAGATATCTCTGCAAGCTGTATCTGTGTTTCTCCCTGCCAAAGATGAATGCACGAAGGATTTCTGCTTCACGTTAACTGATTTGTAATCTTATGTAAAAGTTACTTTGGAAACTCTCACTTGCTCACATTTATCCTGAGCTGTGAAAACAGCTGCAGTATCAAAAGATTACAGGCACAAATCCAAAAGACTTCAAATAATCTAAATGAGTAATATTTTGAAAAATACTCAGTTCTGATGCTCTGCCTTGATGACTGAATGAGCAAATATAAAAATAGCCCAGAAAACAGCCAACTCCTTAAAATGGAAGAACAGAACATTTTAACACATGCATCTTTTTTGTTTCTATTATTTTGTAGTTTTACAACATACTAAATGTTTTCTCTTTACGACTGCTGTTTGATAAATTCACTTCAAAAAAAGGTATCCACAAATTATTTTACACAAACTTCTCTCAGATGTACCACCAGACACCAGGTAAGTATTTTCATTTTTTTCAGCACATACTTCTAGAAACACAAACACACTACAATCTTTTGCTTTTATCTTCAGTATTCGAGGCACTATGAGGACCCTACTGGTTCCAGAATCCCTCCTTTAGATATAGATGATAACAAAAGAGAAGCCATATAGAATCTGTATGCATTTTTCAGAGCATTATTAGAGTCAAACAGCAAGAATTGGTAGCAGCACAGAACCATTTTCTAACAAAAGTTTTGGCTGTATAAAATTCTTCCAACAATAAATTCAATTGAGTCTTGAACAAAAAAATAAAGTAAAAATAAAATACAACTGCATACAGAAGTTTCAGTGGTAAAGTTAACTACCTGAACATGTAGTATATTGCTAATTTTTTTTCACAACTGTTGTGCCACCATTTTACTAGGGTTTGTAGTGACAAGAGAGTAGACTTAGATCGGATATAAGGAATAAATCTTTTTACAATGAAGGTGATGAGACACTGGAATAAGTTGCCCAGAGAACTTATGCCCAGAATGCTCCCTCCCTGGAGGTGTTCAAGGCCAGGTTGGATGGGGCTTTGAGGAATCTGATCTCGTGGAAGGTGTCCCTGTGCATGGCAGGGGGATTGGACTAGATGGACTTTACAGGTGGCTTCCAACACAAGCCCTCCTATGATCTCATCCTCTTAATTCCCCTGCAGACCTTTTAAGCTTTTTAAATAAGCACCTTGCTGCTTTCTCTCATAGCTGTTTACAGTTGGAAGTACTTACAAGCATCCTCATTAACCTCTTCAAACACTTTCCTTCCATGCTGTTGCCAGAATGCCAAGACACCAGCCAAATGTAGTCGACACCGTACAGCACTAACATGCAGGCCAGGGTTTCATTTCCCTGTACTCTCTATTCTGGACATGAATGGTCCTTCTTCCCTGTTGAGAACACAGCTCCAGTGCTTGACAGCTCAGCCTTTCGCTGTGCACTGCCTCACACAACAGAAATCTGCTCCACAACTTCAGACGGCAGTTGCTGTAAGATTTATTGCCTTTTAATTTAAGCTGCCAAGCTAAATCTTTAGTACTTCCATGTTGCCTTACTAGACAACCCTGCACACACAACGTTTGTTAACTTTACTAGAACATCTTCAGGCAACCGAGAGAATTTCAAACTTTCATCTCGAAGTTTGTGGCACACGGGGTCTGTGACCGACGAGCTTTACCTACACTCTACAAGGTAAGGATCGACATCTGAAAACACCCTGAAACTTCCAGAGACCAAGAAAATCTGAACACGCAGGTGAGGATGTGGCACTTGCAGCAGGACATCCACCCTTTGCAGCCCTTCCTCCCGGTAAGGATGCCGAACGCTCGGCTCTCTGCGGTAAACCCCACACGCCCCGGGCACACCTTTGAGCGGGTCGGGACGGTTACAGTAAGCGGGCACGAGCGAGCCCAGAGCCCCCCGGGGCCCCCGGCCTCGCCCTCAGGCGGCCCCAGCTGCGGCCACCGGGAAGGGGCGCACGGACCCGCCGGGACAGGGCCCCGTGTCCGGGCAGCTCTCCGCGGGAAGGCCCACACTCCCACCCCCTGGAGACCCGAGGGGGCAGCGGGGAGCAGCTCCGCCGCCCCCACATGCACCGGGCCGGGCCCCCGGCTCCCCCGCACAGCGGGGCGGACTCACCGCCCTCCTTGCCGGCCGCGGCGCTGCCCGGGCGGCGGTGTGGGCATAGGAAGTCGCGAGCCGCCTCCAGGTCCTGGAAGTGGCCGAAGGGAACTAGGGCGCACGACATGGTGCCGGTGCCCGTCCCGCTGCCGGTACCGCCCAACCCGGAAGCGGTCGCCGACTTCCCTCCCTCCCGGCGCCCGCGTCAAGGCGCATGCGCGGCGACATGCACGCGCGCGCACCGGCCCTCTTCCGCGTGCCGCGGGAGATGTCACGTGAGCCTGGTGGCGGCAACGGCGACAGGGTCGTGATGATCATCCTCCTCCTCCTCCTCCGGCCCCAGTTCCCGGCCTCGGCAGACCCGGGAGGAAGAAGAGGCGCCAGGTCCTGTGTTGCCATTTCAGGGCCAGCTCATCGTGCAGTCCGTGGCCTGTGAGGGCTGCGCCGAGGGTAATGATAGCGCGCTTGGCAGAGAAGAGAGGACAGCTTCCCACCCGGCCTGGGTCTGAAGAAAGGTTGAGTCACCATCCCTGGATGTGTTTAAGGGTCATTTAGAGGTGGTGCTGGGGGATCTGGTTTAGGGGAGAACTTTGTAGAGTGGGGTTGATGGTTGGACTCGATGATCCCAAGGGTCTTTTCCAGCCTGAATGATTCTATGAGTTACTGATACAACTTCATCATCCAGGCCTAGTGATGAATCAACACAGCCCTAAACACGTTACTTTGATGAATAGGGAACACTGTCAGCATGTGGTGAGGACAGGGTTCCTTTCTATTTGCAAGAGCAATGAAGATTGAAAGCTTTTATTTGGGTTTAATGTAATCCAATTTCTATTCCTTCTCTGGACACTGAGTCATCTTAGTGACGGCAGTGATGATGACGAGTGAGATTTGCTGTGGAGTGACATCAGTATGGTGTTGAAAGCTGTTACGCATCCTGAAAAATCTTCCCCTAGGGCAAGGAAGGAAAAAGCATGTGAGAAGAATACCAGGGATGTTTTCTGGGCCCCAAAGAAATAGAAATTGCCCTGTCCAAAGGCCTTTACAATATTTTTTTTAATGGATCCTACTTTACCAGGCTTTTTTTCATATATATATGAAGTTCTGTTGCTTGATTTCACACAGATGTCTTATTTGGTAGATTACAATGTGTGTCTTTAGTAGTTAGAAGCAGAAAAGATTGAGCAAGTTGTCCAAGTCATTCTGAAAGTTTAGTTGGTGGTCTAGGTTTTTTGGGTGGTCTCTAAAGACCTTCTAAAACTGAATACATTCTTTGTAAGAGAAGTTTCATTCCAGACTGGAATCCATTTGGCCTTTCTATGGGCCTGGAGGCATAGACTGTTAACAGGCTGTAAACTCTAGAAAATCTCTGCCAGATTTTCAAAGAAACTGACTTTAATTTATCCTGATAACATTTTAATGTCTTCAGCCGCCCTATTTTGTTGCAGTAATAGGGACCCAGTAGCAGTTTTGCCCATAGGAACAGCAGGGATATTTTGTTTCTACATTTAAAACTGTGGCTCCTCAGGCAATACAGAGGTTAGAGTTGAATTTAAGCAGATGAATAGTCCCATGCCTATTTGATACAGAGTTGTTGAATCCCATTTTTAAAGAATGGGCATAAAAGTACCAGTTTCTCTACCAATGGGAAGGAAGTTCTTCAAAAATAAGGTCGCAGTGTAGGAAAAGTTGAAAGCGACTGGTATTGAGGAATGGCTAATGACTTTGAAGATGCTCTAATTAAACACTTAGAGCTTGTGGGGGAAAAGAATATTTCATGACATTTTAAATTTGTCACCTGCACATTCACTAGTAATGTCAAGTGAATGAATAAAGAGTATGCAAGGAATTAAGATAACAAACTGGTTTGTCATTCTTTAGTGACGCTTGCATCACATTACAAAAATTTCCTTATTTAGGTACTTGTGAACAGTGTCATATCCCTGTCATGTCTCTGCTTGGTTTGCTGCACACAAAGAAGTCAAGTTACAAAACTGCCAAGATACCAATTAATGCATAAAATAAAGCAATGAATAATTCAGCAAATGAGTTAATATTTCAAGACAGGGTTGAGCTCTGATGAACTCATGTTATCACTTTGGCTACTGAGTTACCTTTTGGGTGTTATACCTTCTTCAATAGTTACTAATTTTTAAATATTCATCATAATTATATGGGAGTCTACTAAAAAAAAAAAACACTTTAAAAAACCTCTGTCATAAATATTCAGCAAAGTTCTTGGAGCTATTCAGATAAATGCTTAATAACCAAAATTACATTTACAGTAATAACAATATTTTGTATTTACATAGGTCCTGTCATTTGGAGGCCTTAGTGCAGTTTGTACAAACGCATAAATACGGATGTTGGGGATTTGCACTTGGGGAAATGAAGGCAATGAAAGATTAAGTGGTTTGCTCGGGGTCAATCCACACATCTGTGGGGTACTGCGAGTTATACTCTGCTTTCTTCATCATCAGTGATGATCTCCATCTGCCGCTCATTCAGATGGCATTAATGAATATGACTCTCATAGGCAGAATCCTGCGTTTGGTCTTTGATAATGAGTGTAAATGAAACCAGCAATTTAGTAATAGTTGTAGCAGACACCATAACATCGGCTTGATATAATCACCTTATCAAATACAGGCATAAGCGCCTTCCAAGTAATGCAGTTAGCACTGATGGGAAGGGAGCAAGAATTAATCGGCATTCAATAAAATACAGAGAACAGAGAGAATATGGAGAATCTCAGTCAAACATTCGTGCTTGCACAAAGCCTTTCCCTGCTGTCTAATCGCAGCGAAGCATCGAGCTGCATCCTTAGATGCCCAAGCGAGTGAAGTCTGTCTCGTGTACCAAACACCTGTGATTCCCAAAGCTTCACTAGAACTTCCAGTGGTTTTTGTCACCTCTGAACATCAGTTTGCATGTTTACATCTTTATATAAATGTCTAAATGCAGATTTATAAAAACATATATAAAATATAAAGATATAAAAATATAAATGTGTAAAAAGAGCTGTATGTCACAAAATTATCTGTATTGGGATATCGGTAACAGGCATTTCTGTCTATCCAGTGGACACTGCATTGAATTCCTTGTTCCAAGCTCCCACATGGGCACAAGGCAGAACTGGGGCAGGACTAGAACCACGAAGGTTCATTACTGCTGCAGTTTATGAAATTTAGTAAAGGTTGTATTTGAAGAACAGGATGGAAAGATGCACTTGATCTTTCTCTTTTCCTACATATTACTTTTTTTGCATGTAGAAAAATATATTCTAAACCTGAGTTTGTGGAGAGAAAACAACATACTGAAGAAGTTACTTCTGTTTTGTCCCTAGATGAGGTGTTCTCTCTCACAGCAAAGGCAGGATAGGAGTAAAGATGGGGACAGCCAGACAGTACAGCTTTTCAGATCATTCTGAGCTGGGTTAAGTGTGGATCTAAGCAACTTTTTTCTTCTCTCAATACTTAGGCAGGCCACTGCAGGTAGCTCCAAGTGAAATTTATCTACACAGCCTGTAAGGCTTAACAAAATTCTGACTGTGCCTTGCTCCAAGTTCATCTTTTCCAACTTGAGGTAATGTGGAGACTTGAAGACTAGTGTCTCAAGTTGCCTGCTCTTGAGATTTTATTCACAAATCTTTCTGGAGAGGTGTGTTTACTATCCTGGCCTTCAATTAAAAGAATATTTTCACTCAAACTTCAGGTAATCTGAAGCCTAAATTTATATTCCAGGTTTTTATTTTCAAGGTAACAAGATTTTTAAGATAATCTGGATCTTTTTTCATCATTTAATGCGATTGATGCTGTCTGATCAGAGTCTTATCTTTTGCATTTCTTGATTTTCCCCTAAAAATGTGGTTTAAACACTGTTTTAACAGAGAGCTAAGGTATATTCCTATAAACAAATACCTATAGAAGATGGTGAAAACCCCCAAAGTTTTCTTCCCATGGTTTCCTCTGCATTTTTGCAAGGCAGTCTTGAGACAGAAGGGATCTGTACCATAAATCCTACATATCCATCTTGAAAGTGCCAGGCCTCCCAGCTGGAGATTGCAACACTTAGTCCCCTAATTCCTGTGTGATAAAGTTACCCACGCTCCTCCTTGGTACACTTCAGGCTTACTTGAAGTTGTAAGTGTTGGGATTTGATTAATTGTAATCCATGCCCAAGGCTTAATTGATACAATCCGTATATATGCATCCAAAACATACTCTGTCATGCACAATTGATTCCTGTCCTGTGCTGAGCCAGTATTTTTTATTTGAAAAAACAGTTCTGGGAATGAAAGCAGACCTTGCCCCTCCAACACATCTGCCAGCATGTAGCAGGACGATGTGCAGCATCAAAGCCCAGAGGGAAACAATCTGTCTTGCTCCTTTTTTTCTCACCTTCCTGGGCCAGGCTCAGACTGGCATCCCTGCCTGCCCGTTATCTCTGCATGGAGGGTAGCGGTTGCTAAGCAACTGTGGAGCAGGCACCACAGCCTGGCTTTAAAATGGAGAATTAACTAAATTAGTTTTGATGAAGACAAGATATAGCTGAAGAGCAGGCAGGAGTGAGGGGGGGGGTGGGAAGCAGCTGTGATTTGCACTAGAAAACAAAAGGTGTCCAAGCACAAAGGGGAGTTTTGAAAGCGAAGAGGAGATGATGTATGTGGCCCAAGTGGAAGAAATAAAGAGAGAATTAGGTGGTCTACAGGGCAAGCGATGTCTCTAGAGTTGTACATCACTTAGCACAGCAAAGCTCCAAGTCCAGTGGGGCTTAAAGACACTATCATAATATAAACAAGCAAAAAAAAGGTGCTGCCATGGGACCTTCCACCTTCCCCTCTCACTGGTCCCGATTTCAATGCAGCCTCTAACAGGAGATGAAGAATATGGAAAGAAATGTGAGGGAATTTAGTAGTAACAGTTCAGTTTTCTGTCCTGGGGAATTGTTCTGAGCATATCTGTGTTTTGTCATTAATTCACTGCAATAGTACTTATTCCCGTCGACATTCACTTTTCATGAATATTTCAGCAACTAATTTCACAGGCTGAAATAGTCTTCGGAAGAAAGAAGTATGCAAATATTGAAGACCATTGCCAAAAAAACTCTGTACTACAACTGTGATTCTACCAGTTACATCCCCCCCCAGCCATGGACCATATGTGTACCCCACTGAATTTTTGGTCTAGTCATGACAAATCAATATGAATGAGAATTCAAATAATGAATATTTAGAAGGGAAAATTTGCAGGATAAGAATTCTTTGTTATATGAACTTGTGGGTTAATCTGACAAACTTAACACAGTTTTCTGGTGTTCAGAACATTGAAAAAAAAGGCAAAGAGAAATAAATAAGGTGACTTCTTTTCAGTGATGCAGGTTGCTTGTAGTGGGTATCAATCATTTGTGGCATTTCTCTCCTGCTCTTAAACATCAGCAATAGATTTTAAGAGATCTTAGTTCACAAATATAGGTTCAGACAACTTTTAGATAGTGCTTCAAGTGTGAAAAAAAGCAAGATAGTTAAATCTCATAGGTGTATTCAGTGACAGAGTCAAATAAGATGGATTTCTTACATAATTCATATCTCTGAAGCACATTTTTTAAATAATTGGTTGTCTCAGTGGAATATTATGTATCTGGAGTTTTAGAATGTAAACTAAAACTCTCTAGAGAGGTGCTTAAAAGTTAGGGACCTCTCTTTTGGCCTTGGTATTGTTAAGAATACACCTGACATACCCATAGGTGCTGTTATCATTCCTACTTCGCTAACATGCTATCAATCAAGCAAAATAACCTCCTAATTTTCTGTATTTTAATTTCATCTTTTCAATGTCTTTACTCATTACAGTGAGACTTTGATGTCACAGATCTGAGAGAAATATCAGGGAGAGATATAAACGCAGAGAAGAAAGGATGTCTAGTCTTCCTGATCCTTAATGAGGGAAAACCTGAATGCCAGTAAAGCAAATTTCCCGTCTCAGAGGATGAGTTCAGACTGCCATCTGGGGGATTTAGGGCTGATAAAGCTGGCTGAAGGGCTGAGAAATTTAGCTTAAATGTTGGATCTAACTGGATACCTTCGAGTAGTCAAAGCATTCACTGCAAGTATCTTACACAGTGAACTTTTTACTGTGTTCAATTTGCAAACTCTTTGCAAGCCTGGCCAGATTTCTGAGCATACACGGAATTGTGTGGATGAATAATTTTCAATCTACAGCCTGTTCTCAAATTTCCCTTCAATGTCTTTCTGATCTATGACTGGCTACTTAATTTACATAGGACTTTCGTTCAATTGATTTATCACAGCTTAGGCAAGAGTCTTCATTTCTTTGCATCTGCTTTCACCTTTCCTGAAGGGCAATAAGAAATTGTCCTAGGTCTGTGCAGTCAAATAATTCTTTTATCACGCCTAAGACAGTTTTCTATGGTCTTGATAAACATGGGATTTCCTGTCAATCAACCACCCGCTTAAAAAAGTGATTCTAGTGAAAAATCTGTAAGAGCTGAATCTAGCTGTTTTCTGCAGTAGCTGAGATGATGGCATGAACTGAACAGTAAATGAAAATATGGGTGATTGCAGATTTCTCTCTACATAGATGTAAACAAGCTGAGGCAGTAAAAAGCAGATCCTGAACAGATACATTTATATAATGTGGGTTTTAGATTTTTCTGAAATATATATATCTGGTCAACAGTCGTTATACATATTTTCCTATACATAGAGAGAAATCTCAACCTCATCTATGCCTGAGTAAGCTTTAGAGCCGGGCATTACATTTTGTTTTCTTCCACAGTTTAAGAACAGAAGAGCTGAGTACTGGGTCTCAGCAGTGCTCTTCAGTTATATGTTGAGAACTACAAAATTTGCTGTTTGTAAGCCACACAGCCCTTTCTAGCTGAGATCAGGATAGCAATTGAAAAATTTCTGCAAAACTGAAACCCATGAACTACCATTCTTTCCTTGGCACATTCATTTTATTATTTCATACATTCAGAAGAATGAAAGAAGAAGAGAGGAGATTATAACTAAAGTAAGGGAAGTATATCTTAGAGATGCCCATAGATACATAACGTTATCTGCAATTTCTGTTTCATGTTTCTGCATTGATCTCTAAAATATTTCCTTTTTCCCTGGGAAGCACCCAATCAGCAGGAAACAAATAACTGGATTTCTCTTATCACCCTCAGAAAAATCTTTCTTCCTAACAATTCTTTATGTATTAAGGGGCTTATCCACACATGCGTGGAAGGTTACAAATCTACAGCCAGTACCCAAAGAGACTCTCACAGATATTTCAGAAAGTAAAAAAGTTTTGCTAGTCGTCTTGAGTCTTTAATCCGTGGCAATGGTTATTCATGACCAGAGCAGGAACAGATTAGCACTACCTATTATTTTAAATAGTGTGAATGTGGTCAATGTGACTGGACTTGCAAATTGGATTAAGGCTGTAGAAATAACATTTCTGTTGAAGTCCTCTCTCTATCATCTTCCCCCCTAACCAAGGTAATGAATCAGATCAAAATCAGAATGCCATTTATTAAGGTGTACTTAAAGAGCTGTGAACACACTTTCCCAAATCCTAAGCAAATAGTAATTTGCCTTTTAAATCCCCAATTAAGAGCATCAGTAGATAACCAATCTGTTTATATAATCAGGAAGAATTAATGTCTGTTAAAATATGACCAATTTACATCCTGTTGTCATCTGTTCAGTTCAGCGGGATTTTACTGACTTTTCTTCTTTCTATATGTAATTCCAGAGAAGTAAAGAGACCAAAGCCGGTCTCTCATTGTTAGAAGACATAATGATAGGGAAGATCCATAAATGCCTCTGAGATGAAATACTGTGTGCACAAAGCAAGCAGCTATGTATTGCTGAGCTGGATGACACGATTAGGAGTCTAGGTCTTGGCTATAACTATGAAAATTGCATGATTTGTGCCTCCTGAGAGAAATAAACAACCTCTAGATAGAGAAGGGAGACAGACCAGCTGCTAGCTTTAAGCTCTATGTAATTTATTTAACTTCATAGTGCCATGGGCTCGTTAGATTGGCCAGTGTCACAAGCACCAAGTGTGCCAGTGGGCTAACAGTTAATCCCATTAACACTAGCTGCTTAGTTTCTAAAATGGGAACAGAAATACTGGATGACAGTCTTACTCAGCTCCATTATTTTAGCTAGAGCTCTCCTTCAGATTTGAAGACAGCATGAAAAATACACTCTCCAAAGAAATGAGGTTGGCAGGGAGTTCTCTTCCGCCTTTCAAACTGTCTGCACAGAACAGCGTGTGTTTATTGTGCAGAAAAGAGAGTGTGATTACAGTACTTACATAAATGGCTTTCTAAATTGGCTTTTTAAACAAACATTTTGAGGCAATCCTGTCTGGATATACCTATTATACTAATTTCAAATCATAAAAAAATGCTAACCCTCTTTTTATGCAACTGTCCTTGTGTAGGTTTCAGGAAGAAAAATTTATTTCCTGCGTTTTTATTTATGCTGTTATGTTTACAAGACTCCATCAGAGTTTTACATTCATGAAGTGGAAGCAAACTGAGTAGCTAACACAGACACCTCTTCACAATCTCATCTCAGAAATGGCAGTAATTGGTTTTATACATCAGCCATGTGGTTCTAGGGAGAAGATATTCTGAGTTCTGTAGCTTGGACATCAATACCTAAGCCTTGACACTTCTTTCACAGGTCCAGGAAGATAAAATGCCTTTCAAATTTAGTTTGGGAGGGTTTTTTTGGTAAACACAACTGCAGCTGTGACTCACTTGGTAGCAGTCAGACTTTGCACATGTGCAGGAGGCAGAGCTACTTACGGAATTTAGAAAATCAACCCAAAAAACCCTTTCTTCCCTAGAAGGGTTGTTTTGGTTTGGTTTTAAATTGTGACGATTTTTATGGAAGACTCCAAGCTATACATATACTGATAATCCCTTTACATTTCTGATGGCTTATTAAAATCAAAGCAATGATGGCTGATAGGCAAAAGCAGCAAGCAGTTTGTCTTCTAAAGCTCTAGGGAAGCAGAAGCAGCACACGCTTCTGGAGTTACAGGAGAGTGCAGCGCAGAGCAGGATCCAGTCCTGTGTTTTCTAGTTTACTAGTGAAAAACAATATGTGATTGCGATGTGTTGCTGTTAGAGGGCAGCAGATATCCTAAATAAGGTCTCTGGACACAATGACCTAGTTCTGCCAGGGCTTTGTGGCATCTGCAATGGCAGAGAAATGCTGCCCAGCACTCATTTCCACCTCTGGGTCTAGGCAGCTGTGAATTTTCTAAGTTTTAATTTTTTAGGTTAATATTTTCCATGCTCTAATTCTTAGCTCAGGCTTTCCTGAGAATTTGAACAGTTTCACAACCATCAGGATGGCAATTAATCTAAAATCTATCATTCTGATAATGCCAAAAGTATTCCTACCAAGCATTTCTTCAGTTCACCTAATGTTTCTAACATTTGGGAGTGGAATTTTTAGAAAAGTGTAATACAGGACTCTAGAGCTTTTTCAATTTTTATAGACATACTAAATTCTATTATAATATTCTGATACCACCACTTAAACCTGTTGAATATCTACTTTTAAAGCTGGTAGATATTTCATCAATACTCTGCTTTTACTCTATTTATCAGGATACCTGCATGTCCTTCTTCAGCTCTCATCCCACATCTGTGATCTCAAGGGTGAAGAAAAACAAGCGAACAAACAAAAAACTGCTCTAGAATTGTGGAAGATTTTAAAGTTTCGACTCTTTCAGTGATGGTAATTTAAAAGTTGTTAGTTAAAGTGTTAAGCAAACCTGTGTATCCAGATGTAGGAGACCATCTTGTGACAGCTGAGTCCTGCAGATTCTATTCCCCAGTATAGGAAGTATACCTTTAATTTAATTTTCATCCATTTAACTACACCAATTTCCAGAGGAAATTGTCTGTACACCTAGCTCTGATATCTATAAATACTACTCTAAAAAAGGCATTTAATTTGCTCCTCTGGATTTTTTGTTTAAACAGCAGAAAGTTCAGACATGAGCCTTCAAAATATTTTCTTTCTGGAAAAGTATAGGATCTTCCTCTAAAGGTGGCATGCAAAAACAAAAAAGGTAACAGCTTATTACTTTACTGACTGAACTCAACAACCCAAGAAATCTGATAATTGAATCCATGAGTCACTGTTGTCATTCCACATAAGTGTCATGGAGTTAAATGTGTGAAAGCTCAGTTTTTCTTTCAAAAATTATGCAGGCAACAGAATCAAGATCAAGTTGGTTTTGTTTGTTTTCTTTGCATGAATAATCAAACACCAGACATCTGGAAATGCCACAATTAAGATCACAGCCAAGACTTGCAAGCACACTTCTCCCTGTATCTCATGACTCATCTGCTGACAACCAACATTCACATGTGAGGTAGGAAGGATTCTGCAGAAACCAACTCATCTCAGACACATTCCTGCCATTATTCTATCTCTATCCTGTACATCTGAGAGAATAAGTGTCTCCTGAAGAAAGCAGAACATCATTGTACAGACTGTATTGTAACACACACGTAAAAGAGAATCGGAGTTGTGCACAAAGCCTTAATTCTGGCACTTCGGGCATTTGCAGGTGTCTGACTTTTAAAGTGCTTGAGTTACATCTATTAAAAAAAGAACTTAACTTTACCTTGTTGGCTCAGGATTGACCCAAGAACTCGCAGGTCCCCATTCCATTTAAAGAGACATCAGAAAGTCTCACTGATTTGAAGAGAAGCAGGACAAAGCCCATATTAAAATAACAGAGTGCCTGAGCCACTTTGGATGCTACTTCTCAAAGCTGGTGGGGAAAGTCACAGGACCCATGCATTATCCTCTGGCCACAGCAGTGCTTTGATGGCAAGGGCAGCAGCATCTCCCCTGTGTCTCACAAATCGGAAGGCATTATTAATACTGTAGCCAAAATAATGCATTTAAAAAACATCTATGTTTTAGTCTTTTCTGGCTTCTTGTCCCCTAGGAAGTATCGCTAAACATCTTACAGTTAGAATTTTAATAACTCTGAGTTGCATTAAAAATTCAAGAGATTTGTTATTGCACAATATCTTCTTAGTGGTAAACATTCAACATAAAATAATAGAAAAGTCAAACTGCAACTTGCTATTTTAATAAGTTAATACAGTTTTTTCTTCCAGGCAGCGAAAATAAAAGCCCCCTTAGCAGTGCAGAGATTTACAAGTTTAGGGCCCGTTAAAATTTCTAAAAGCATGTGCATAAATAAATCTAATCAAGTTCACTGCTGAAATAAAATCATTTGCTTTAGTGCAGTTTCTTCAGAAGGTCCAGTTTCAGCTAGAGAACTTGTCCCATTGGAAGTGCTTTACTTACCACCCATTACTCATTACTGGATTTATTTAAATAAATAAATGGGGGGGGACACACATGGGGCATCTCATTAATAAAGAAGTTATATGACAACCTGCAATGAAAGGAATACTGTCAGACTGCTTTGCATTGTTTACGTTGAGAAGAAAGAAAATTCAGCCATGAGCTGATAGTAAACTTTGGTTTATGCAAGCCATGTTTGAATTTGGAGAAAGCTGATGCAAATCCTTTGAAAATCTGTGCCTGAATTTTGTTATGCAAAAGAGATGAGCGTGGCAGAGGAGTGAATCATTTTAGTACGCGGTGGGTATTTGATAAATCTCAGATGGGCACATAGAGGAAGGCAGTAGGAAAATCTACTAAAAGAGAAGAGTGGTGGGGAAAACCTATAGGAGTAGAAAGAAGCAGCTTTGACCAAAAAAAGTTGCATGTTTGATACATCAGTGTTACAGTTGTGATGAGAGTCAGCTGTTATTTCCAAGCCTGTAACAGAGAAACTTGACAGAGTGCTGGGAAAGAAAAGATTTGCGTGTTCTGTGTACAAAATTGTCACATAATGATGCTCTGTTTTGGAAAATTCAGCATGACCTACAGCAGGATTACTATGATTACTATCTGTAGTCTGACAGGACCTCCCAGCTACATGAGCATAGCTGGAAGGATTTCAACTCCTGTCCATGGGGGCCCAACTGTAGCACTGCCGCCTGTCTTGCTGTGCCCCGTTGGTTCTTCCTACTCAGGGTCACTCACAGGAAGCTCTTGAGGACAATGTTTCTGCTGCTCTACATGACCAAGCCAGTATAAAAGAACTAAGATAAGGAAATAAATGCCTGCATTTAGTCCTATGAGTTCAGAATCTCATCTCATCAAGTTTTGGGGGTATTCTTGTTTGTTTTGCTAATGCAAACTTAGGATGCAAGGTCTGCCTAGAAGTTCTAATTCATCATTAAATCTTAAATGTGCATGTTCAGGAGTCATTTTTTGTTTCTCATCTTTCCTGGGGAGTATTTTGAATATAGATAATGTTTCTTCCACAGAGCAACCTGTGATTTTGCACTTCAGGGACTACTATTCCTTTGGAAGAATTATTCAGAAAAATATATGCAAATAACTAGTGTACTGCACAAAAAAGAGACCTTCAGCAGTTACTTAGTTTCAGACTTCTCTTGGAAATCCTGACTGAACCTATCATCCTGAATAAAGATACTGAATATAAATGTTTCCTCATAAATAAAGAAATTGAAGAAAGTTAGAGGTTTGCAAGTGTGATGGCCGCTTGCACCTCCAATATGTAAATAAATAAGTAAATAGATCTATGTCACAAGGGATGTTAGCTAAGAAAAGTGTCGGCTTCAGAGAGGACTGTGCCACAAATTTTTAATCATCTGGACAATAACTGGGGGGCTTTTTTTACAGGCTCAGACTAAATAAAAACAAGGTTTAGTGTTGAAGGAGAGAAAGCCTGGAGAGCTGCAGCAGGCCTAGAAAGGGGCACTCAAAGGGAAGAAAGGGAAGTGTGGGCTGCCAAGAGACCTGGGTTATATGAACTTTTTTTTCTGGGTAATGGCTGGTTGCCTGTGTGCACGGATAATCCTCAGATTATGGTTATTTTTAGGGTTAGGATTCAGGTTTGGGTTGAGCGAAAGCCTAGAGCTGCATTTGGAGTGGGACTGCCAAAGGAAAGCGTGAGCTGTGGAGAGAATGGGCTGTGAGAAGTTCTTCTAATGGTGAAGATGATACAGGGTGGACATCAGCCAGTCCAGTGAAAATTTCTCTGCTGTTGAATGAATATAATGCTCAGGCTCAGGCAAATATAATCTAGCATTGTCTTCCTTCCCTTTCTAACATTCATTTCTCTGGCTGGTTAACGACGACAGCCTATTTAAACAGATCATATTGTTAAATACGCCAAAATCCAGAAGACCCAGGCTCCTGTACCAGCTTTATTCTAACTGGTTAAAGGAATTATTCATTATTTCATTAAATATCTTACTTTTCTCTTAAGCATTTCTGCCTGACTTGTAGTAATTTAAGAACAATTTATTTTTCCTCAATCTCATTTTTTTCAAGTTCTCTTATTTCCTAAACCACTTCTTTTTTTTTTTTTTTATTCTAGTGCAGAGGTGTTACACCAAGGTTAGTGGCAGCAACAACTGAACTGTAATTTTGATATGCATTTACTTTTATTAAAAAAAATAGTTAATGACTGCAGAAACATCTATTAGTAGCAGAGTAATTTGTTTCAACTGAAAGCAGAAAATATCAGTGTGATAACATTTGTTTTTTTAACTGAAAGAACAGAGTAGTTCTAGCAAAGCAAAGGTTTCTTTGTACCAGTTTCTCAGTGTAGAGTCTGAGACTCTCGAGGAATAATTCTCTCTCTGGTTCATTGAGACCAGCATGCAGGTGGGAAATCAACAATGATGCATTCTCAAAAAAAAAGCTGCAACCTGCAATCCAGATAGAAATAGAGCTGCACTCAGGTACGAATATTACTTGTGGTACTTACCTCCCTGTATAAATACAGAAAATCCTTAAATGTGAATATGGTAGATATCAAAAACTGCAATGATTTTTAGCCAGTGGACATCTCAACAGAAAACTTTGGAGATGTGTGCAGATGCCTGCAGGCATTTGTAGAATGCAACAGGCTTTAGGGAAACAATATCATGCAAAACAAGAACAGCATAGGCTATTCATATTCAGAATGATACAAATAGAATGAGAATACTAAATAAAGAAAATGAAATATTAAATAAAGAAAAAAGAAGCATCCATTATCTTGTGACAGATCCAGGAGCTTTCTCCGGTGGACCCCTTGCTGCATGCAGTCTAAGCTGCCATGTGCCTGTTGCTGAAAGCTTTGGGATGCTGCAGCAGACACAGAGAGGATTCTCCCCCTGGAAAAGCTTTCTGTGAAGCGTTTTTGGCTTGCTTTCAGAGAAATCAAAGAATGGAAGCCTGGAACATGTAACTGCTCTTGGGGTATGTGGGAGCAAATTTGTTCAGGAGCAGGAGAAGGTCCTGATCTGAGTGCCTGGCTGCTCTCTTCTGAGGTCTCCACTTGTACCTCTAGCTACAAAATTTGCTGAAGTAATTTCTGAAAAATGGCTGCTGTGAGGATAAAAGAGCAGTCCACCATGACTTTTAGAAGATATTTTTATTGTTTGGATACTCTGACCTAGCTGAATGTAAAAATATAATCTGAGCAGACAGCCAAAATACTCGCTAATTAACTTTAACTTCTTCCAATGTCACCCTAGGAGCAGGCTGTAGCTGGAAATAATGAGTTATAGGAGACCTCTAAAACTTTACTGTTTCATTTTTTAACTACTTTGTCCTAGTTGACTACAGTTCACAGTGAGGGGAATGAACCTGTTTGCACTTTGTTGCCAACACTGGCCTGTCACAGAGAGCTTCCTATGGCTGCGTTTCTGCAAACAGGAGGAATGTGACTTAAATGTCAAGTTGTTATAACAGATTAAAATGAGAAACGCTGAGTTTTGCAGACCACCAGCAGAATAAAAGCCTACAGCATACAAATGTAAACCAGTAGATGAAGGACGTTCACTCAACCCAGGGAGTATAGGCTGACCTTCTGTAAGCAAAGGCTGAAAAATACTTTCCATCCAGAATTAGAAAAGGAGCAGAGCCAGCAATGCCCTTTTGCATCTGTACAAGGCTGTTCCAGGTATTACTCCACAATCCCCCAGAAATCAAGGATAATTTTACTTATGATCATTATAGGTGGCAGGCTGAGCTTTTATTTTTGCTGGGGAAAGATTAAAAGATTCAAGACAGGTGTACTAAGATCACACAACTGAGCTTGTTCCCTTTCTTGGGGAGACAGGAGCATCCCCCCTATCCCAGCTCCTACTGAAGAGGGTTCCTTTCTGTATGGCTTTTGATGGCACTGACAAGCACCTGCTGAACCAAAGCAGGGTGGGGGGAAGAAACCCAATGCAAACAGATTAACATAGGGAAACCAGGGATACCCTGGCCAAGCAGGGAAATGAACCTGCACTAGTACTCTGAGTTCAGTGTCTTTCTTTGGGATTCAGTGTATCTGTCTTTTGAACTGACTGCAATTGCTTTATGATTTGGATTTTTTAATTGATCTAAACAGTGTAGGAATAGCCTGCATGTTCTTTGCACACTCATGTAGCCAATATTCCAACTATCTGCAAAGACTGCAGAATTATTAGTTTTGTAGAGCCCCTAATGCCTCCCATGCCTTTTAAGAGCCAAGCTGTTGCAAACAGGCACTACAGCCCCAAGGAAACCTGGAATACAACTGTGCAACTCCCTTAGCTTTGGAGACCTGTTTTACTGTTTTTTTTCCCTCAAGCAACACCCAAATTCACTAGCATGATTATTTATTTTTTTAGAACTGGGCTATAGATACATTTCTCACCATGATGCAGACTCCCCAGCACAGTGACACTAACTCTTTTACACTGTCCTGATCCCAGATCAGGTCACTGTGCAGAGGGAGCCTGGGCAGCTGGCTCAGTATAGCCCTGCTCCAGGAAACATATCTCTATTTTATTCTAAAAATAAATTTTCTGTCCACCTGCACTTGTTCCGAACCACAAAACCCACCTTCCCCAAAGAGGATACAGCCCTTACCCTCCTTCCTTTGTACCACCTCTACAACTGCACTGCCCTCCTCTCCCAAACAGGAGGCCAGCCTTGAGTGTTGCTCTTTTATTACCCAAATTACATGCACATCACTCCCAAAAGTACAGCCCACTTCTCCCAAAGAAGACGCCCTTCTTGACTATAACATTCTCCACTCCCAGTTTCGAGCCCCCACCTTTCTCTCAGGTGGGTGTAATTTAGGTTTAATACCAAAACCCACCAGCCTTACTTGATTTCTCTTTGGTTTAGGTGAGATTTTCTTTGAACTTTGAGTCCCTATTATACAAAGTAAATTAGTAGGCAAGGCATTACAATAAAATACTCTCCTACATCATGAAAGGCAGGTTTTATTTCATTTTCACTACAAAGCTGGCAGTTGCGTTGCCTTTCCCTGTCTTTAATTAAGTCCAGAGTCTTTCTAAGCTTTATTTCATTTTATTATAATAGCACTACAAGAAGTGGTCTTATTTGAAAATTTACAGTGGCCTCTCTTGAAATAAACTTCAATATCTTTTGAAATTCTCTCTTGAAGTAAAGTTAGATCATTGCCACTTCTATCCAAATCTATGCCATGCAGAGGAAAGTCCATTGCCAATTTAAAAGATGTTATGGCTTAGAAACAGATTTTTCCACAAACCTTATATTTTCCCTCAGATTTCTGGAAGTTCAGACTTACAGTAGTGCAGTAAGCTGCTGGGGAAACACTTCAGCTCCACCTGGTCTTCTTCAGCTCAAGCATATGAGGCTGAAGTGGCTAGCTACATCTCAACTCTCTTCACTTTTGGCAAAGCACTTGCATTAGCTTTTCACTCCAGTCCCATTGCACTCCACAGGCAACCTCAGCTCTGCCCTCTACTCTGCACCTCCCAGTCCCTTACAGGAGTCCTGTTTTCATGAACTCATACCAAACCACTGTTGTCCTCCCCAACATCGCACCTCAAAATAAATCCAGCAGTCCTCCTACAGTAATGCTCCACCATCAACAAATTCCTGCATGGGAACTCCCACAAAAATACCCCATCATCAACAAACTCCTACAACAAAAGATGCCACACCAGCATTGCCCAACCAACGAATTTCCACTTGAAAATTTCAACAGGAATGCTTCACCATCCACAAGGTCCTACATGAAAACATTCATGTTAGCTCTAAGATTCCATGAGATACTGTCAAGAAACTAAGACATGCCTTGCCCCAGTGGTGGGGAGGTAGGTCATACTGGGAGGATACTGGGCTACTGGTAACCACTGGACTGCCTCCAGCTTCCCCTTAGCACAGGGCTGGAGGGGTCATTCCTGGCTGAAGCTTGGGCACTAAACTTGTGGGGAGCTGCTCATGGGGACAGAGGGCTGCAGAGCACCTGGTGCCACACACCTCAGCTGCAGGGCTGTCACCCTTGCCTAGCTCGCAGCCTGAGCCCTCCCTCAGGCCGGAGCAGGGGTCAGTGCTGATCTGCTGCTGCAGACAGAGATCTGCTGAGCCCAGGTGGCCACCTGGCTCACCCATGAGCAGGAGGGGACCGCATACCAGTGACATATGGAGGCTCAGAGCACTTAATGAGTCAAGGAGCTTCAGAGGTTTCTGGGACGCCAGTGCTGCAGCACGCTGAGCACAGGGACTGCCAGGAGGTGGTGAAGGGTCCTCTCCTGCTCACAGTGAGGCAGAGGGTACAGAGTGCTCAAGTCCCCTCACTGATGAGGAGAAAGCAACTTGCACCCTCATTACATCACCTCAAGGAGCCACCTGGCAGATGAGGAGCATTGAAGTCAGAAGAAAAGCATTTTAAACCCTACTTTTTTCAAGACAATAGAAATGAAACTGGCAGCAGCCTCCCATGGCCAGCCCTCTCAGCCACGCTGATGCTGCACTGGGTGAAGTCAGGAGCTGCCCTATCCCTTGCAGAGGACATCCTGCAGAAGCATGGGCATGGCATGCACCATGGTTTCTGAGGCTGAAAATTATATAATGCACAGAGGGCAGTGACAGAATAATGTCCTGAGTGCACTGACAGCGCTCATGCTGATGTTATGCTCACCCAGTGGATTAAGAGAGGGGTTTGGGTTCGTCCTGAGCTGTTAATCCTTTCAATATCACAAGAATCAAACATATCAATTTTCTATTAAGGTTGGATGTAAGGTTATCTGGGCCTGCTCCTTGTCAAATTCCACATAATTTCCTCTTTCTAAAATATCCTAGGACAAGTGTTGCTCCCAGGAAGAGCTGAGAGAAATCACTGCTCTGCAGAAATGGTGTATTTCTAGTCTGAAAGAAAATGTTCTCTTCCCTCAGCGCATAGTTGTGGGCTTCAGTAGATAACGGATATGAAGCTGTGTTACAGAAATTTGTTGTCAAATGTCTTCATCGAATGCCATATCTTTATTTTAATTTTAAAAGGCTAACATAGCTGCTGAAAAACAACTTACACAAAATTTTCAGTAGTCCTCCACTAAAAACTAACAGTCTTCGTTCATCAAGTTTCCAGATAGGCAATTGTGATAGAAAGTATCTTTATGAAAACATATTCAAAGCACTCAGAGGCATTTCTTTCAATGATTGACTACTGGATTTTTTTATTGAGAGCAGCCCTGCAGAGAAAGACTTGGGGGTGCTGGTTGACGAAAAGCTCAACATGAGCCAACAATGTGCCAGCACAGCCCAGAAAGCCACCCATGTCCTGGGCCACATCAGAAGAAATGTGGCCAGTAAGTCAAGAGAGGTGATTCTGCCCCTCTACTCTGCTTTTGTGAGATCCCACCTGGAGTACTGTGTCCGGCTCTGGAGCCCCCAGCACAAGAGAGACATGGACCTGTTAGAGAGGGTCCAGAGGAGTGCTACAAAGATGAGAAGGCTGGAACACCTCTCCTACGATGACAGGCTGAGAGAGCTGGGCTTGTTCAGCCTGCAGAAGAGAAGGCTCAGGGGAGACCTTATCAAAGCCTTCCAGTATCTGAAGAGGGCCTACAAGAAGGCTGGAGAGGGACTTTTCGCAAGGGCCTGTAGTGATAGGATGAGGGATAAAGGGCTCAAACTGGAAGAGGGGAAGTTTAGATTGGAAATTAGAAGGAAATTCTTTACTCAGAGGGTGGTGAAACACTGGAACAGGCTGCCCAGGGAGGTTGTAGATGCTCCATTCCTGGAAGTGTTCAAGGCCAGGTTGGATGAGGTCCTGGGTGGCTTGGTCTAGTGGGAGGTGTCCCTGCCTGGCAGGGGGGTTGGAACTAGATGATCTTGGAAGGTCCCTTCCAACCTAAACCATTCTATGATCATTCTATATTTTTCTATAATTTTTGCAAATAAACCAATTATTTTTTCTTCACTTAGATTATGTATGATTATATAACCCTAGCATTGTTTTCTGAATATGAATTCATTTCGTTTTCCTGTATAAGTTAGTAAGACCACACTGTGCTCTCCTAGCCCAAAGCAGATAATTTCTTTTGGCTATGCTAAATTTTGATAATTCTTCCTTATTTTTTCATGCACAGCAAGGTACTCTGTTGCTGTAGTTCATGTTACTTTATTTCTAGCAGACTGAAGTTAGATTTGCCAAAACCCAAAACTAAACAACCCACCCAACAACTTACACATTAATTCAATTTATTGACGTGCATCACGTTTGACATATTACAAATGATTCACTAAGCTGCAGTTAGAAGGACAAATCTGCTATTTATTCTATAATCCCTTCAGCTAGAGATCAGACATCTGTTTGTAAAGCAATTTTTTATAAAAGCATGGGGAAAGTTTCCTGGCATCCATCTGGTTAATATATATCCCCAAATATATTTCAAGTTTCTGGTAAAGTAATCTTATCCACTTGCTTTGTAACTTAAAATATCTCGAGGAGGCCACTGACTACAAATCATGTGTCTACATGTGTCTTATTTCAGAGCTCTGTTTCACCTGATTTATTGTGAAATGCAGAGAAGGAGTTACAGTAGCTATGGACTGAAGTTTTACAACAAAGACTGTGTTTTTGCCAAGGAAGGTTGTACCAGATGATCCCTGAGGTGCCTTCCAACCTGGGATTCTATGATTCTATGAAAGTGCAACCTTGTCTCACTTAAATAACAAGTAAACTGATAGCTAAACTAAATATCAAGTACATCTGAAATTCAATTCCTATTTGCTTTGCTTTGTCCACAAAATATCTGTGTAGCTTTGGTCAACACTTCATTTTATCCCAGAATACTTTTTTTTAAAGAAGTAGCAGCACCAGACTGCAGGTGCCAACACTGCTGTTGCTCAAGAACCTGTGCTTGCTCCCTGATTGAAAGAACTGTTGCAAAACAAAGCATTAACCTAGATCTAAATTATCATCCCTTCAGGGGTCTTTGTAGGCATCCATCCAGTATCTACCAGTGCCATCACTGGAGTATGAGCAAGTCACAATGAGTTCATGAGCAGGTTCCCTGACTTCTCTGTCTCAAGGCTCTGGTACAGCATCCTCTGTGGCTCTGAATGCAGCCTCAGAGGGGAGGAAGATACTATCTGAAGTGCTGACTATGAGGCTCCATTTTAATTCCCTTTGAAATCACATTCCTGACTTCTGGGGAAGGGTACATCAAAGAGTGCAACAACTGGCTGCAAGGCTACAACCAGCTACAAGGACATCCCTGCTGCCAGAGGTTAACATGAGCAGGTATTTTTTATAAGGACATCATCTCCATCATTTTAATTCAGGGCATGATCATGACTTTCTGATTAACTAATAATTAGAGTTGAAGAATGTACTGCATCTTTTTAGCTTTTTAAAATTTTTTTTTGTCACTTTATGACTCATAAAAATTATTTGGATGAGTTTCAAAATTTAAAGAAAAGGTTTTAAAAAATATGTGGGTACTTATATACATGTGTATTATGCATTAGCAACATTGGCAGCATAGCTATGAAGATTACTAAGAAATGTAGCCAGATCCTCAGGAGATGTTATGTCTGTGGAGCTATACCAGTGTACATTAGTTGTAGGTGAAGGCCAAAGAACCCAATGACCTCTGAAATGAATCTGGTAACAATAATACAGCTTCTGCTGCAACAAACCTTATTAAAAATAAACAAACAACCCCCTTGCCAGGTGCTGTTCGAAGTCGGAATGTTTTATAAATCCCAGCAGAGGCCAAAGACTGAGTGAACTAAAACCTTATTCATAAATACAGGCTTTTAAAGTCCAGACTGAGAAGCACTGGGATAGAAGAGACAGAGAAACTTCAACTTTCAAGCAATGATAGGATGAGTTTCCAGAGTTTCCTCTGAATTGGATAAAAATCTTCACATCTGTGAACCAAGCACCTCACAGTGGAATTTAATTCACACACAGATGTGGAGAAAACAAGGCAATTCAGCTGGGTGATTTTGTTGTTTGAACAAAGTAAGACAAAGGGACATTAGTCCAGAATATTGAAAACTTCCTGTAAATTACTTGTTCTGTTCTTTGGCCCAGTTTAACTCTGGGTGAAGCCGTATGGGAGTATTTTATAAACCTAGCTGAGAGCATGATGTGGTTTTATATCCACTTTCATGCAGCATATCTTACACAGCACCTACAAACAATGACTTAGGTACGGGTAATGCATCAGCTATGTAAGCAAATGTGGCAGCAGCTCTATTTCAGTAATAGCTGGCACAAAGTTGATCCCATCTTATGGATAAAGGAATGTTGGTCAGGCCATCAGATGAAGAATTATTCCCCAGCTTATTTCTAAAGGGGTGATGGATTCCCATCCTCCTCCTGGATACTGGCAGTGCAAGGGAAGGCAGGACCCAGCTCACAGCCTTGCCAGGAGGCCTGAAACTCAGGTGCTGCAAAATTTCATGCTGTGTATAGGCATTCTCGCCTTTTGCCCCATCATGCTTTGGGTAAATGTGATGTCACCTCTTCTCGTTCCTGTCTAACAGCTCCTTAATTTTAAATTCTAAGTACTTTTCAAGTAATAATGGCAAATGTCAAAGTTTTCCTGATCCCACCTGAACTTGAGGAACACATCTTATATTTAATGATAATGCTTGTCCTAAGCTCATTCTTTTTGTCAGCAGATTTGTAGTCAAACCCTTGTTTTGTAACAAAAAATCTCTGATCAACTCTCTTTAGGGGTGAAAACCACAAGAGTTATGTAGTTCCCACAATAGAAAGACCAACTGGTTGAATTAATGATAATGCCACAAGATGGTGCTGGACATTTCATTGATACAAATCCTTGGAACTTTTCAATTTGTTGCTTAAGAATTGTGAGCTTTGTATTTTCTCTGACTAAACCTCTCCCCAACTGAAGTTTATTCTGAATCTGTGCTGGGTCACTGAGTGGGGATGCCCAAAAGGGCTGGTATTTGACCCAGGCTGGGTAACAGTTCTATAATTTTCTTAAAGCATCATTAATGTTGCTTTACAATTGTACATCCCAAAATGATTTACAAGGCAGTTCAGCAAAGCTTTGATACTACTATGAAAAAGCCCTCCAGACTAATACTGTTTTCCAAGATCTCCTGTTGGTCACAGCAACCCAGGATGGTGACCTGACAGAACAGTTCAGTTTTCATGGCAATTACAATGCTTTTTTGTTTTGAAAGAGGAAAAAAACATACAAGCAGTAGCTATATAATTTCACTCAATTCAATAGGACCTCTGGGAAAAAGACATTTTTGTAAAAGAAATTACCTGCCTGTTATGGATTATAATGCACTCTGGAACAGAAAGATCTGGTCATTAAATTTTTTCCACTAATGTCTCTCTAAAATGAAATTTTCAGCTTTGTGAGGTTTAATGAACTGCTTCTGACATTTCCAGTCCATGACTGATAATGCTGTTAACATTTCCTAAACAAACATTTAGGAAAAAAAATAGAGAAAACATTAAAACTTTTAGGTCAGATTCTCATTGAGATCAATGGACCTATAAAGACTTCTAGTCACTGCAGATTAGGCCTTTAAGTATAAAAAGCATTTCATTCATGCTTTTATGGACTTGATGGAGTTTGGATTTGGATCCTGAAAAAAAATGCCCTATACTTTATAATAGGAAGCATCCAAATCTGGAATCTGAATATCCTGAAGTCTAGAAGCGTTTATGTTCCCATCTGAGCTTGAGGAGCACATCCTAACTTTAATTTGTAGTGCCTCTGTGCTCCACAGGATTTGTGGTCTCCTTTCTCACAGCCAATACCTCCTGCAAGCTCTTTTTCCAGCTGCTCTGCTCATTTTATAACCAGTCAACCCAGAAAAACGCAGCATCCACAGACCTCTAACATACAGCATCAGCTGCATCTCTCCGGTTGTTTATTTTCCTTATTGATAGAAATGAGTGGTTTCAGTGGCAAGGAGAGTAATGCATCCAGCTCCCCTTTAACCTCCAGTTTGGAATATGGTAGTCATCTCTTGTCCTGCTTCAGTTTTACACCTCTTCACTGTAACAGAGTCTTTCCCCAAGCTGCATGCCATCCACTAAGGCATATGATGAAAGCAGAAAGGATGTAACTTTTGTTTATAGTCAGCATTGCTCCCAGGCCTTTGCTAGTGATGTTGTTAAAGAGGAGAGGTTAAAACCCACTTGTCAGTATTCACTGAAAATATTGATTTTCTATGTGTAAAATTAAAATTGTTTGTATTTACGAATAAAATTGTATATAGGGTTCTCACAGTGTTTTATTAAGACAAGAATACATTATTTTCTCAGATTGAAAGGTAGAGAAATTAGGACACAGAAAGTTCAAGAAAATTATAGAAAAATTAACCGTGTCCAATGTCACATCTAAATTCCTGGATTTCTAATTGCCTGCCCATTCCTTTCACAATTTGCATACACTATATTATGTCAAATGAGAATAATTTAGTGTTTAACACTCCATTTTAAACAATGCAATCAACTGAAAAATTGGCAGCTCAGAAAGTAGTAATTCTGGGTCTATTTTTAAATACAACCACGCCATAATTTTGTCATAGCTTCTCATTATTGATTTATTGTTGTCTATTTTGCAGTAATTAGTGTGACATTTTTGTTTTAAAAAAATATATTAAGGTATCAGACTTATTGCAAGAGCAGATACTGGTAAGAATACAGTTGTTCTTGAAACGGTATTATGGAAAATAGCGTATTTCCCTAGGCATTCTTTTATGCATGTGTTTCAGGGTGTGAGGTTGGTTTTCTTTCCTTTATCCATCAATGTGGCTGGCAAAAAGCATTATTTGGTTTCCTATTGTTATTCTAAATGATGATGGAAATGTGGTATATTGCTACATAAGTAAAAATAAAATTTTTAATCTGAAGAATTCTGTTTTCCTAAGCACATTCAAGTTTGGAACATTACTTGGATGGCAACAGATTCTTAATGGGAGCAAGAAGCTTGGTGTTTACATAACGTCTTCTGTACCAACTGTCTGGTTTATGGAAAATGTGGTGGAATATTCATACTCCACACCCTACATGACTGATACAGTTCTTGTAGCCTTCTGACAAGTGTAAATTACAGAACAAAATCTGCATTCAAAGTCATTCATAGTCATCTCAAACTGTCTGTCACTGCCAGTGTGTGTGCTGTCAGGTCACTGCTTGATTTAGGATTCCCTTACTCTCCAGGAGTCTAAGGCAACCTTAATGAAAATTAAACTCATGACCTAATGCTTTGATCATCTGACTAGTCTCTCCATCACATCACCCTTTCAACTACCTAGCCAGCGTCAATGAGAGGGAAAAAATCTAGGATTTTGCATTGCAAGATGCCAACTAATTTATTGTGACACCTGTTTCAATGTTATTAATGTGATACTTCCTAAACAGACCTGGCTGTAAGTAAAGAAATAATGAAAAGCTAACACATTGAAACTTCCTGCCTCATCCTTTAGAAATATGGAGAAGCCATGTTGTCTTGTGATTTCCATGGGAACAACCAAGCCAGCCACCATTCTGCCTGCCCTGGCCCATGGCATCAGGCAAGGGAGGGCCAAGAGATTTAAAAGACTCTGCATTTAGGGCTTGATTTTCTGTTGCCCTCAAACATGCAGGCTGCTTACACCTAAACAAAAAAGTTTAAAAATGCATATTTTGTGCTTCTCTGACACATATAGGCAGGATATAGAGTCACTTTCTGCTTGATCCTTACTTGGCTGGTTGTGCCAGTGCAATTGTTTATGTACCCCCCTTGGGCAAAACAATCTGTGAGTTTGCTCATTACATACCTTAATGTACCATTCTGAGGGAAGCACCCTCTCTGAAAAAGCACATTGAGTACAAAGTTGGGGTCTATAAGGCAACTTTCACAGAACTTTGGAGAGTTTTGGTTAGAAACTGTCCCTAGTTATCTGGAACCACCATTGAGGTTGTGTAAATTCTGATGTGTGTGCATAGAAGGAATAAGGGTAATACTTCATACTGCTGGTGGTATTATTGTTATTCCAGATAATGTGCAGCATCACAACACTGACTTAAAACTTGGCCTAGCAGAGTGTAATGCATGACTTGGAGCAGTCACTGAAAACTCTTTGTGAATACTGTGGCAAAGGCTAATGTAAATAAAGGAAGATCAAAGTAAACTTTGAAGTAGGAATGGAGCCTGACGTAGCCTAGCAAGACATACTGTACTTAGGCATAACCCAACAAACTGGAAATATTTCATTTTCAATTTCCTGTCCAAGATACCAGCCTTAAGACTTACTTTTTTATTATTATTATTGGTTTACATTCTGATTCTCACTGCCATTAAGTACCAGCTGTGCTGGCAACTTATTTTACAAGCTCTCCATATAGATATGGACCACACTTTCTTCTTCTAAACACCGTTTGTAGCATGTCACCATGCAGCAGGACAGTGCAGTTTACCAGCTCCGCTGGCACACGACAAATGCTGTAAGTGCACTCACAAAACCACCAAGCAGCAATCAGAGAGCTCAATAAAGCCCAAGAGAAGGCGTCAGGATGTAAGTGCATCAGTACACTTGGCAGACTCCTTTCATCCGCTTTTCATTTTCATCTTCATGTAGAACCTCTCATACAGGCTACAGCACTGGAAGCAGCTGTGCCAAGTCCCATTTTCCAGACCTGTGACATATACTTAGGAAAGGCTTATCTCCTGATTCCAGCTGAATATGTCCTATGCAGGCTCTTGAGGGAAGCAACACCTTTCACTCATAAATACACAGGTCTTCACAATTCTCAGTCACAATGCTGGAGGCTCCATGGAGCAATACTTCTGCTGCTATGGCTCCCCAATGCCTGCAGATGGGGCTTTTTCCTGACTTCCATTCCACACAAGGTGGCAAATTAGCATCAGCTGCAGAAAAACCTGCATCTACAGCAAGTGCATACTACCCCTTTCACACAGTTTCACACCTGATGGCATACTCCAGTCAATGTGTCTTCTCACTAACATGTGCAATGCAGCTAGTCGACCACTGGGTTATAGCAACGAGCTAGAGAGAAGACAGAATCACTGTTGGTGAGTTGTATCTACTGGAGACAAGCCTGAGCAAGAAACTCCAAATCCTAACCTGTATTCCTCCAGAGAACTCATGTAGTCACATACTACATGGTAATAGGCATCTTTTCTTGCTGCATGATAGACAAAATTTAAGTTATTTTGATTTATTACTTGGCAAGCCATTAATAATGGTTTCTGATAATTTTCTCCTCTGCACAAAAGAGTACCATTTCCACTCTCCCCCTCCGTTGGTGGTGTGGAAGTGGCAGAGATGTCCTGCTCTGTTCATTCCTGGAATCCTTGAAGGACACAGTGCTGGGGGAGCGGCATGGCTGCTCTGGACTGAGCAAGACAACAAACAATAATCTGGCAGTCACTTGCCTCCAGGCCTTCTGGCTGCCCTCCCAGCTGAAAGCAGAAGCCACAAGGTAGCAGAAAACTCCTTTACATTCCCACCACATCACTGGGCTGGAGCCAGCAAACCACCTGGAAATTGGGACCTCATTTTGAATAGTTCTTGAGTGTAAGGTGAGAACAATCACCATGAGAAAAGCTCTGGGTTTAAGTGACCCCCAATAGATCAGCTATAGCATAAACACTGATATTTTCAAATAGACCTAGCCCCTTATGGAGATTAAAGTAAGTCCCAGAGTATTTTATTCTGGCTATAATCCTAAATAACTACAAATCTGGATCTGCTGTATAATATTAAATAACTCCTCCTTTACTTTTTGTCTTCTGTGTGTCAAAGAACATCATCAGCTTTGACAGCCAAGTACTCAGAAATAAGGAAATACTCGAACATCAGCTGTTTTGTTCATACAGAGGAGCAGCCATCCCCTAACATGCAATGTACCACTAGCTGGATTAATTGCATTGCATGCTTTTTTCTAGAGAAAGAAACTATACCCAACTGAGCAATCTCGGGGTCTGCACTCAAAACGCTGATTGCTAGCTTAGTGCTTTCATTATTGCAGGTTCTTGGTGGAAACATAAACCACGAGAGCAGAGAGCTCTCGTGGTTTGTATAGCTCAGCAGAATGTACAGACTATTCAGTCTGAATGCATTTTATTAGCATTGAGCATTCACTGCACACACGGCTTTTGACATTGTTGGCACTTAGGGTAACAATTACTGCCCCTGCTATCCAGTGTATTTGGAAAAAAAAAAAAAAAAAAAAGTATTTTTCTGTTTCAAAGGCATCTGCCTTTGCAACGTGAGGTGTTTCTGTTTCATTTCTCTGCCTTAAGGGATGTGGTATGATTGGTATATCACTGCTTGCAGGAAAACAGGCTCTGGGGATGCAGCTGTGTTGCCAGAAAGTCTGCATGCTATAGACATACCTTTTGTGCATTGCCAGTAAGTTGTGGCTGTGACTATACACCTAAGGGTTCCCGAAAGGTTTTGGACTGTAGGTGTATCTCTGTGCTGCCAGAAAGCCCGTGGTTGTGGATGTCTTTGTCTATAGGGCTGAAAAGTTGCGGGCTGCTGATGTATCAGTATGTGCTACAGTAAAGCCTGTGCACAGTAGGTGTATTCCCTCTCTTCTGCTAGAGGCCTTTGGGCAATTCCAGAGCCATTTGTCTCCGCAGCATTTGGGACACACGCTTCTCTATTTGCCCTAGCATATCTACAGGGTAATAACGTTGTAGGTGTGATAACACACTTGTGCCAAATTACTCACTCTATTAGCATATGCGCCATCCCTCTGAGCATCTCAAGATGATTTAAAATTGCTAATTAAGCTTCCTACACTGGAGACAAGTAAGGATTATTATGCCCATTTTACAGATGCGTGTTGCCATGTTCCTTGGAAGGCCAGTGTGCTGCCAGCTTGTGGTATAGGTAAAAACTCCTGTATCCATCAGGGTCCCTAGCTAGCTCTTAACCAGGTACAACACTGATCTGGTTAGCAGCTGAAACTAGCACTCTGCAGCAAGTAGTAAAACCTTGAAGCTGAGGGCAAAGGGAGCTTAGCTGGCATGTATAAAGCATACATAGAAAATACCAAAGGCATTCATTTTCCCACTTTCAGGAACTGCAACTTTTTTTTCAAGGACAAGCCCCAGTTCTATGCTCTTGCTGCAGAGTATGGGCAGTCTCAACAGACCTAAACACTAACTTCAGGATGACTTTGTAGCACAATATAGCAGTCTGTACTACACGCTTTCCCAAAGGAATGAATTATTCTGCAGGACACAGCATGCAAATACATCACAAGGGTCCCATTGGAATCTTTGTATTTGTTCCCACTGTGCATTTCCCCTGAACAGTTAATTGACTTGAAGGATGCAGTCTAGAAAATGCTTTCTCTTTCTCTCTCAAGATAAAAATAAGGAAGTCTGAAAAGATGCTGAATCCAGACAGACATGTAACCGACCAAAATTTTCAGAAGATTATGGGGATTCCACTTTTTATGTTCACTTACTACAGTTACTCCTTATTTAGCCCTCTGCATGGAAAGAAATACTAATCATCTCACTCACTGCTAACATAAAGCTGACTACATTTTTCTCTGGATACTCAAAAAGTAGAGACACTGATATGTATTTAGCCAGGAAATTCATCTGATCATGTGCCCAGATGAAAAATCAGGCTCCAAATACCCATCTGGACTCAGAATAAACTCAGCACCTCCAGCTCATCACTAATGGAAAGAATGACACACACAAGCATGACTTCATGGTCATAAGGCCTTGAAAATATACATCCAAAATGTTTTTAACTATATACATTTTATCACTTTTGGAAGCTGCTAAAAATAAAGAGCCAAATGATGAAGCAGGGTAGAATATCTGCAGGGAAGAAGTGCTTTATGTCAGTAAGTCAGGGATATTACCTTTGGCTCACAAGTCTGCATTATTTTTTTGGCCATCTGAAATCATGCAGATCCTATAAAGATGTAAGACAAGCAGAAGATGTCACCTGCTTCTTTAGGCTGAAACCCCACATTTTAAGAACTATACTGAGCATTACATACAACATATGTTTTTCTACCTTTTTTTCTTCCCTTATAGTAAATATAGAAAAGCAGCCCTAGAACTGGATGAATGTTGCAAGAAGTTTTTGCATAAATATTTCCCAGTTTGAATGTTTAAATGAACATGCTTCAGGCATAGCTGTTAAGTACGCAATTGCATTAAACTTGACAAGCTGGAGAAGCCCAGGAGGTGGGTTGTGAGGAAAAAGCAAGCAATGGCTTTTGTACTGTTTGTGGCTGAGTGTGGGCTCTGCCTCATTTCTACCACCAAAGGTCTGGATGAGCTCTGCTATGGATTTCTACCCATTTTGTACTTCCACTTTGTAAGGTCTCCAGTAAATGAATTTACTGGCGATGAAACATGGTAACAACAGCATTATAAGGAAGTATCACAAAAGGATTTGTCAAAGGTTTGCTTTTTGAACTCGCTGCTCTGTGGATTTACATTGCTATTTCCTCCCATCAGAAAGCAGAGCAATACCTTATGAGCCATTTGTTGAGGCAGCTGGAGATGGATGTGCTGCTAGCTCTCTTCTTCCTCAGGCCAACACCACACTCAACAACATCCCCTCAGCATACCTTCATCTTTTCATCTTTTATTCTTTATCTGTTTCTCTTCTCCATCCCCAATCAGACAAAGGGGAACACACTGCTGAAAGAGAGCAAGCTACCCCCAACAGGAACTCTCCTCCATAACTGACCAGCTTCTTGTTATTTCTCCTGTTGCTGTTCCTTGTTGCTTCTTCTCTAACCAGTTGGTTCCTGGTTAATATATCTCTAGCCTAGCCCACCACCCCAACCATGATCACCTGGGGAAAGGCAGGGCCTCACACTGGTGGGCCAGGTTCTACCCTCTGGGGCCTGAAACCACTTGGGAAACAAAACACATTGCTGGGTTGTGACTCATCCATAGGTCAATTCCACTCGGGGCCCGCAGCCCAGGCCCCAGCACTTCAGATGGGAGGTGCAAACTTCCCAGTAAGCCATGGATACTCCTTATCTCACACAGACACTTGTTCAGGCCAGTAGAAGGGACCCTCAGCTCCACCTTCAGTTACTTCAACAGACAAGGCTACTTCCAGCTCCCTGATTCTACCAAGTAAAGTTGGCACCAGTCCCAAATCTATTTCAGCTCTCTCCTGAGCCTACTACGGATGACCTGCCAGTTGGGCTGACAGCCAGGGTAAGTGGTAAGTGCCAGATTGCAACGCTCTTCTCTCAGGCAACAGTCAACCCAGAGTAAAACAGCTGAGAAGCTTGGAGCTGAACAGGAGGTGGTTTGGGGCTTTTTTGACCCACAGGATAGGCAAGATTCTCTAAAAAGGGACAAGGATCCAGTATCAGGCAGGAAAGCCTGCTGCCTGTCCAATATACCAGAAGAATCCTATTCCAGGTCACTCATGGGACATGGTAAGGAGTAATGTAGGGAGAGGAGTGGGGAGGAAATACCTTGGAGGACCCTGCATCTCTTTCAGGCAGGAAACATCACCAGCTGATGGCTGGAGAAGCTTGTCCTTCCCAGACCTGCTGCTCCGTCTGCTCTGCCAGTGCTATATCAGTTCTTGCAGCTGCATTGGTGGCGCATGAATCCCTATGTTAAGAATATTTGTAATCGGCTACAATTTTGATGTGCTGCCAATATTTTTTCTTTCAGCAGTTCCTCCAGGAGTGAGGAAATGGTAAGTCTACAATCATTTCTATTGTGGCAGTACCTGAAGAGAAATTCACAGAATAAAAAGGAGATACTTTTCTGTGCTGATCACTTTCTTCCTGCCAGATTTCAAAGCATGAGACAAAAAAAATGAAGGTGTTGGAGCTTCTCAGAAGACGTGGCAGGAAATTTTCACTACATGAAGTGTTAGCTTAGCAACAGGGTTCATGCAGCATTGCCTGCCTCTATAAAGCTGGCAGGTGAATTTGGCCCATGTGGATTAAGCAGACTAATAGAAGGTGATAAAGGAAATTCAACCTTAGTTAAATAAAGATGCAAAATCCTCAGAGTAAAACCCCCTTTTGTGAGAAATGTCATCTCTTACAATGGTGATCTTAGTCTTTTCTGTCCCAGGAAAGTGTTTGTGGCAAGACCTGCTCTATTTCTGTGACACCCTCCTGCCTGCAGATAAAGTTCATGGGAGCTGACAGCACATCAGAATTTTATTAGCAATTTTCTATTGCATCATAGCAGACAACCACCAACGTGAAAACTAATGTTAGTTGAGCTGGTGTGACATGGGTTTTGTTCTAACTGAAAAGTATGTCTAAACCTACTCTATCAACACTTTTTGTCCTGTATGAGACATGTAATGATTAATGTAGAGAGACTTCATTGAGAAGGGCTATTCCACACCCTCATCCACGTATTATCAATTCCCACCTATAGAAAACATGTCTGGGCAAGACTCAAGTATATTTGCTCGGTGAGACATTTTCTCAGGAAAATAATGAGATTATTCATCCAGAGATTAGGCAGCTTGATTTAATCTCTCCTTTGAAGGACAGGCTCTTTAATGACACAGCACTCTCCTGGCAATACCACACAGATGTATTTCCCATGTTGGCCTCAGACCTGAACCTCCTGACTCAGGCATATGGGTTGTATTAACTGCTTTCCACTAAGAAGGCAGAGCTGGAGGATGTGTAATAACTTCTAACGTCTGTGTAGGCTGGAGTCCTGGGCTTTTAAAAAATAAATTTAATTGATTATTGTGATTTTTATGATTAAATTGAATAATTATGCATAATCACTTCTGCAGATGCATGAAATTGCTTCTTACCAGGGAATAAGCTATATGTTGTGGAAATGCTTCAGCATTGCATTTGTTTTTTATTAGTTTCTTTATTCTACTCTTTCAATTATACTGATGTAGTTAAAGCATTTTCATCTGGACAAAGGTTTTCATTTTTGATGGCTAGTTCACTACTGCACATTTGTAAATTCTGGTTTAGACATTTATAAACATTTCTTTCCTGGATGGCATCAGTTAACTCAGCCCAAACTCTAGCATGGAGATATTTTTACAGTGAGAAGGTAGCTACTTTCACTTTATGTGATGTTTATTTTGACAATTCTCCTTGTGCCCTTCCCCAGCTCCTCGCTCAGGGGCACCTTCACAAATGTTTGCCATGCAGGTGGTTGAAGTCCAAACACAAAAAGCAAGGCAGCAAGCTTTCATTTCAAACCCTGTCCCAGGACAGCTGGAATTTCATAGAAGCAAGCACATATTTGTTGATTTTTATCCCCCCTTAATTGTCTATAATTTGTCATTTTGTTTGTTTCTTTCTTGAGGACTGTTACTAGAGAACAGCAAATGCATCAAATGCAGTGTGGTTTAAAGCAGATCGACTGCCAACTAGATTAAAGAAAAGGCTGTAATAAATCAGTGAGTCATCTGACATTCACAGGAAAAATGTGGGATGTACAGTAGGAAGGGAAAGTATAGAATGGAAAGGGTTGCTGCTGCGTGCCCTGTTCTCCTGCCATGCCTGTGTTACTGGCAGCTGGAGCTTGGATCTTAACCAGAATGGCCATTTCCATGTAAGAAAGCTGTTTCACAAATATTTTACAGCAGGAAAGGGAAGAGGGGAGTTCATAGCTTACATGAAGGGTATTGCCAGAAAAAAAAGGTCAAGGAAGAAAAAAGAATACAAATTACCTCTGGGTATTTTTTCACATAGCATAGGTTGGTGAAGAGCAAAAAACCTTTCAGAGAGCCAAACAGAAATCATTAGTGACAGTGACAATGGGGAAATAGTAGGGCAGGGAGAGAAATGTATTCTCTTAATTACACTGTAGACTTTTTCCCTTGGGTTCTCTCTCAGTTGGAGTATTAATGTTTCATAGTTAATTAGTTCTTCCCTCCCTCAAAGCAATTTTATTATATAAATTAATATAGAATTGTTAACCTATTAATCCTGCCAATGGGCTTGAGCTATTACACAAATGGTTAAAAACAAACAGCAACTGAATCAGAGTCATTATTTATCAAAGTTTTTTTTTAACTTGAAATAGGCTGCTTAGCCTTGTAAACGCAGAGACTCCAGGATTCCTGCCTGTAGGAGGTTTTACACAGGCACTCTAAAGGCCACACAGAAAGGTCATACAGAAAGGCCATATGGAAATCCCAATCCTGAGATACTGTCTCGGGTAAAGCCTTAAGTCCTGATCCAAGAAGCCTTTTCAAAACATAATTAGCTCTCAAGGTGTGAATTATCTCATGGAAATTGAAAGAATTAAAAAACTTTCAAAGACTTAAGTGGTGCATTGAAACCTCAGTGATGTTGACCCCCACTGTCAAAGAGGGGTCATATGGGTGTGGAGCTACAGCATCAAGGCCCCTTAGGCTGGCAGATGCCAAGGTGCTTTCAAATTTTTAAAGCCAACCTGCAAAGGTCTTTATAAATGGCTTCAGGGAAGATGTGGGAGACACTAAAGCAGGAGGAAGAGTTGGTTTTCAGACGAGCAGTAATTTAATGTTCTGCAGAGAGTCATCAGTAAAATATAGGGTACTGTGGTTGAGTCTAGACAATGCTGGTACTGAGATATACTTGTGGTACATCACATTGACACCCCTCATAAGCTGCTTTTTTATTCTATAGAATCTCAAGTTTCTTTAAAAGAAATAGAGAATGGTAGAAAAATTGTGAATATAAATAAAAAGGCACAATGGCTGGGTGTAGAGCAGAGCAGAGCCTGCATAGAGCTTGAGATGCTGCCATGGAGAGGTCAGAGGAGTTACTCAGCAACGATAAATGAAATATGAACATTTTAACTGCTATATTTGCTTGTGTAATGGCTGGATGCATAGACTGGGCACACCCTGCAATCACACCCCCAGCTGACAGTGAACAAAAGATCTCTGGTAGCTTTTGATCATAAGCACACAGTGGCACAGAGCTCTCCTTTTAAAACAAAATCCAGGAGAGAGGGGTAGCTGTGGCCATTGCATCAGCACATTTTGATCACACAAAAGAGGATCACAGATCTGCCCCGCTGACTGCAACTTGCTGTCTCGTGGAAATGTAGGAGGGGGTTTCCCTCCTGTAAAGAAGGGACCAATGCTTCAACATCTACCAAAGTTCCCAGATATATTTGATATATGAGGCAAAACCAGAGTCCTCCCTTCTTAAGCCTTCCTTCCTCCCAGGTGAGGATAAACCACATAAAATCATGGGAGTTACTTGGATGGGTCAGTTCCAGGTGGAATTTTATTTGGAAGAAAAGCACGATTCTGACAGAATACCGGCAGCATTATTTCTTGTATTATTAGGCAATAAACTGTAATGCATTGCAGCCCAGCTTTAACAGAGAAGCTTCACAGTCACATTATAAACAGGAACATTAGCAGTTTTATCATCTTGTTCCAAGTAATCATCTTGTTCCATATAATTATTAGCTTTCGCTTCTTGGATGAAGTAATCTTTGAAAATCTGTTCCTATTTAATTAGCCACATTCCCTACTGACTGCCACAGGCATCTCCTGTGCAGGTGTAGTCTTGAAGTTGTAAATTCATTTTCAGAAGTGATTCCAAGGAGCTGCTCAGGCTGGAATCTGCAGCAGAAACCCTCTTCTTCATCAGTCTTACCATGTAAAACAAGCAGGCAACCTGCTCTGAGCCTGCGTAACAAGCTCACTTCTGAGCAGGCAACCAACCAAGCAACAGTACCTGGTCAGGGGCATGTTTCCTTTTTATTCTTTTGTACTTAGTGCTTGGAAAGCTTGGTCTTAGCTTCCACTGAAATTACTTGGAGTTTAGGTGTACTTAGCATCATCCAAAAGTAGGTCCTAAGTAATTGATCAGAAGGCCAGACTCTGAATGAATAACAGCTTTGGGATGGGCTTTGTATTCCCACTAACAGAGGGATAAGTCCTGCGGTTGCACACACATACATTCATACCCTGCCCTCGGTTCATGGCGATCAGCTCCATGTGATCCCAAGCTTTAGTGCCAATGAAAAGGTTGTGCATTAAAGCTGACTGCAGCATATGGCCACTCCCAGGATTTCAGTCCGTTTCCTGACTGTCTGTGTTTGGGGTTTTTTAAGGCAAAAAATGATGGGAGTTGTGATTGTTGCAGAAAGAAGAGACCAAGAAAATTAGTAAAGTATAAGGGAAAAAATTGGGGCTTTAGTATATTCCACAGTAAACCAGAAATCAACTTCTGAGCACCTCTGCCACACTATAAATTAGGGCACAATCAAAACAGAGTGGCTGTGCTGTAGCCTTCTGACTAGCAACAAGGAGAGAAAGTTCCCAGCCTTCTTTCATTTACAAACCACAACTATGTCAACCTGCCTAGGACACAAAGATTA
The DNA here is from genome assembly GCA_013401335.1 of Brachypteracias leptosomus. Taxonomy (NCBI): domain Eukaryota; kingdom Metazoa; phylum Chordata; class Aves; order Coraciiformes; family Brachypteraciidae; genus Brachypteracias; species Brachypteracias leptosomus. The sequence continues at coordinate 170,193 of VYZX01014295.1, read as the reverse complement.
CACAAGCTTACAACATCTCCATTAGAAAGCTAAAAAAAAGGCATATACTGAGTTCTACCAGCCATGGTAATCTAGCAGTCTCCAGAGTTCAATGTAATGAGGAACTGGGGATAAAAAAAATAATTTAGAAATGCTCTATTGAGGCTGGACCCCTTGAGGAGGTTCTGCTGGCAATGGTGGTCTCCCAGCATCAAACACTTTCTCTAGGAGTTTCCCATTTGTTGCCTCAGTAGAACTGTGCCTGATCTGGAGCACCCAAATATTGATTTTAGGAAGACAAAAGTTCAGTATTTAACTGCCTCACCTGAGCTTCAGATGTCTGACTTAGAGAAAGTAATAACCATGTGCTAAAAATATAAGTAATTTTAAAACATGAAGGCTGGGGCTTTCAAAAGAGCTGACAAGGTGTTTGCCTCAGACCACTGACTCCAGAGAATTAAAAATAATCCCATTTTTAATTGTTCAGTTTATCTGTTATGTTTTTAAAAATAAACCTCTGTAGTCTTGTCTCATAGTTTCATATGGGGCTTTGGAAATCAGTTCCTGGCTTCTCTCTTCTGGTGCTGCTTTTATAGGAGCATGTATTTTCCCTGACGTTGGCCCAGCCTTTTCCCTGCACAATGTTACACAATGAGCTTTGGGTAGTGTCAAATTCAGCTCTAATCTTTTCATCTCCAGAAGCAGCTGATTTTCTTTAGGTGCTGTAAGAAGAGACTTTGTGGATGCTCTGAAGGGGAGAGGCTAGTAGGTCCAATTCTGCTGTGTTCTCTGTTAGAATTAAAAGCCTAAGGTGAAGGGAATCCTCCTCTGCTTCAGAAGGTTTATTCCCCTGGCCTGAGGCCATTGCAATAAAGAAGTCCTTTGAAATTATTCCTCAGTCCATGATAACCTTTGTAAATCCCACATCAGGAAGGGATTTGGCAGAGTTATAGCTGCTGGCATTGCCATTATTCTTTCTTTGACCCTCATCCAAAGCATGTTTGTGTTGCAGAAGACAGAGTGAGTTTTCCCTGAACGCCTGTGCACAGCGTGGATGGGGAAAAGCCATGAAGGGTCTCTGTCTCCTCTCTCTTCTTGCTTCTGTGCTGGGTTCTGTTAAGGGCAAAAGCCAATCTTCATGCAATAGTATCATAATCATAATTATTATTAGTCTTGGATGATATCCCAAAATGACATCAAGCTCACTAGAACATATAATAAGTCATTAAGAGGATTAAACCAAACTTAAGCTCTTTTCTCGCTGTCCATGTCTATTGCCTATGTACTGGCATCTGAAACTGAGAGGAGACTGTGTCAGTCATAGCCTGTTTTTCACTTCCACTGAAGGAAAATCCCTCAGTTTCAGAAGAGCTGCTCTTGCTTTGAATAAGCATAAAAAGAATGAGAATCAGGCCACTAATATTGATATATTAACCTTCTGCCAGCAAAGAGAGCCAGCAGGATGCTGGGTTATATCAAAAGAGGCATCACCAGCAGAGATAAAGAAGCAATTGCCCCACTTTACTCTGCACTGGTCAGACCACACCTTGAGTACTGAGTTCAGTTTTGGGCCCCCCANACTGGATGATCCTTGAGGTCCCTTCCAACCTGGCATTCTATGATTCTATGATACTCACCACCATTCCTTATCCCTGCCATAAAAACATTGATGCTGGTGTGATTTCTGGATATAGTTAAATGAGGACCTAATCAAGGGATTTTGTCGGGGGCAAATTGGTGGTGTACTGCTCCATGCTTGTGGTTGGCATAACTGAAGGCTCATCAGAGCCCTATTCTACTTTTTCTAAGTATTGTCATTGATGTACGCTTGATAGTATCTAAGCACTTCAAAAGCAAGGAGAGGTTCAATCTCACCATGGCCTTTTGCGATGTGACAATATCCCATTTTACAGGGGATTACATATTCATACTGCCAACCTTTAAGCTTCTGGCTTGGCATATAGGAGCCTTAGGCTCCTTATGGAGTCTGTTAAGCCCCCAGCCACCTAAATTAGGTTTTCCGAATTATCTCAAAGAGATTCAAAACCTGACTTTCAAGCATGGCTTCTAATTTGAGGATATGCCATTTCAGGTTGTTCTAGAAGCATCTTGACCTTGATTTGCACATGGTAAAAGCTGCAGGTCCCACAGACTTCATGTGGAGTTGAAGGCATTAAAGGCCAGGTCTCCATCTGAGAAAACAAAACCAATCATAACAAAAATCAGAAGCCAGTTTTGAAAACAAGCTCTACAGCTCTCTGCCAAAGGAGGCCTGGGTTAACTTGTAGGGGATTGCTCCCCTACATTTTGAGCCCAAATATCACACCTTAACCACAATACTATCCTTTCCTCTTAATGAAAGAAGTTACAGAAAAGTCTAGAAGCTACAGGTCAAGCCAAAGTGTTTCATATGGGGTTTTTAAGCAATAATGCAAACCTTAGGAAAAGAATGTATGGTAGATATGGATGAGTGCTTCTCTGTCTGGGAAGTCACTGGCTATTTAAAGAGGGGTAAAATCATTTACTGGGAGGAGGGGAATATGTTTTGTTTCTTCCTACAAATATATCACTTGTTTGTAATGACAAAGGTATGAATAAGCATGTTATTTCTTGATCTGTAATTATTGAATTTTTTCTATAAATGTTCTTGTGGTTGCCCTGCCTGTCTCTGAGAAGTGCAGGGTTTTATTGATATTATAGAGTTGTTAACTACATAGAATTGATTTGGTCTTTTACCTTTTCTCTCTTCCTTTTTTTTCTTTTTAATCTTGTTGCTTGCTCTCCCAGCAGATATGCCTGCCTGCTTAACATTGTGTTCTGCCTTTCCTACTTGTATTTCTCAAGTACTATAACCTATAAAGCACGCTGGGCCAAGCAAGTAAGGTTCCTCACATATATTCACTGCATATACTTGGTGCACTGAGCATCAAGCACTGCTGGAAACCTACACAGTCTAAAAGGGTCTTCTTGTAATGAAAGAATCAGCAGAAAGTTAAATTTTAAGACCATGATCTGTATTCAGAATGCAAGGAAAACAGGGTTCAGAGAATAAAATGCTACATAACTGCAGTAGTCGATACTGGTGGATCCATGAGTAGAACTGAGCCCTAACTGACAATGCAGGTGAAATATCATAAAAAGTGAGAAAGTAAAACCTATGCAATGTGCTGGGATAAAATAAACCTGAGAAAATTGATTTTTTTTGTTCTAGTCTCTTCCAGTTACTTTACTCTCAGACATTGCTACAAAGAAAGGGAGGATGAAAATAGAAAAAATCATGGCATTTTCTTAAGACACTGAATTATGAATGGAAAGGAAAATAATAACGTTCATATTAAGCTGTATGAAGCACCACTTGACATAAACCAAAAGAAAGCCAGTGGGGAATTCTGAAGTTACCAGCCTGAGCAACTCTATAGTGTAGGAACAAAAGCCCTTTGAAGACTTCTACAAATCCTCAGTAAGTCCCTATATCTTAGGTAATCCAGAGTTGACTAACTGAATGATAAAAATGTAAACTTTCATATTTGAGGTCAAACATAAAAAAAAGTTTCCAAATGCGCCTCAAGTTTTCTTGTGAATTTGGTCCAATTTCCTTAATCTCTGCTTCCTGACCAAGCAGAAAACTACACGGTTTACGACTCTAGGGACAAACTCCAAGTCAGTAGGTTTCTTCTCTCTGTTTTTAAGGTTATCTGCCTTGAAAGAAATAATTTTACACTGAGTTGTCCTTTCTGTCTCCATTTCCCTCTTTATGGTATTGAAAGCCAGTCTGGGAAGATTTAACCTCTAAATGTTACTGCCTGGCTTTCCTTTCACCCCACATCATCTGGATTTTCAGCTCTGAGTCTTGACTAGTTTTGCAGGAGCATCTGTTGGTTTTCTATAAGGATGTGTGTCAATACTTCTCACGCACTGGTTAGATCGCCAGGAGGAGGTGATGTGAAGGGAAAGACTCTCAGTGCTGGATAGCTTTGTAACAGAGGCTTTCTTCCTCCAACACATTAATTAATTTAAAATCCAAACAGTGAAGTGCTTTTCAGGAGAATACATGGATGAAAACACAGAGCCATCATTCCCTCACTCCTTGTAAGCTAGCACCACTGAGGGAGTGCTGATGTCATGCCGTTATATGATGCAAGAGCAAGTACAGTCACCTCATTTATGGTGGGGCTATATCTAGGCCTGGATTAGGGCAAAAAGTTAGAGAGCACATTTTGTGCATATACAAACCACAAAGAAGCAGAAAAAAAAAAAAATCTGTATTTTGATGTTTAGGTTTGACTTCTACATGGCAGGTCATTTTCAGCTGGTATTCTGTAAGTGGCATGGTAACCTGTCTTGTCTGCTCAACTTCAGATGTATGTGGACATTTTGAAGAAGGCTGTGCTGCTTGTGTCTGTCATCACTTGTTGGCGTAACTTTTTAATTAAAAACTGACAAGACCAAGAAGACTGACTATGCAGTTGTCAGTGATTGATTTACAAGAAGTTTCTTGAAAGATCTCTTTATGAATGGAAGTTCTTTGTTATTCAACCAAAAGGAGCACACACAAGCCACAGACGTGTTCTCAGAATCTGAGAAGGCATTAGTCACAACCAGGCAAGAGTATTCATTTGAAGTGCTCAGGAAATTTGGCACGATAGGTCCCATTTTAAAATCAATCAATTTTCTCAGCCTTGGGGCACGAAGCGAGATGCAGAGAAGAAATTTTACATCATGCAGTTGTCCGACAAATCAGATGACTAGCAGAGTTGTTGTTCAAACAAAATGTTGGGATGGGCAAATGATTCATGACACTATCCAGGGAATGATCTAGATGGAGTCTCTGGAATGTGAAGTCAGTCAGTGGAATTTTTAAGAGACTGATATGTTGCTCACCTCTAGCAGTAACTGCTTATACTTGTCTTAATTTATTCTGTTAAAATTGTCTATGTGATGCTGTTGAAAGAGATCAACACTTGAAAATGATGTTTCTATAATATCTGTTTCTGTGATTATTTATTTGACTTCCTAATTAAACCTCATCCACTGTATTTATCATCTGGCAAAAGATATTTTTTGTTCCCGTAACTCTGTATGTTCATCAAATTACTTCATCAAATGATAATCAGAGTTCATTTTTGCAGAAGAGATTGAAATTCCCCCTTTATGGGCACTGACACGAAATTAGATGTTCCTATGTACTGATGTACTACCACTACCAGCTTGAGAATACAAAACAAGTCACTGTTGCAAACAGGTTTGGCTGATGTGGTGGTAGAAACCTCATTACTAGTCCACACCAATTTTCCTATAACTTACACAATGGAGATGCATGAATGATTTTAAGGGAAAGTGTAATGTTTATGGGTCATTTGTGATTTTAACAGCATAGTGAAGTTTACCTTTCGGATTGGAATAGGAGATGCATGCATTGATCACATAGCTTTCAGTCTCCAGAAAACACTCAGCATATGAAGAGCTGTATAGAAGATTACAGAACCTGTACTTTCACATAGAGAGGCAGGGAGCAAGTTGCTATAAACATGTAAATATTCAGTCTGAAGAAATCAGAACTAGCTGCTCTTTTAACAGAAGTGTGCACTATTAAGTTGCAGTGTGTGGCTAGTGACTGTCACAAGCAGAGATATGAGATGACAGGTTGCAGTCCTGCAGTGGTGCTAAGGAGAAAAGTTGGATTGTGTCATGATGTCTTAGAGTTTGAAATCAATTTTCAAAGGTAAAATGAAAACTAGCAGAGCAGCAAGCAGATATGTCATACAAGGGTTATAAGAAGTTCCTGTCAAGAATAACTTAACAAAAGAAAGCAAATCTTAGTGGTCTTGCAGAATTTCTATACTTAGAACCACGTTCTACATACCTCTTCTTCCTACAACTGTTGCTATGGCTTGTGGGCTCAAATACAGGCTACAGTCACTGCCACCTCACACCACACAGCTCTGTGGTATGTAAGTGTTGCCAAGCTGTAGTTAGGGCTGGGACTTGCCAAGTTTCTCAGGCTAGACTTAGATTAGGAGCTAGAGGATTTGGGGTCAGCACTTCACATGGGGCTAATTTGGGGGTCTCTAAAGAACTGAGGTTGGAATATTACATGTGAATTTACTACTATTTGATATTTTTAAGAAAAGTCACTACCAGCACTGTAGCAACTATGCTGTAGTGTGCATTTTCTGAGACATAAGGTTTTACTGGCACTCGTACAGACCTTTGTGATCTCTCTCAGAAGAACCACCGGAATACAGACACCTTGAAAGAACACTTTCAAGACAAACAGGGAATAAATGAATGCACCGTGCTGGCCACTCTACCAAGGCAAAGCTAGAGAGCTCCAGGCAAACTACCCAAGGACAAGCTGGACCACCTTTCTGCAAGTATTGGCACTGAAGGCAGCCAAACAAACAGCATAAAACCCACTCCAGCCTCCTTTGATCTTGTGTGCACATTTAGATCCAATCAGGAGATTTATGAGAGCAGCAAATGCTGCACAAACCAGCAAGGACCGAAAATTGCACAAAAGCCCAGAACAGAATACTGAAGCCACTGAGCCACCACTGTGACAAAGTCCTTTATCTTGCACAAGACCCTTGCAAGGCTCTTTCTGATTCCTGAGGCTGTAATATCCTCTTGTACAAAGAGAAGAGGGGGTACAACGGAATTGCTAACCTGTTGACTGATGTCCTTTATTTACATGAGCCACCACAGCCCCCCTCAGCTAATTGCCCTCTGTCTTGCCATATTCCAAAGCATTTCAACTCTGCTACGTGAAGTAAGCAAAACCAATTGGGATTATACTTTACTGCCTCATCTGGACTCCAGAGTGTGAACTGCAGATGGGGTAGTGTTAAGGGAGCAATTTTGCTTCATTTAGCATTAAGACTGATATTAAGAAAGTATATTTTTAAGCCCCTTCATCTTTTTTTAAACCTGTTTCAGGCTTTTTGATGCCATGGCTCCCCTGATGCAGTAAGTAGTGAACACAGAGAGAATGACCAACATGTAGTCCAGAAAGAAAAAGGAGAGAGGGATCTATTCCAGCAGCTACTGGACCTAATCCAACAGAAGGTCCTAAAGCATTTCCCAGAGAATCCTCAGAGGACTGAACTGGAGCTCATTGCCCTGGAAAGAGCTCTGACACGGGCATTGAAGGGGAGGAATGCTATGGATTAACTTCTTTTGTGATCAGCTCTAATGACTGCATCCCAGAGTACTGCACTCTGGAGAAGACACACCATTCAGGGGTAATTTGGAGGGCCCTTCCACAGCATGCAACATGCAATTCCACTCCCCAGAAGATGGACAAGAACAAATGCATTACCTGCATTGGTCATCTTCAACATATGCTCTGTGGTTTGCAGGCCTCTAGCACTTTTCCAGTGGAGGTTCTGATTTGTATTCAATTAACTTACACCATCTGGTTGTTTTATTACTTACCTACCTAATTACCAAAGGTCAGTTCACCAGGGGCTTGTTGTTCAAGAAACAATGTGCTACCTATATTTTTACATTTATTTTCTGTTATTGTTCATCACAACATAAACTTATTCTGATATCACTCAGCTGCAAAATTTCATTACAGTACCACCTATAAATAGCATAATATCCTTCCATGCTGTTAACTCCAAGTAAGCGCAAACACATATTCTTGGTTACACAACATTCCTTCCCTCCAACTATTTTCTGGTCTCTAAATGGGAGCATAATGCTCCCTGATCCTGTTTTCCTGACCACACGAGGCAGCTTGCCAACACACCCTCTTTGGTTTACATACGTCCAGAGGATCTCTTGACCTCCTGTTCCCCACAGTTCTTCAGTGTCTTTCTCTTACGCTCACAAATGTGCCAAAAACCATCAGGCACTTAGCACGACAGACCCATGATGCTAACAAACATCATCTTCTACACAGACATTGCTACTGACTTCAGCTATCCCAGAGTATATTCATAGCACTCTGCAAACACATAGTTCAAAATTAAGCCACTGTTCTCTCCAGTCCAACAAATAGATAAAAAGTTTTAGAATGCAGAGAAGCACAAGGCAAGGTGTTTTTTCTGTAATGATATGGAGCATTGAACTGACATGTTAAAATCCACTGAGAAATAACTATTCTTACTGATGATGTCTTTGCATGAAGGGTGTGAAAGGAACTTAGGTTTGCATAAATTACCTCTTCACCAGAGAAGGAACCTGTGACTTGGAGTATGTGATTTAATTCTGTGTGCTCATCTTATTATTTATGTTAGTAGTAGTCAAAGTATTACTGTGTCACCTGCTAAAGGAGCCTGATAAAGCCCATTTGTCAGTAAGGACTTTTTCTAAGCTGTTTGAAATGCAGTGCAACTAATAAACTCCTTCGCATTGCTGTTAAGTCTTATTAAGTGATACAGCAGCAACCTTCTCACAAAATCACAAATACCCACGTAACAACAACAAAGTTGACCAGTCACTGCAAAACTGGCTTGCTACAGCCACTAGCAGTCTGGAGTGGCAATCGGAGAGGACCTCTCTATGTGTGCCTGTTGCTGATGCAGGTGCGAGTGAAGCTTTTAGCTCTCTTGTGCAATAGTCACTCTTACTGGTGACCCCAGGGTGGCCTCTGGATCCTGCTTCACCCACCACTGCACCCAAAGTGGTGCTGCACTGAGCAGAGCTGTTGCAGAAAAATGCTCTGCTGAAGTATTTGTTCAGTCTCTTCATAATCAATACCTAGAGAAGAAGCAGGGACATTAATTTCCAAGCCCCCAGCCCCTATACTTTGTGGTGGCCATCCCAGAGTGTACTGCCAGAGAAACCACTGGAATGAAGGGGCATATCATCACACCAAAGGCTGTCTTTCCAAAACACCACACCGTTCAAACAAGGTCATAGCTACATCAACACAGTGGTCAATAAAGAGAATACTATAAACCATCATGGTTTGGGTATCATTAAATGCCACAGATTTTAACAGGGTTTGAGCAAAGTAATGAAACACAATATCTATGTGTAAACTCATAGATGTCATAGAAAATAATGCAATGTTAGTTCTACAGAGGGGACCTCTGCCTTACGCACTTCCAGAGCAGACTATAAGCCAGCCCAGCAGCTATCCTGCAACCCATCCTTCCACTAGAAAGAGCTGTGTGAATGCATAGGCAATATACATTAGGATATAGCCCATGGAAAATGTTTCAGGAGCCTTCTGGCTGAGATCCAACCTGGAGACAGCTGAGCGTCTGTGGGAGCACTGGGCTCCTCACTGCAGGCATTGTCTTTGGGCTGACAGCACCACAGCTGTGAAAGAGCACACCGAGGAGCCTTGGCAGAACACTCCACATTACTCAGTTGGTGCAAAATATTGGTGTAACATATGATGTTTTGGAGCAACTATCCGAGTTATCCCTAAAACTCTAAATGTGATGATATTTCTCCACTGCCTGAGGCTCACAGAACCATCTGTTTATCAGATATGAATGTGAGGGACTGGATCACACTCCAGAATTTTTTCATGTTGTCCTAGTACAGGCTGCCTTAAGAAAAAGAGAAACTGAAAAGGAAATTCCTGAAAAAGGCAAAAAGTTCATACCATATATGGCCAGGAATATTTGAGGACAACAAGCTGATTAAAAAAAAAAAAGATTATAGCTACACAGAAGATAATTGCTAATTTGTTCTGACGAATACTTTTGGCACATCTTATCTGATGGTGTCCAGTACTTCTCACGCACTAAAAAGAACTGATGTAGAGACAATTAAAATAAATGGAATCTGACTTGTGACTCCATTGAGATTTGGAATTTAAATGCCAGAATGCTATCAGCACTTTATCACAAACTAGTGGTCTTTCTATCTCTTGGATTTGAAGATCACACCCCTTGAACATATGACAGTAACTCCAGAAAGAGGGAAACCTTTATAAATCTATAGTAAGGAAAATGGATGAGAAGAATAAAGATGATATAATTACCGCATGGTCAAAATCATTTTTTGTTTGTTTGTTTTTTGGGTTTTTTTTGTAGTTGTCCTCTAAACTGCAAGGGGTAACATTCTTACTCCACTGAAACCAGTGGGATTTGTGCCATTGACTTCAAGACAGTTAGGATTTGACCCCGTGTAATTAACTATGAGACCGAGCCAAAAACCCAAGTATTCCTTGAACTCTGACTGACTGGAAATCCAGTTTCAAACTTCAGAGCCCATGTTCAGCTCTGTATGTAGCAGAAGCAAAGCAGAAGCTGTCATCTTGAGAAATACATCCGTAGGAGAGCTAGTGCCACAGGCAGCTTTGGGGAGAAAGAAAACCACGAGCAAAAAATCTGTTTTTCATGTTGGTCTTGCTACTGCAGCTAACTGTACTCAAGTCAGTGTGCTGCTCCAATTCTCTCCAACACAAATATCTTTTCCTACTTTTTCTTGAAGGAAAGCATTTGAGGCACCAAAAGCTATAGCTAAAAATTTGCCTGTTAATATCCCAAACTAATCAGGGAGATTTTTACTAACAAAAAAGAAAATATTATTTATGACCATGTTTAGAAGATAACCAGATTCATGATCATTTTTATGGCATATGGGAGTTCCCCATAGAGAAATTTCCCATATCCAATTCCCATCTAATAGAAGAAAAAGATTCCTCTGTAACATAGAACTTGGGGTTTAAAAATCACATTTATAATATGATATGTGTGACTTTATTTGCAAGTGTAATTGTACATAAAGAAAGGGCTGTATCACCTCATCAGCAGTATACAATAAATTATTGACATAAAGAGTATGTGCCCAGTGGCTGCAAATTCTTTTCTAGAGGGAAACTTGAAGGGCCTTAGTTTCTGGAAATCCCCAAGAGCAATAATTAGTAGGCCGTTTTCACTGTCCCGTCTCTGTACCATCATTAATCTGTCCTCTCACGTCCATATTCATTGTATATTGATCTCAGTGGACTTTAAACACAAATGAAGAGCTGAGAGTAGTGAAATAAGACTGAGGAACTAAGAAAAATATGCTGCAACCAGAAATTAATAATGGGTCTCGGGTTTTGCCTTTCTCGATTTCCTTCTGCATCTTGTACGTGGGAGATTTTGCATCTCACTTGAGCAGATGTTATCAGCATGGAGAATCTCTGCCTCAGAGTGAACCAATGCTTGGAAAAATAAGTCAGAGCTGGCCTGGAGGTGATGTGACCTCCAGCAAGGTGGCTGCCCACCACACAGACTTGTCTATCTTTCTAAGTGACTAACTCCGGAACTGACAGTAGAAGGAGCCATCTGAAAGTTGGGATACATTCCTGACTGAGAATATTGAGAAATATAGCCAGCCAGGGGGGAAGACAACTTGCAGAAGGCTCTTCATCTGATTTGCTGACCAAAGTTAGGAAATCTTTTTATAGTCAGGCCCTGATGGCAACATCCTGAAAACATTTAGCAATAATATGCTTCCTTTGTATTTGCAATGTGTTTTAAGACAGCCATCCACACATTGCTGCCCATCAGTAGCACGAGATTATCAATGTCCTTTCCCACACGCACAAGAGTAAAACCATCAACTTTCACCTAAATGTCAGCCCTTTAGCTTTTTAGCAAATGTATGTTTCTACTTAGTCTTTCTCTGGATTTTATTTAAATCGCAGTGGTACAAGCGCTCCACAAAATTTTTATTCAGCACTATGGAGCTTGATAAAGTATTTTGCAAGCAGGGAAATACAAGAGAGATTTTAATGGAAGCACAAAGCTGTATCCTGGATACAGTATTGTCCATTTACCTGTGCTGAGAAGAAATGTCACANAACAGAGACCACACTGTCGTGTGTGTGTGTGTGTGTGTGTGTGTGTGTGTGTGTGTGTGTGTGTGTGTGTGTGTTACCATGAGATAACACATGTCTTCTGGGAATTAGGAAAGACTTTGCCTTGCTTGTGCCTGCAGCAGACCGGCAGGAATTGTCTCATGGTAATAAATAACCCAAAATGCCTAATTCCTACAACAAAATGGCAAGGAGAAAATAAACAATTACTTCATTGTTATGAAAGATCACGTTCCTTCCCACTGACAAAAATATTAGTAATTGAAGATGCCTTGGGAATGTATCCCAACTATCTATATGCCTGTACCTAGTGGGTCTATGGGTGTGCATAAAAATACATAGTGATAGGAACCACTTTGAGATGTGCATAGACATTTGGAAAAAAAGTTTTATGCCTATACTAATAAATTACGCAAATGCATTTAACTTTATAACTGCTTAACATGATGTTACCCTTTAATTGGAATTTAGAATTGCTTTGAACACGTGGCACTATTGCACCTTTTAAAATGTTCTAAATGTTAATGCTGCAAGATTAAAACAGAGCTTTTAATACAGGGATTTATGTACAGGTTCATAACTCTGTTTCAGAAACATCTAACAATATTTAATTTTGAAAATAATTAAACAGGCATATATTAAAGGATTATATAAATGAAATTGTGTCTGTAAATGGCAATTAGGGTTTTTTATGGACTTGTAGAAAGAAGTAGCTTTCATCCAGATGATGATACCTTTTGTCCCCAAAATTTCTTGGTTTATAGGTACTAGGTGTTGAACCTTCTTTTGATTAGAGCAAACTGCAGTATTATGACAAATCATAAAGTACTCCCCCGAATACTTAACTTTTGAGCTTATTGTTGACTTGTATGCTTGAAATCTGGCACAGACAGGCAGACATGTGGCTGTCTCATTATTTTTGTCATCCTTGGGCAAAATTCTACCATTCTCAGCCTTGAGTTCTTTAGGAATTTGTCAGAAGCAAAAAAAAAATTGTAAGGGAGGATGTTATATATGACTTGAAAATACAAAACCAGGAGGAATGATTGACACGCCAGAAGGCTGTGCTGCCATTTAGTGAGACATGGACAGGCTGGAGAGTTGAGTGGAGAGGAACCTCAGGAAGTTCAAGAAGGGCAAGTGTAGGGTCCTGTGCCTAGGGAGGAATAACCCCATGCACCAGTACAGTGCTGGAAAAGCAGCTCTGTGGAGAAGGACCTTGGAGTCTTGGTGGGTAACAAGTGCACCATGAGCCAGCAGTGTGCTCTTGTGGCCAGGAAGGTCAATGGTATCCTGGGGTGCATCAAGAAGAGCATGCCCAGCAGGTCGAGGGAGGTTCTCCTCTCCCTTTATTCTACTCTAGACGGGCCACATCTGCAGTATTGTGTCCAGTTCTGGGCTCCACAATTCAAGAGAGACAAGGAGCTACTGGAAAGAGTCCAATGGAGAGCTACAAAGATGATGAGGGGACTAGAACATCTCTCTGATGAGGAAAGGCTGAGACACCTGGGGCTGTTTAGCCTGTAGAAGAGAAGACTGAGAGGGGATCTCATCAATGCTTATAAATATCTAAAGGGCAAGTGCCAAGAGGATTGGGCCAGACTCTTTTCAGTGGTGCCCAGTGACAGGACAAGGGTCAACAGGCACAAACTGGAACACAGGAAGCTCCACCTGCACATAAGGAAAAACTTATTTACTGTGAGAGTGATGGAGCACTGGAACAGGCTGCACAGAGAGGTTGTTGAGTAGTCTTCTCTTGAGATATTCAAAATCTGCCTGGATGTGTTCCTGGGCAACCTGATCTAGGCAAACCTGCATCAGTAAGGGGGCTGGACTAGATGATCCCCAGAGGTCTCTTCCATTCTGTGACTCCCTTCCCCTACCATTCTGTTATTCTGTGACTTTTGGATTAGGAGGGTTTTATGTTAATTATTGATTTGTGTCCTTTAATGTATATGGCACGTCCCTTTAGTCTGATGAGATAGCTATAGAAGACTAACGACCTTTCCCTAGACTAACGTTAAGCAAAATATTAACACCAAAAATTCCATTCCTTTTGTCTGGTAAGAGATCAAAGAAAAATTTGTAGCTCCATAAACATGAGCCTCAAGACACATTCCTCATACCAAGGTGCAGGAATCAGCCTCGTTCATCCATTTACAGGATCTAGCCTTTGGTGCTCATTATTATTTGATAAATGACTAACACAAACATATTGCAGCCAATGGCTCGCTCATGAACTATGCATTAGGATGATTGCTTAGAATACCAGCCGCCTACAGTTTGGCCTGATTTGTCAGATGGCACCATTTCTAATCCCTGTCTGCATGACTCTCCAACCCATATGAAGGTTTCAAGATGGTCAAATCATGCAGTTTATGAACTAGATGAACATTTGCACAAATATTTGCAAAAATGTCTCACTACCTAGATATGCTTGCAAGTGAAATTCTGTTGATCAACATTGGCAGAGGAAGCAAAATCACATTCTTACTGAACTCAAGACCCAAAAATATGAGAAAAAGAAAAAAGAAGCCTGGATTAACATGTAGAAAGTATGGGGCCACTGAAACAAAATCTTGGTAGCTAGAGTAACAGCCTGCATGTGAGAAGATTAATTTTTTGGGTTTCTCTCAGCTGTAGACTTTCTGGATAGCCTCATTTATTCTTTCCATGATTCTATTTCCATTAGTATGAAGGGCATGAGATTTCTCAAGAATCCCAAGATAGATGGGTACATGTGAAATTTGTAGTTGCACTGGGCAGGTCTGAAGGGAGGAGAACTGGTAAGATCAGTGAAATGCAGACGGGGATAGGAAGAGTAACAGTATACTTTCATACCCTCTCCAAAAAGCAACAGCTCTCTCCTTTCCCCTGAGAAGCAGCAGTCCCAGCCTTCTCTCCTGTATCTCCCATGCTGCTGGGAGTAGAAAGAAAGAAGACTGAGATCATGATGTACTCCTACTGCAGAAAAACCAAGAGCAAAGGTGAAGAGGACAGGATGGGATGGGATGGGATGGGATGGGATGGGATGGGATGGGATGGGATGGGATGGGATGGGATAGGATGGGATGGGGAAGGCTTGGAGAACTACTTCTAGGTGATGGCACCTTCTGTAAAGCTTCTCAGCTGCATGAGATATGAGGACTATTATGAGAAAGATGCTTGGATACCATTGTAAAAGAGTCTGTGTAAGTACTGGAGATAGGATAACATTTCTTCTCATCTTGTCAAGGAATTCCCATATTCATTGATTTGCTTTAGTTTTAATCTGTATTAAGGGGCTCAATCAGTACATTTCTCTAGCCATTCATTAGTGTTTTTCTTCTTGCTGGTCACAATAAATGACTCTACAGTGAGTACGTTATTGTTAAAGAGCTAAATTAGTCAATTTTGTTGGACTGTCTTCCCTAAACCAAATAATCATTTTCTTGGCTTTGTCCCTTGGTGTTCCATTCTTGCCCTGCTATTTACTATGCCCATTTATTGCATAATTTGAAATTTAGACTGCTTTTCCATTTGTCCTTCACGTCTTGACATGCTAAGTACTGGTAATAATAATAACCAAGATCCATATTAAGAGCTAGTTAACAGATGAGTAAATGAGAAGTTCCTGTGTTGGCTTCACCAGAGGTCTAGAGAGCTTGCAAGGACTATGATCTTGACACTGAAGTTCCATATATGCATGGCTTTTAGCACAGATCATGTTGTAACATCAAGGATTTTGTTAGTATGAAGCCTTAAATGAACTAGGTTCCTGATCTCTGTGTGTTAAAACAAATGAGTGTTAAAAAGAATAAGTAGTACTTGTAATTAGTAACACAATTAGAATGAGAGTGGAACCTATCACCATGTGCTATTTTGATACTATTACTATTCATTAATATTTCCTTTGGCCCATAATATGAGTCACACAGAGGACTGTCTGCATTAACAATGATGGGAACCAGGTTGTCTGCTGGTATATACTGGGATAGCCCCAGCAGAGTCAACAGAGAGGAGCTGTTTTACAGCCCCAGGAATTATGGCCTTGGCAGCTCCACCATGACCCTCACTGTGAGTCGAATTCAGTCTCTAGTGTGTTTTCTCCAGGAGGTAAATAAAATGTATAGCTAACTAGGAATGAAAATTAGAGAATGAAAAAATATTCACACAGATGTGTGGTTCCCTTTCAGTAATTCAAGTTTACTGTGCATGCTACATCAAAACACATCTCTGCAATTACATTTTTCTTGGGGAAAGGGAGGTGTTTTGTTTTTTTTTTTTCTGAACTCCTACACCCTGGTTAAAAGCTTAAAACAGGCTGAGTTGTGCAAGGCTGTGTTGAGACTGATTAGGCAGGAAAGCACCAGGGTGACACTCCCATCCGTGTGAAAGAAGAATGGACCAGCTCCTGAAGTCCATCCTCGCTGGAGCTTGATCTTCCTCCCACTTGTTCATGTCAGCAGTCCTGACGCAGGAGCAGCAGACGCATCCAGTCCTTACTCAGCAACAACTGCTATGGAAATCAGAGGGAAGGGTGCGTGCTCAGCTGCTTTTTATCCATCAGGATTTTAACTACTGCGAGTTCTGTTTCTAGTAAAAGCTCAATAAAAGCTGACCAGAAGGCCTTAAGATTTATCTGGTGGATTTGCTCCACTCCTGTGGAGCAAATGTTGTCAATACAGGAGCAGTGCCAAAATTTAGGCTTAAGACACAAATTTAACTTGAAAATGTTGTATATATATTTCAGTTTTGCAACTGAAATAAACTTTGGTATTCTCAAACATGTACTTGCAAACAGTACTGGAAAATGTTTTTGTACTCCAGTGAGGTCTTCTGTCCCATACTTCACTGCAACTATATCAGATCTCTGTAAAAAATGGAAGTATTATCTTAAGTAAACCATTAGCTTACTAAACTTACTCTCAGATATTTTAGTTAGCTTTTTAGTGCTCCTAAAAAGTGCTGGGCTTTACAGTATTTTAGCTATATGACCTTAATTCATTTTACACCACTATCACCAACACTGCTCAGCTGAATTTTGAATAGGTTATCCCAGAATAAAGACTGGCATTTTCTTCCACCCCTGCAAGCACTGTCATCATCAAAAAGCATTTTCACTAGCTCTAAACTACGTTGATGAGCTACAGACAGGAGTTTGTGCAACTTTTCCTCTAGCAGCAGAAGCATAACCTAGTGTCAGACAGGAATGACTGGCCATGGTTAACCCCTGACAGATTTGAACACTGATGTAGATTTCAGAAGCAGTGTATCACCTAACAACATGAAATATAAACATAATGCATAACCTTTATTAAATATAGTGTCACATTTCACCCCACTGCAGATACGTCATTACCATGCTGTGGGCAAAGATGAAAATAGCATACCTGATATTATGCATTTATGTAATGCATAATAATGCTTAGCATACCTATAGCACTGTTCATTCTCAAAACACTTAAAATCATTTAAACCTCAAAAAAGCTAAAAGGTCGATCACTATGTTGTGTCCATTTTTCCTTTTTCATAATTATTTTTCCACTAAAACTTGTGCGTAAGTACATCACATCAAGGAACAATAGATCTACGGCCAAATTCTGGTCAAATTACTTTGGTGAAACTACTAATTATCTTTGAAGCCAATGGAAAACTTCCAGCAATATAACCAAAATCAGAATCTGGATCCTATTCCTACATACTGTAAAGCTGAGCTGTTATTGGATAGCTTGGTATATCTAAAAATAAAACCTCTGATTTATTTTTAGCTCATTCTGGAAATCGGGTTGGGATTGTTTTTTACTTCTCTGGCTAACTTAAAAAGCAAAATCCAACAACATGCTTCCTTTCTTGTTTGCCGTGTTCTCCTGCCTGTATCCAGGTACTCTTCCTTCAGAAGCTGGGAAAGAAAGACGATGTGGTTTTGCAAGACAATGGCACCGGTGGCGGACTGTGGCCACATATGGCCAGTTATTGCATTTCAGGGGTGACCAGGTAATGCAGAGTAAGCTCCTCTTCCCTCTCCCTGAACCTAACTTCAGGGTGTTGTTTTTGTGCATTTAGTCAATGTGAAGTGAACGCTGCTGCCTGTCATTCTCATCTGGATGTTTCACACCCTCTTAGGACTTTTTAAGGGAGACCTTGAGAACCCCTCCTCTTTCAAATCCATTGCTGAAGCTATGACAGCCAAGGTTATTGCCAGCTCCGGTTCAGCAGCTGTTGCAGGAGGTCCAGATGGCCTTTCCTTTGTTCCTGATGATAACCTTGGAAGAGGCAGGACAGATTTCAGCTTAGTCTTCAGTCCACAGTAAGCCATGGTCAGTACGACTCACGGCTGTAAGCGGTTGTTTGCCATTTTGTTCCGCATACAGATTCTGGGAGGGAAAAAATTTACTTTCTCTTGTGGGTGTAATGTGTTCATTTGAACAGGCCATTGTGGTTTAACTGTTAAAAAGTCCAGGAATGCCTGTGTCAGTTCTTCTATTCCAACATTTTATTCTATCCTGTCATTTTGTCAATTATCTTTAAGGCTATTCTGCCAGTTCAGTGCAGTCAGCGGAAAGCAAAACAGAGAGACTGCTTTCGGGGGGGGGGGGGGGGAGGGGGGATGAAAAAAAAGAACCCAAAATCCCAACGCAT
>VYZX01014295.1:126775-146005 GCA_013401335.1 Brachypteracias leptosomus | reverse complement strand
CGCCCCAGCCCGCCCGCGGCCTCGAGCCTCCCGCAGGGTCGGCGGGCGGCAGCCACTCTTTATGGAGGCCGGGCAGCCGCTTCCACGCGTGGCCGGGCTGGGCTGCCCTTATATGTACTTGGCTGGAGCCGGCGGCTGTCGGCGCACACAGGCAGTTGGCTTCGGGCCGCTGCCGGTGAGAGGCCTCTGGCCCCCGCGGGCTGCAGGCCGGACTGCCCTGCCTTCGCGGGTCCCCCGCACCCCTCTGCCTGGTTCGGGGCACCCACCCATGGGCTTCCGAACTGCTCTCGGCCCTGTCTTGCCCTCGGGAATTTAGCCCTACTTGTCCTTTGTTTGGTTTGCACCTCGAAGATGATCCCCAGCGTTGCTGTTACTGTATTCTTTGCTCTGTTTGGCTTTGTGTTGTGTCTGAGAGAGGCTGTCGTTGTGTCCTTGGTACCTCCCGAGTTGATTGTTTGTATCTTCCTTTGTGCTCTGTTTAAACATCTTTTGCTCTTCCTCTGCTCCGCCCAGGCTTGATGGAATAGAAGCATAGTGGGGTTCTCGGTCATGGTAGTCTTCTCACAGAAAATAACCCGTCTTGATATGATAGACGGTGTACATGAGGAGTCTTAAGATCCTGGGCCATGTCTGGTCCTGAGCATTGGTGGTGATTACTTAAGTAGACAATAGTATGGGAGGTGTGACATTTCTGTCTTAGGCTAGGGGACTGATATTAAAAGAGGTATGTTTGGAATACATGATAGAGATCGTTAGTTGCCTTTGGGAAGGCACAAAAAATTTAATGCATGCAATCGCACATGACTTCTACTTGGCTGGAAAGTGATGAGTAAGAAATGAAGGAAGATGGACTGGTGGGTTGAAATGGGTTGAAGAAGATGCTTGTTTGTACTGCATCAACCTATGGACGTTGTGGTGCACAGTAGGAGCTCATAGTGTTTGTTACTCCACAAGCCAAAGCAACGGTGTGACTGAACTATATGAAATGAAAAGTGAATATGAGAAGAGAGTTTGGAACACAAAGGTAACAGAAATGAGATAATTTAGATAAAGAAGTGAAACCATAGCTTGGTGTCTTACAATGAGGTTTTAGTTTAGTTGCTTAGTGGAAGCTTAATTGACATAGCAGTATCAGCCAGGTTACTAGTTAAAGCTTAAAGCAAGCAGGAAGCATTTGGTCTGTCTTTACTCTTCGTAGACCCATATTAGTGTCAGAATGAAAGCAAGTCCTTGAGATGAAGGTGAAAGTTTAGATTTAATTAAGTGACGTCCAGGTTTGAGTGATGCATATTAGTTCGGAATCTCCATTTAAAATGTATATAGGAATGTAAATGAGAGATCAATGACAGGATGGGATAAGAAATATTTATGCATGTATCAAGTAATATAGTACATAAGACTTGCAAAATACATTTACACAAGGCAAATGGAAATATTCTCAAATGTTCACAACTTCTATAGAATGAAAATTCAATTAAAGTGTTAGTAGTTCATTTAGAAAATATTATGCTACTTTTGAATGCTCTATTTTGACACCAAGAGATAAGTAACAATTTTTAAAGTTGTTAATATTATATAGAGTGTATTTGATATATAAAAGGAAAAGGTTTGTACGGGATATAAAAATACTCAAAATTGCACATTTGCTCCTGAAAATCTTGGTATAAGTCTGTAGCCTGTTGCTAATGAATGTAATCCTCCAGTCAGATAAACAGAGTAAAGAACCGTGCAGTAGTAAGTTCCCAAATCTGCACAAAGTAATTTCAGTGCTGTCATTAGTATGGCATCTGCTGGGTTTTGGAGCAGAGATCTCGAGGAGGCTGTCACTTCTGCCCCACTTTGCTGTCTGTGCTCTCCTTTAGGTAAGACCTTTTGCTGAAGTGGCAGATGTGGGGTGGAAGAGGAGGTGGTCTGTTGCTGACCTCCTGAACAGCAGCGTTCCTTGATTTAAAATGAACTCTGTCAGGGTGAGACGAAGCTCTTAATTTACTTCTAATGTGTTTCCTCCTGCTAATAAACACTAATGGACTGGAGAAGTGTTTATGCTGATGGATCCTAGCCACACAGAGTTTGGCTAGTAAGCTCTGCGCAGCTGAGGTGGTAAGCAGTTACAACTAGAGGGAGAAGTTACTGGAGGGAGTGAGGACTTAGAGCAGCATAACTACGGGTGATTTTGACCTGGTAAATAAATCCACCTTTGTAGTGTATATTTCCAGTTCCCAAGTATATATATTAGCGAAGCTCTCCCAAGTTCTGCAGCTAATGGTGATCTTGAGGAGAGTGCTCTTTTCTTCTGCCTCATACGCATGGCCATCTCGGCAATATTGCTTCATTGTGTGGTTCTCAAGGGACAAACTGTAGCTCTGTCTCCCAGAGAGGATGATTGATGGTTCTTGAGTACAAACCTACGTCCACGTCCAGCTGTGCTTTGCACGTGGTGTGAGGTCGTTGCATGAAATCATGGGGAGCTACCCTACCACTGCCACCCCTTGTCTCTTGGCAGCTCCTTTCAGTGCTCTTTAAAATAGAAAATAAATACAGTTTGCTCAGTGAGTACATAAGGATGTGTTCTGTAATAATTGAATTTAGCACCTATCATAAGAATGTCATAGAATCGTAGAATGCCAGGTTGGAAGGGGGGACCTCAAGGATCCTCTAGTCCATATACATTCCTTGAGGAATTAACAGAAGTTCCTGGTGGGATGGGTGAAAAACATGCATATTTCCATAATTATTTGTGCCTTTTATCCCACAATACCCTTTGAAAATAGTCTAGAAGGGATAAGAGTGTGCAGCTGATTACTTGATGAGGTCTTATCAGAAAGCTGGAGTGAAAGGACCGCCGACAACCGGCAAACAACAGGTGGAGGGAACCAGTGGTTGTGAAACAGTCAGTGTGTGTGTAACTGATAGGTCTGCATTCTAGAAGTTCGCACCCTTTTTTTTTTTCTTTTCCTTTCTGCTATTCTTTACATCTCCCAATGCTATGTTTAACTTTTCTAGCATATGTCGATAAATGTTTTTAATTGGAAATGTTATTTTTCCTTTCATGAAAGCTCTGAAGGAAGCAGAATATGATTGTCAGACACTTAATCCCATTGAATGGTTTATTGGGAAATTTAATGGATGGAGGCAGTACAGTGAAAATTATTTTCATGCCGCCTATGACCAGATTAATTTTTTTCAAGTGAAGGGGCAAGGATAGTATTCAAAATAATAATTTTCCTGTGTTTTTATTTTGTACATGTAACTATTTACAGCTTCCTCTTGATACATTTTACGTAGGCTGTGGTAGGTAGAGTTTCAGGGCATTCAAACTGGGGTTAGTTTGGGTGAACTGAGCTTCCCATCTCTGCTGAGGCTGAAGGAGGAGAGGGACAGGATTCAAAAGCTTTGAGCTAGAGTAGCTCTTTTGTTTTCGTTGAGTTGGTATTAATTGAGGATAGAGGGGCTTTTATGTTTTTCCCTTCACATTGTATTGTATCATGTCATTAAATTGGGGAATGGTTTTCCTGAATTAAGCCAAAATAAAAGAAATGTCTGTAACATATTCTCATAAACGTTTTTGGGAAGTTCTTTATAAGAAAAGACTCATAGAGATTGAACATACTTCTTGCTTTAGTAAATATGATAAAAACAGGGATGCTGTAGCTGGATTTTTCTGCCTTAAGGACCTCCTAGTCTGGCATAGGAAAAAAAAAAAAGTATTTTTATAATAAGTGTCATTTAATCTTTTGAAGGTATTGCTGTTATTTGTGAAGGCATTACTACTTATTTGTGTTGTGGTGTCACCCATCTAGCCAAATTTTAAGGGATTATTTTGCTTTGTACTTCTCAGGCACATAAAAGTTGGTTAATTCTGCTACAGAGATCTTGCAAGTTTACAGCGGGAGAAGGAACAAACAAGGCAGGAGCAGGGGATGATAGCACCAGCCAGAGTTGAGGGGGAATGTGGGAGTGTGGGTTTGCCTCACCTAGTCAGTGCCCTATGAGATGTCACAGCAGAGGGAGTTTTAAGGAAGGACGATACAGTGACCTATGACCATGTGATTTGCTTCATTGTCATACAGATAATTATAATTTTGACACACGCACACACATTTGTAGGCTGGTGAGGGCAGGATGATGTCTGGGATGACAGCTAAAGTGGGTGTGGTTAAGGATGACTTTATGATAGGGGAGGCTACTGGACAGCTGCTTTTTAAAGCAAGAAAAATTGAACAGGGCAAAAGATAAGAGGGTGGACTGGAGTGGTCAGGTTGGGGTAATAATTATACCATGTTTAATTTCTTTCTGTTTTGTGTTTTTTTCTCCTTCTTCTGGATTTACTTTTGCACAATAAGAACACATGGTTTTGATTTGGACAGAGGGGGCGTGGGAGAAAGTATCTGACAAGAATTCTTTCGTTCAATGCCTTAAGCAGAAGAATGGCCTAGTTTCCAAGCCTTAAGGGTTCAAGAGTACAGCTGTATCTCTCTTATCCGCAGGAGATGGGCTTTTAAATGTGGGAAATGCCTGTGTTTTTTCCTTGGAAGATTATTTTCCTTGATCATAAATATGCTATTAGGTTGTATGTTTGTTTCAATGGTAAGAACAGGATATGTTCTCTTAATCTTATTTTGAAGGTTTGTGTTTTCTCTATGCAGGCTTTTTTTTCCCCCGTTGTTTTGGCTCACATCTTGAGCAAGCTCCTATGTTGTGGGGAAAACCACATGTTTAGCTAGAGCATTAGGTACAGAGAGAGCAAGGCTCATTGTTATGAAGTATGTTATTCATTTTGTAGTTAACCTTCTGTATCAATCGTAGAGAGCCATGGGACAGGTGATATAGACATTTGATTTCATTTTCCTTCTGTAAAGAGAAATATTTTGGAAAAAACAAGTCAAAATGTAACTTCACGCTTCAATGTTCTTTCTAGGCATCCTAAAAGAGTATGTAAAGTTCAGAAAGAGTTAATGGTGTTTGATTGTAGTGCTTGTTTCATTTCATACTTCATAGGTTTTTTGAAGTTCAGAGGTAAATATAAATTTAGATTGTGATTGGCGTTCTGAAAACTGTACTTACATGGTCAGTGGAATTAAGTGCTGAGCTAGAATAAGGAAATTATGTTCCATGGAGCCTTGTTACTGGTGGGGTGTCTGCCATCATATTTTTATGATCACGTGGGCTTACTGTTTACGTTAACATAGCTTTTTAAAATTTTCTGGCTCTGCCCTTAAAATGTATTAATCATCAATAAAGACAGATATTTTTTTTTACTCGTGGCACCCAATTATATTTGGAAATTAATGTTTCCACCATAAATGTAGTAAGTTTCTACCATCACAATTGCTGCTGTTTAGCAGAGAGAGTTCCTCCTAACTACTAATTGATATCAATAGTTTAAACCCAGAAAAATTAGTAATTTTATTTTTAAAAGCAGATACAGTGATTTCTGTAAAATTGAGTTCTTGATCAGTGATTTATATTTGCACTTGCAGAGTGTTTTCTTGTTCTCAGAATTTAGTATAGGCCTACTTAATATCTAGAGGTTTGAGAGAGAACTTCAAACAGTTTTCCAGTATAGCAGATTCATTGAGAAACTATCCTGTAAAAAGGAGACCTGATTTTACTATTATTATGGAGCTAGAAATCTATGCTGCAACTAAAGCCCTAAGACAGATTTCTTACAAATTAGCCTGCTGACAACTTGAGAATTTGAGCAACTTTTCATATGTTGTCATATCAAAGAGAAAGCAATTTATTGCTTCTGTTTAGGTATTATCTTTTAGTAGCTTCACTTTTTTTTTTTTTTAATAATATACTCTTGTGCTCTGTGCTGCCCTCCAGGTTAAATATACTACTTGTAAGTTGCTGCAGACAGTGACATGTTTCAAACTCAGCTTATTTGTGGTCATGACATGATCTATTTTTGTTGTTGTTGTTGGAAACACAATGCTTGCTTTTTGTGGTTGTTTGGGGGTTTTTTGTTGTTTTTTGTTAGTTCATTTGGTTTTAAATCTTTCTGGAATTTCAGCATCACCAGGTTTTTTTCTGGGTCTTCATTTTCAAGTATTTACTCCCCTCTAGATAATGCTAAATTAAGAAAAAATGTTCTCCACAACTGAATGTTTCTGAAAACTGTGGAGGTGTGAAAGCAGGAAAGTTTCATCAAAACATTCATATCATTCAGTGTAATGATTGTAATGCAACTGAATCTGAGTTTCAATAATAAGCTCTTTCTCCACATCAATTATCAAACCTGTTTAGTTGTTAACATTTTTCTACTTTTTTCGTGTTCTAAACAATCGTGGGTTTTTGTTCTCTCTCCTCAGTGTCTCTCCTGAGGTTAAATTAGGCCAGTTGTATTTCATCTGAGAAAGAAAATGTCTCCTTTTTCTGTGAATAACTTAGCAAAATAGTGAAATCAAAGGATTGCTGAGATCTCAAGGGCAGTTTAAGACTAAATAGCTGTATGTGGTGATGCAGCTTAGACAGTTTTGGTGAGCATCCTAGTGAAGCAAAGGTTAAAAATTCCAAGAGGATAAGATGGTCCTTGTTTTTAAGGCAAGTTTCCCTGTGCTTGTTTAATCTTCTTTCTTAGTGGCCAAACACATTATAGCTACGGTGGTAAAATAGTTTAAGGCAGAAGCATTGGAAAAATACTCTGTGCTTACCATGATCCTGCTTTTGAACTGAGATGGCAGTTGAAAAAATACTTATTTTGCTTTTGGAGGGTTTGGTGTTGATTTGTTGTTTGGGTTTTTATTTGGGTTGTTGGTTTGTGGTTGGTTTGTTTTGGGGGTTTTTTTGTAGGTGAGCATTTTGTCAGGGATTTCCTTATGTATGCTTTGAAAGAAAAGACCAACTTACACTGAAGACATATGTTCACAGTCATAGTGAGGCGTCTGCACAGTTAAACTCAGCTGGGCTACAATTAACCTTTAAAGCAATGAACCGAACATGCTCATGGAGCAGTGCCACAGCTTGGGCTGTAATGATTGATCAATTGAGTGTGTTTATGTAAACCCCAAAAGCATAGGTTTTCTGTGCATCTCTGCAGAATGGGAAATCATTATGTTATTCCAAAATTCTCTATCTTTCCAGGACAGCTGATCAACAGCCACTTTACATCACTTAAATCATTGCTCAGTGCAGGCTCCCTTCTGCTGGAATGGATGCATTGTCTGTATATTTCCACACTGTGTATTCTGTTGTTTGTCTATGGGTCCAGAAAGACGTCATTTTCCTTCTCTTATCTTGCCATTCCTATGCTTATGAGATGTCCTAGATGTAGGCAGTGTGTATCACAATGAGAAGTGGTCCGCACTCTACTTGTTTGGTTAATGTGGCTTATGATCAAGATGACTTCTGTAAAGACTTCTGCTGATCAAGATTTAAGTGCTCAGTACCAGTGCCTCTTGGCCCTTTGTGTGCAAAATGTTTCAAGTTTGCAATGTTTTATAAAGATGTTATAGAAACCTACATTAATAATACAGTAATACTACATAATTTGGAAAAAAGATTATTTTTCTTTACACTTGGATTCTTCAAAAGACTGGCAATATATCAAAAGAGGACTCTTGGTTAGAGTAAGCTTTAGCCAGCTTCATTGTTTTAATTTCCAAGCTGTATACCAAGTCTAAAGAAGCACTTGTAAAAAGAAAAAAAAAAGGCACTAAAACATTCTTTAAGTTGTTCAGTCATTTTGAATGCCCAGAGATTATAATATCCTGATATGTGTGTTCATAGTCCTAATGATTTCTCAGATAAGGATTGATAAACATAGCTGAGTTATGCTGAGGAGAGAATGAAACACTTTTGTGACTTCAGATCAGCGTCTGCCTTGTTTGCTATGACTCTAGTGCTGTGTTGGCAGTAAGTAGAATAGTAATTCTGTTTTACCTTTAAATATGTGGCCTGTAGAAAAATGTTAATCAGAGCAGAGAATGATATCCAAACTTGCAATGTATTTTAATTGATTCAACATAAGGAGCTTTGTCCAGTTGTGTTACAGAGCTGTATTTTAAACATAGTCATGATATGGATGGCGTGAGTAATAAGACAAACTTTATTTCACCTCTGATGAAAGCACTTGTGTAGTACATCGATGTTTGCATTGCTGAACATACAGAGTTACTGAGTAGCCTGTGGCAGTCTTTTGCAAGAGCAGATAATGATATTACTGGTGACAATGTCTAATTGGTTTTGTATTATAAAGTAATAGTAGTGCATGATAACTTGTAAAATCTCAAGCAGAGACAAAATTAGGCAAGGTTGTTAGAGAGAAGAGCTATCTTTCATTAGACAGATGTGGTTGGAGAGAATAGATTAGATTTGTATAGATTAGGCTCCAGCAGGGCTTGCTGTAGAGGCTCCTGCCCAAGGCTAACCTTGTGGTAAAACCTGTAGTGCTTCTGCTCTGCTGTGCTTCTGTAGGAGGGCCCATCCCTTACTCATGGTGGAGTAAAACACACACCTTCTTGTGAGTGGAGGCACAGCCTTAGTCACTGTGATAGTGTGATTTGCAGCTCTCTTGGAAACTTTCCCCCCGTCTTCCTCCTTTCCATACTGTTAGTTCTTTTTCATCTTAACCCAAGAAAGTAAAAGTAGAAAAGTAAAAGAAAAATAAAATACATCTTTTACTTGTCTCCAGGGAGCCCCTTTTTTCAGAGGGGAAAAGCCCATTTATTTGTAATCTTATTTCTTAATACATTAATATCACGCTAGGGGATTCATGTAGACAATTTTTCTTATTTAATCCCTCAAATATTGTGACCAATTTAATTTTAAACCTGGTGATAGTCTACAACCTACCATCACAGCAGCTTTATCCTTACAAACTTTCCAATCTCCATCTTTCTGGGATTCTATTTATCCATGTTAATTAAGTTGCTGGCCGTTTAATACCTGTAATTTCCTATTTTACCACGTTCTTGCCCCCCCCAGCTTGTTTTCCCCCACATTTTGCTTACTAATGTGCTTTTGTGCTTGAGCTTGCGTACTTGTTGCCAGCTTCCTTATGCTTCTCACTCTTTCTGGGACCTTTTCCAGTTTTGCTCATTTAGTGACATAAGCAAAACCAATACAAAGCTTTACTAAAGCTATGTGGTTGTAGCTCCTGTTTATTTTTCAAGTAATATCCTTTTGTATGAATCTCAGGGAGCATTTTAGTATGGGAATAAGCTGAATTGTAAAGCTAAAGTGAGTGAAGAAATGCTTTACTGTGGGTGGGTTGGGGGGAGTTGTTTGTTTTGGGGGTGTCTTCTTGAAATCACTAGCAGAAAAGATTGTTGCAACTTTAACTCATTAGACTGTATTTTCCTCACTCTGCATTTCTTTCCCTTCTCCCTAGTCAAGTTACTATGCTTTCTTCTCCCAGATAACAGCAGAGTAACCCAAAAAACCTACAATGATTACTTAGGACATGCAATTTTATAATGTTCTTTGTAGGGAGATTTTCTTCATAAACTCAGTAGATACGCAAGGAATTTAATGTGCAAGAATTGCAGAGTTAAGGAAGCAGAGTGTAGGGTGTACTGCAGTATGTGCAGCAGCAGTGTAAATTACTTGTGCTTAAACAGTAAATATCTGAAATTCCTTTTGAGAGTGCCTACTTGGCTTCTTCAGTTGTATGTAAGTATCTTTCTAATTCTTAGATGTTTCTGTTGTTGCTTAAAATAAGCAGAGACATGGCTCAAAAATTCAGAGAATCTTGGTCATTAAGAAGAGTCCTATTTTTGCTGTGAAAATGACTTATCCTGTTAAATGCTATGTTGAGCTCTTGCAGAGGATATGGTTGTTTTCCACAAATGGATTACACGTGTAATGTATTTACTCATATCTCTATTCCAGATAATATTATCGATTGAAGGTAATAGAATTCTTTACAGCATTTGAGTTTTTATTTAGCAATTTTTTTTTCTAACAGTAATCAGATTTTCTCCTCCTGCAATTATTACAGTAAGGACTGTCTAACAGTAGTTGAAAAAAATGAGGAAAATTTCATTACTTGGTGAAGGACTGAAATAGTATTTTCTTTTTAAGATCAGACTCCTTAAGGAATAACAATTGTGATCATTCAATACGATGAGATGGATACAGAAAATATTAATAATGCTGTCTCTGAGTAGTCTTCATCAGGCATACCCATGTATAATAAGTTTTCAAATTTGCTTTTCTTTAATTTGATATTAAATGAGCAAGGGTGGCTGCTTTTTAGAGTTCTTTCTTCCAGTGATGGACATAAAATGCACATGAACAAAGAAAATTTATGAAAGCACTTCACAATGAAACTCTTGCTCCATCTACTGCATAGTCCAGAGAAATCTTATCTCCAGAAAGTTGGTATGAGCAGTGAGGGTTGATCTAATATAGATGCTGGAATCAGCCAATGGAAGACATAATTGTTATTAGAGAATGTATGCCCACAGCAGTGTTCATAGACAGGCTAAGGGAAATCTAATCCCTCAACCTGTGCAAAGCAAAGTAGACAGATAAAATGAAAACTGCATTTATAGGTCCTTTTAAAGAAAGCTATTCTTGCTTATCCAGTGACTGCAGAAATACGTTGCTCATATCAAAATGAAATGTGATGTTTTCTAAATAAAAGATAAAATGTCAGTTGTTATTGTTGTTGTTATTGCGTGCATGACGTTTTGTAAAACTTTGTATTTCTCTTCTTTTTCACCACTACACACCACTAGGAAACGGATTTAATGAGTAATATTTTGCTTAAATATAATTATTTTCAAAGTAAGTGGTGTCAAGCCTTCTGGAGTAGCATAGAAGAGACAAACTGGACTCCAATATCCATCTATTTGTTTTCATTGCCTTCATGTCATAATTGCTAACTTGAAGAAGCTAAATTAAATGTAGCACTTGACTATTAGACTAAAGTTGTTATTATAAAGTGAAATATTAATGGTGCTTGAGCCATTTTCCTAATACTGTCTTGATTTAATTGAAGACATTCCTAAGACTAGCTCAGTGGGTGGCAAACAGAAGAAAGCAAACTGAGATTATCAAGTGTGTTGGTAGGTAATACAGTTACCATATATTGGAGCTTCCAATGGAAGTTTACTTCCATTAATTTTTGTGAAAGGGTAGAAAGCTGTGCCTGATTTCAGGTCAGCTATTGGGTGGTAGGAAGATCAAAAATGAATAGATTCTTTGTTAGCTGCTTGGCGAAATGAAAAAGATATTTAACGCAATAGCTCTCATCCCCTGGGATTGGAAGGGTTCTAGTTAGTTTGGCAAATTAAGGAAGAAAATTACCGATGGAGTTCCTGATGAGCCTGTGATAATTTAGGGATCGCAACATTGCATAAGGGATTATGTGATCATCTCTCCTACAGTACTGTGGCTTGCCTCATCTCTTAAGAGGCAAGGAGCATCTTAGGACTGTGGGTGGGAGAGGGACCCTTGGCAGGCTGACCATGGAAGAGAGAATATAACATTGCTGTCAGACCCATCCTAAGACTTGGAATAATTCAGTGATGTCCATTTTGTATAAGGATGACTTCTCCTTAAGGTGCTGAGGGTGGATTCCCAGTTGCTGGTTAGGGAAGTTGATAATCTCTGTCACTTGCTGACATTGTTCTCAGGTTCCCATGACTTCTCTGCTTTCCTGACTTTACCTTCCTTAAGACTGAAGCAAGTTAATTACTGTTTTAATATGAGATAGCACCTGATTAGGTAAGCAACCTCAATTGGGAATTTCCAGACTATGAGACAAATTGCTGTAGTATTATCCTAACTGTTTCAATGTCCAGCTCAGGAAAGAACCAAGAGACTCCGCTGCTAATGGTGGGCTGGAGACCACCATTCCTGTTACTGGTTATTTTCTGTACCTCACCATCTAGGTAAAGAAGTCTGGAAATGTCTGACTTGGACAGCTTGCAAGTTGGGGTACTATCTAAAGACAGTGAGGGGAATTCCTCACTCACTTATCATCAAGATCTGAAGAGAAAGTCATACTTCATTTTTGTACTTTTACTACTGGATTGGCTGCTTTTTTTAATGACTATATTAATTTTGAATGCATATTAGTTTTTGTTCAAGGTTTTAATTGTAGATTCTTTGGATTGTATTCTTAAGCTCTATCCATACGTGTGTTTGTGTATATATATATACACCGTGTCCATATGTGTGTGTGTATATATATACACAGTGGCCATATGTGTGTGTGTATATATACATGTATTTTATTTCTTCCACATTTTCTTACCGCTTTATTTTAACGGGCTGGATAAATCCAACATCTATTGTTTCTAATATCTTCTTTGCATCCTGTGATGTTTTTTTCTTTTGTTTCCTTTGCTGACTTATGTAACGTGGACTGTTTAATTTGTTATGTTCCTTTTTCTTTTGCGTGGCTTTTACATCTCAACTCCACTCACACGTGGTTTCTGTTTGTGGTTTGAATTTAGGACATTGACAGGTATCTGCAGTACATGTGTGATTGTCAGTATTTGTCTACTGTATCTGCCAATCTAAACTAGAAAGTAGTTGGGGTTTTTTTTTCTAACTGTATTACATACTTGTAAAATCTTGGGGAATGTTTGCTTTTGCTTTTTTTTTTTATTTTTCCAGTTTAGCTTCCTAGTTGCATATATTTCTGAAGTGCTACATCATGGTAGTTTGTGGTCATAAATAATTGAAGTCCAAAGGTTAAAGCAAGTGGTTGCATGAGTCTGGAAGCAAGGGGCTCTGAGGAGATTGTAGTCTGAGCACCGTGTAGAGCACACTCTTTGATGGAAAGGTATGAACTGGTCCAAGGAGCATACAGTGTTTGGACAGCTTAAAGTTAAGCATAAATCTGTGCGAGGTTGGGATATATTTGCTAAGTTGAAATGTGGTGTTGCATTATCCACATAAAGGTAAATAGTGACTACAGCTCAACTGAGGACATTTTATTTGACCTGTTAATTAACACTTACATGAAAAACAGGGCAGAGAGCACTCAGCAAAAGACTGTCTTCGTTTTGCTTTGGTTTTGGGGTTTTTTGGCTTTTTTTTCACTTTGAGTTCACAATGTCCCACTATACCAGCTGGCTTGGATGCATCGTCATAATCTTGCTCTGTATATAAAACAGGGTTTATGCTTTCAGAAGACTAAGTTTAGTGGTGCCCTTATAGCTTTATCTGCAGCTCCTGCCATCAGATCAGACTCTGCTAAACTGTTCTCAGTAGACAAAACCGTTGTAACTGAACGCTCCTTGGTAGAAGTGTACTACACCATCTGAGGTGCTTTCTCCTCTTAGGAAGGTGGCTGGTTTTCCTGTGCCAAAATGTTACTCCTCACAGTCAATCTTTCTATCAATGCTTGTGAAAAAAATGTCTGCAGAATTCTGAGTCTGATTGTATCCTGGATTCAGTATTAAAACTACATCTCCTTGGCAGGTGGGATCCAGGAGGCACTCTGCACTCCAGTTTCCAAGTTAAACTAAGCTAGTATCCTGTAGTGTAAGAGGCCCTGAAAGTATGCTCCAACTCCCTCTGTGAAGGCTACAGCTCCTGTGGAAAGGCATGAGAAAAGCCTAGTTAGTCTGTTGTAGGTCCATGCAGTTTTTTCTCTTCTAATACTCAAAATTAATGGGTTGCCCAGCTACTTTTAGATACATTTGTGTAGTGTGTCTGTCTGAGCTGATTTTCCCCATACAGCCTTCATGCTGCATTACTGGAAGCCAGAAGGTGTTGATAACACACACTCTTGTTATGACGGGGTGTGTGTGGGGGGGCAAGATTTGGGAGGGGATACAACCTGGACAGCCAGCCCGAGCTGACCAATAGGATATTCCATACCATATGACGTCAGCTCAACTATAAAGGGAGGAGGACGGGGGGATTCTGGGAAGACATTTGTCCTCCGAGCAACCGGTACGCGTTCTGGAGCCCTGCTTCCCGGGACAGGCCCGACACCGCCTGCGGATGGGAAGTAGAGAGTAACGGCTTTGTTGCTTTTGCTTCGCGCGCGCGCGACCTTGCTTTCTCTGCTGTTTATTAAACTGCTTCTTATCATAACCCACGGGTTTTCCTTTTCCATCTTACTCTCTCCCCGCTTGCCTTGCTGACAGAGGTTTTGGTGGGAGGCGGGGGGAGTGATAGAGGGACTAGGGGTGGGCACCGGGCACCCAGCCAAGGTAAACCCACCACAATTTGTGTTGTATGTACTGTACTGTACAGAGAGACATATTAAGATGAGTCTCTGTGCCTTTTAGATTAGACTTCCGGGATCCCTAAAAGGTATATGTCAAAAGAATATTGGAAAATCCTCCTGAATATTGGGTAACTTCATTTGAAACATGGCTTGACATGATCCTCAAACATTGATTGCTTAGTCCTGCGCTGCCCTACAGTTTTCTTTTCTAGAACATTTGTGCATCAATTAGTATGTTTGCTATCAGGTTGGGTATCTTAATTGGTCATCTAATCACTTTTTAGAAGTAGGCTTTACTTCAGGAAATTAATAAGACCTTAAGGTAAAAAAGTCTTTAAAATAAGATGATGATCTGTCTTGATGAATTCATCATTGGATCCATTGGATGAATCCATTAATGGGGATGTATAGACTTTAGAAATGCTGTCTAGCTTGCTAAAGGAGTAACTTCTCATTTATGTAGCAGAAAAGTTAAGGGCACTTTGCCCATGTGTGCCGCTCCCTAAAGGGTAGCTTCTTAAGCTCATGTTGTGTGCTCTTCTGTCTCTCACACCCAATGCAGGTAAACGTCAAAAATAAGCAAGTCTACTTATGTGTTTGTAGGATTTCTTTTGTTTGGATTGGGATTTCTTTTGTTTTGTCTTTCCTTTCCTTTTGTTTTGTTTTTTTTTTTACTTTGTTGTGGAACATGAATAAGTATCTCCTAGCTGAAGTTTCACTACTGGTGTCACTTTGCCTCTGGATTATCAAGGAAATTGGTGTGATGAGTTTTCTTTCCAATGTTGTTCCTGTCCTG
Source organism: Brachypteracias leptosomus (assembly GCA_013401335.1). NCBI lineage: Eukaryota > Metazoa > Chordata > Aves > Coraciiformes > Brachypteraciidae > Brachypteracias > Brachypteracias leptosomus. The sequence goes on along the minus strand of VYZX01014295.1, from coordinate 131,069 downwards.
ACAGGATGGTTCCACAAGAGCTTAACATGGAGCTGACGTTGCCCCGTCTTCCTGATGCTGGGTGTTCCCCTTGCTTCTTAGGCCTGCGCTGGTGCTTGGGAAACTGTTTGGGGGTACATGTGCTTAGGGAGGTTACCCTGGCAGAAGTGTTGCTAGCTTTTGTCTGGCTTAGCTCCCAGTGTTGGCTCTCCATCCTGTTGCCCCAGTGGTAGTGTGCTTGGAAGTGGATGCGGGCATGTGAGCAGCGTTGGGTTGGCTTCAGTAGCTGTCATGCCACATACGGACTCTCCAGAGTTGTTTTAGGTATGAAAAGGGCATGGAAAAAAATGCCATTTCATAAACTGTGAGAGACAGAACAAGTTGGGATTCAGAGCCTGGTCTCAGTTAGCTGCCTGTATGCTTTCCTTCTGTAGAATGAACCTCAGCTGGCACAGAACACTGGTGGTTTGATCATGTCAGAGACACAGCGCTATAATCTGGTCACTCTTTTGTGAGTAAACCTTGCCTCTTGCTGCTGTTCTCATCTGGAGGCAAGCCTCAGATTTCCAGATTGTAGTCTTCAGACTGTAGAAACAGCCCTTTCTCCTCAGTTCTGAAGTTTGATATGAAAGTATTTTCCACTTTTTGTACTCCTGCAAATGTTTGAGAAGCTCTAGATGCCTGACACGATCCTGAACTGTAAGTTGTTTCATGACTCTCTTCTCCTGCCTTTCATCAGGTCAGTTGAAAAATGACCTGGCTTCATCATTTATAAGTGCAATAAAAACTTCAGCCAGTTTCCTTCGCCAGAAGTTTCGCTTTCTGGGTGTGTTCCTGTTCTTGTTTGGCTGGTTCCATTAACGATCAACATTAGCATTTTGTTTTCTTTTTGTTTTACAGCAGGTTTTTGAACAAACTGAGTGCCATGGCATTCAGCAGCAGTGCCCTGTAGCTGCCTGCGTCTCTGGGTGCTGGCAGGATGTCCTGGGTGAGCTGGGAATGCTCACTGGGAGCTCTGTGCTGGCAGGTTTGATGATCTCATGCAGTAAGTGAAAAAAGACTGGTGAGGCTAAACTGGTCACCTCCTGAGGAAAGACCAATGGCTGGTAAGAAATGTTGAAAGAAATTCTCTGTGTGGAAGGGCAGTATTTAAGTGTCTGCAGGAGGCTGCAACAGGAATAGTTGTTCTCCTTCCTTCCCCCTACCATAAGTGCTTTTCTTCAAAAACACGGGTTTGTGTTAGGTTTTACAGAATAGGGGTTGGAAGGGACCCCTGGATATATCTAGTCCAACCCCCTTGCTCCAGCAGGGTCACCAAGAGCAGGTTGTGCAGGATCGCATCCAGGCAGGTTTTGAAAGTCTCCAGAGAAGGAGACTCCACAACCTCTCTGGGCAGCCTGTTCTTTCTGAAAGAAGTTTTTCCTGGTGTTGAGGATGGAGCTTCCTCTGTTCCAATTTGTGCCCATTGCCCCTTGTCCTGTCACCGGACACCACTGAAAAGATTCTGGCCCCATCCTCTTGACGCTCACCTTTTAGATTGCTTATAAGCATTGATGAGATCCTCTCTGTCTTCTCTTCTTGAGGCTAAACAGCCCTAGGTCTCTCAGCCTTTCTTCGCAAGAGATATGTTCCAGTCCCCTCATCTTTGCAGCCTCTATTGGACTTATGGGTGGGTGATGTTATATGTTTTATTTTGATGAGACAGGAAACATTTTACTCTTTAGCTTGGTAGTCATGACTGTAGCTTCTTGTACTATACCAAATGACAAATAAAAATGAGTAAACATAAGAGGATTTTAGGACAAACTATTTTTTTTTTTTTTCCTACCCTCAGTCCCACCTGTGGTTTACTGCAGCAGCTTTTAGCTGGCTTGTCTCAATTTTCACTGGTGCTACAGGGAGGGTTCAGTTTTGTCATAGCAATTAATGGAGATGGTATNGGAGATGGTATGGGCTGACTGTACTGAATTAGCCCTGGAAAATCTTGTTTATGTGTTTGGGATGAGTCAGGAAGGAAAGTGCCAGGTTGAAATAACCATGCCAATTTTGAGTGAAATGGAACAAAAGCAGGAAGGTCCTGTTCTTCTGCACCTGCACGCCTGGCCGGGCTGAGGGCCCAGGGAGAGGAGGAAGTGTGTTAGCAGAGTTCAGGTTACAAGACCTGATTTAATGCTGTGAAGGTNTGCGCTGGTGCTTGGGAAACTGTTTGGGGGTACATGTGCTTAGGGAGGTTACCCTGGCAGAAGTGTTGCTAGCTTTTGTCTGGCTTAGCTCCCAGTGTTGGCTCTCCATCCTGTTGCCCCAGTGGTAGTGTGCTTGGAAGTGGATGCGGGCATGTGAGCAGCGTTGGGTTGGCTTCAGTAGCTGTCATGCCACATACGGACTCTCCAGAGTTGTTTTAGGTATGAAAAGGGCATGGAAAAAAATGCCATTTCATAAACTGTGAGAGACAGAACAAGTTGGGATTCAGAGCCTGGTCTCAGTTAGCTGCCTGTATGCTTTCCTTCTGTAGAATGAACCTCAGCTGGCACAGAACACTGGTGGTTTGATCATGTCAGAGACACAGCGCTATAATCTGGTCACTCTTTTGTGAGTAAACCTTGCCTCTTGCTGCTGTTCTCATCTGGAGGCAAGCCTCAGATTTCCAGATTGTAGTCTTCAGACTGTAGAAACAGCCCTTTCTCCTCAGTTCTGAAGTTTGATATGAAAGTATTTTCCACTTTTTGTACTCCTGCAAATGTTTGAGAAGCTCTAGATGCCTGACACGATCCTGAACTGTAAGTTGTTTCATGACTCTCTTCTCCTGCCTTTCATCAGGTCAGTTGAAAAATGACCTGGCTTCATCATTTATAAGTGCAATAAAAACTTCAGCCAGTTTCCTTCGCCAGAAGTTTCGCTTTCTGGGTGTGTTCCTGTTCTTGTTTGGCTGGTTCCATTAACGATCAACATTAGCATTTTGTTTTCTTTTTGTTTTACAGCAGGTTTTTGAACAAACTGAGTGCCATGGCATTCAGCAGCAGTGCCCTGTAGCTGCCTGCGTCTCTGGGTGCTGGCAGGATGTCCTGGGTGAGCTGGGAATGCTCACTGGGAGCTCTGTGCTGGCAGGTTTGATGATCTCATGCAGTAAGTGAAAAAAGACTGGTGAGGCTAAACTGGTCACCTCCTGAGGAAAGACCAATGGCTGGTAAGAAATGTTGAAAGAAATTCTCTGTGTGGAAGGGCAGTATTTAAGTGTCTGCAGGAGGCTGCAACAGGAATAGTTGTTCTCCTTCCTTCCCCCTACCATAAGTGCTTTTCTTCAAAAACACGGGTTTGTGTTAGGTTTTACAGAATAGGGGTTGGAAGGGACCCCTGGATATATCTAGTCCAACCCCCTTGCTCCAGCAGGGTCACCAAGAGCAGGTTGTGCAGGATCGCATCCAGGCAGGTTTTGAAAGTCTCCAGAGAAGGAGACTCCACAACCTCTCTGGGCAGCCTGTTCTTTCTGAAAGAAGTTTTTCCTGGTGTTGAGGATGGAGCTTCCTCTGTTCCAATTTGTGCCCATTGCCCCTTGTCCTGTCACCGGACACCACTGAAAAGATTCTGGCCCCATCCTCTTGACGCTCACCTTTTAGATTGCTTATAAGCATTGATGAGATCCTCTCTGTCTTCTCTTCTTGAGGCTAAACAGCCCTAGGTCTCTCAGCCTTTCTTCGCAAGAGATATGTTCCAGTCCCCTCATCTTTGCAGCCTCTATTGGACTTATGGGTGGGTGATGTTATATGTTTTATTTTGATGAGACAGGAAACATTTTACTCTTTAGCTTGGTAGTCATGACTGTAGCTTCTTGTACTATACCAAATGACAAATAAAAATGAGTAAACATAAGAGGATTTTAGGACAAACTATTTTTTTTTTTTTTCCTACCCTCAGTCCCACCTGTGGTTTACTGCAGCAGCTTTTAGCTGGCTTGTCTCAATTTTCACTGGTGCTACAGGGAGGGTTCAGTTTTGTCATAGCAATTAATGGAGATGGTATGGGCTGACTGTCCTGAATTAGCCCTGGAAAATCTTGTTTATGTGTTTGGGATGAGTCAGGAAGGAAAGTGCCAGGTTGAAATAACCATGCCAATTTTGAGTGAAATGGAACAAAAGCAGGAAGGTCCTGTTCTTCTGCACCTGCACGCCTGGCCGGGCTGAGGGCCCAGGGAGAGGAGGAAGTGTGTTAGCAGAGTTCAGGTTACAAGACCTGATTTAATGCTGTGAAGGTGTTTGTTTTTCTGAAATGTTTTGGCTGATTTTTCAGGGGAGGACTAGTGGATTTTTTTTTTTTTTTT
>VYZX01014295.1:86264-111146 GCA_013401335.1 Brachypteracias leptosomus | reverse complement strand
TATAAGGAGGACTGGAGCAGTAAATGTTCCAAAATGTCTAAGCACTACACTGAAGCCAGTGAGCTTTTCTTCTTCCTTCAGCATCCTACTTCAGCCCAATACGAGACTGAAGAACACACAGCACAGTAAATAGACTTGCCTGTGGGGATATGCTGTTCACTTGAAGTAAAACAGTACAAGCTTATCAGTATTGACAGCCTCAAGTACAAAATAACAGAACTATGTAGTAATTTTGGATTCCTTTTGTTTGCCTTCTTTGCTTCACCTCTTATTTAATCAATAAGCCCATGAACACTAGAAATTTAAGAGCAAAGACCTCATTTCTGGTTTTAAAAAAGATGAAAAAATAAACTCACCATTGTCTTAAGTATATACATGTCGTCTATAAGTTTGTCCAGTTGTTTTTAATTATGTGACTCTGGATCATAAAGCAGGCTTACATCAACCATAAACCTCCAGGCCTTGTGTGGGGGAGAGGGGACAATCGCTGTTTGTGATCCAGTGTAAAATTTGGTGGTTGTGGGAAAAGTGAACTCACCCTCTTCACTTCTGTGGAGTGGCAGGACTGGAGGACATCAGGATTCCTGATCTCTAATTCCATTCCAACATCTGGGTGTTTGACTTTTGCACCTGCAGTTACATATTCAGGGTAGTTACCTGAGTTTGCCAGTCACCAAAGATATTGGAGCAAAGAGATAACAAGAACTTGTGTGACTAATCTGTTGGGCTTGGTCAACGTGGAACTCCAGGAAGGGCTATAAAGTATCTGTGTATGTTAGTATAAAGCTTAAAAATTAGTCTGGTTTTGATATGTGGTTGGTAGTGGTTATTTTTATATGATGTATCAGATGTAGATTATATTTTCTGGAGTTCAGTGCACTATATTTCTCTTTTATGCTAATGCTCTTTTCTATGCCTTATGCTGTTCATTTTTGCCATCTAAAATTGTGAATCTTGTGTAAATTTTCCCTAATAAACACGTTCTAAGAAAATTGTCTTGCTTCCTTGACAGTTGTTTCGAGAAGTACGAATAATGAAGATACTGAATCATCCCAATATTGGTAGGAGTCCTGCATTTCTGCAAACTTTTTTTTTTTTTTTTAAATACACAGTTCACATTTTTGCTCTTTCTGGCTTTATTTGAATGTACTTTACTGCTATGCTTTTGTTTGTTAAACTTTTTTGAGGTAATAGGACAGTGAGCATTCAGTAAATGCTTCATTGTCTCACCTCTTTTACTGAGTCTGCTTGAAACAAGAATTTTGCTCTGAAGAGATAAACTGCTTAGTCCAGGAAAGCCTTAGCACAAAGTAGGAGATGACTCTTGAGGCCAAAAAGCATGAGTTTCTTAGGTGAAAATAGCAGAACTCCGTTAGTTCCTTCTAGGAAAGACTCCCACTGACTGATATTTCCAGAGAATTGGAATTACCAAGTATGTAATTTTCCCTTTTTGCTTTAGTTCTTTCACCTACCCCACAGCTTCAGGGCCCTACTTTATGATGACAGTTCTTCTGGCTGAGGAGGGCTGGACAGTCTTGTTCCAGAGACAGTTAATGGTCCTGAATTGGCCAGAGGGCTTGTTGCATACAAGGTATGGACAAGGTGTACAAGTTATTACATGCTAGGCATTCCCTTCTCATCCCTTGAATTGTTTGTTGCTTTTCTAGCATTCTTAGCTTCTGTTGTTTTTTGTTTTCTTGGGGGTGGCGGTGGAGTGTTTGCTTTAAATGAATGGTTACCATTACAATCTGAGGAAAGTCTTTTCAGGCTTAACATTTCTGGTATCCACTCAGTTTTTGGTCAGAATCTCAAATTTCTAACTGGGAGCAGTTTACTAGAGAAACAGGGAAGGTTTGTATGATCTTGAAGTCTGTGTCAAATTAAACACTAATTTCAGCATGAACTTGTTTGTACAGTGTGCGTAAACTTCTGAGAAAATTATGAATTAATATGCTTTATTATCAACCATGATTTCAAAATTAATTTTGCTTTTTTCCCCTCAAAAGAGAGCTAACCTAAAGGATATAAAGTTTTCATGTGGTTTAGTGTTATCACTGGCCACAAATTATACTCCATGAGTATAATTTTTTGTGTTTGTGCTGTGCTTTGCTCCCTGCTGCAATCTCTCTCTCATTCATTTCTCTTGCAGTAAAATTATTTGAAGTTATTGAAACTGAAAAGACGTTGTATTTGGTAATGGAATATGCCAGTGGGGGTAAGTGGATTCTTAATTCTTCTTTTAAGGATAAACTGAAATACAGAAAGGCATGCTGGTTGCATGCCTAGCAACGATTTAAGGATTTTTATGGTTAATGGGTTATTCCAGCCCAACTTTCACAATGCTCGCAGCAGACCTCCCAGGGCAGACTTCTTTGCTTGCATCATGTTCTGTAAAGGGACCTATTAGGTTTGTGCTGAAGGGTAGTTGTCCTTCTGAGGTTTCTGCTGGAATATCAGGAGATAATCTGGTGCTGATTCTGGCAAAAACTTGACTCAGTGTGTATCTGCTATATTTAGACAAGAGCTGGTGCCTTATTTTATGTTGAAAATGTTTTCCAAAGCACTTGGAGAGGCAAGTCCGGGGGCTAGGAATGAGGAACAGGGAAAGGGGACCAGCAGGATCCTAAAGAGTGAAAGGGATGGAAGCTGCTTAGCATCTGAATGGGAAGTGTTTGAATGTGAGAAGGGAATCAGCACAGGGCTAGAGACCAGCTAGGCCCAGCTAGTGACCATCTGCTTATCAGACACTGCAAAGATGAGGGTCTGAAAGGCATTGGAGCAGCTTTACTAGAAAGAGAACAAGAAGGGAAAACCAGAAGTAATACAGATACTAGTAAGGGAATCTTTTAAAGATATGAAAAACACATCTGGTACATAAGAAATTGCCTGTTTCCCAGTGTGTCTTATATGCAATATGAATGTTTTTCATGATTAAAGTCAATTTTTTTTATTGTTTTACAATGGTTTTTAAGTAAATTTATTTCTAAAATTGAAGAAGCCTTAGTATGAAGGGCTCCATTTTTATATTTCTTGGCTATTATATGTCTGAAATATGAAATCTGATGCAAACAGTAAAATGTAATTTTTATTTTTTTTTCCTGGCTGCTTTTATTTCCTTTCTCTTCAAGAAGGGGCAGGGGGGAATTTGTTTTCAAGCTGATTTGACTGTGCATAATAGTAAAAAATAAAACCTGGGCAATAAGGCTGATGTTTTGTCCTTGTCGTGGTCAGGAGAAGTGTTTGATTACCTAGTTGCACATGGAAGAATGAAAGAGAAAGAGGCTCGTGCAAAATTCAGGCAGGTATGAAATTAACATTCACTCTTTCTTTTGTTTCTACTTATGGTGTTTTCAAATAAAAGAAGTTCACTCTCATGTCTACTTAAAAAAAAATTCATTGTTGTGCTAATGTTTATTAAAGATGGAGTGGAAAAAAATCCCTGAAGAGAAAAATATCCAATTCCTACATACTATCTAAAAATAGTAAGACTGTTTTACATTCTTTTTAGTGGATGTTCCTGAGAGCCCCTTTTTTTTTTTTTTTTTTGTGACTCACTTAAAGTTTTAATCCTTTTCTGACTATTTTAGAATTTAACAGATGTTCTGTCTAGAGATGTTGATATGATGACATGTATTGCTGTGTCATGTCATGCTGTTTTGTATGAAGGATGTTCTGTAACAGGTTTTTATATTCTTATTACAGACATTCTCAATCTTACCCCATTTTTAGCAATTTTTTAATTAAAAGCTCTAGTTAGATAAAATTTGGTATTTTTCACAATTAAGGTATATAATTAACATGTAAAGAAGCTGCTTTTAGCTTGCTATTTCAGACTTGGTTTTTGTTATACATATGTGAAAGTTGCATATGAAAATGTTGAATGAACTGTTCTGTTTGGAATGAATTGCAGATATATGCTGCAAATATTTCAGAAGATAACATCTGAGATGGTACATCTAGCTATATGTTGTGTGGTTGAATAATTTCCTTTAATTGTTGCTATTGGGTGATCTATATTTAAAATAGATGTTTTTCCTATTACCTTGAGGAGTATATATTAAACTTATTTTAAAAAGAAAATGAGCTGCTTTTAGGGACTTCTTAGTTTTAGTATTTAAGCTTTAATGAAACTTGCATTAATATTTTTCTAAAATGAAAGTTTTCTTAATTTCATATGTTCTATTGAATCATATCAGGACCCAAAGTTACTGAATTATATACAAAAAATTATACTGATATTACTGATCATCTCGATGTTTCAGATTGTGTCTGCTGTGCAGTACTGTCATCAGAAATGCATAGTTCATCGTGATCTTAAGGTAGGCTATTACTTATTTTTCATTTTGCTGGTTAACAGTATAGACTTAATTTAATTCTATGTCCTTGACACTGCCTCTGAATGCCTCAATCATGAATGAGGGAATTATGGCTTGTATTTTAGTCTCAATTTTCTGAAGCATAAAAATAATGTAGCTTGCCTGTTGGAACAGGGGAAAGACAAGAATAGAACATGTGTTACTTTCATTCCAGTTTTGGCTTTAAGAAAGACAAGCTCTCCGAAGAATTATACCTGCTGGCAAGCAGATATCTACAACAGAAACTGCAGAACTTCAGTGATACCAGTCAGCTCTATTTAATTAAAATATTTTCAGTTAAAATATATATTGCAAGATATATAAGACAGTCTTTTAAGAAATATGTTAGGTTTTTAATCCATTTGAGCTTTTGGTTTATACTCTAGTTTTTAATTCTGGCAGAAAAATAAATTGAAGGTAAACAGAAATTAGTCAAACTTACTTTTTTGATGCTTTCTAGTGATCTCTCTATAAATATAGCAGACCATGTTAAAGAGCTCAGCAACTGCAGGTACAACCTAAGCTTTCAGTCTGAAGTTGTCTTTGTGCCAAGTTTAGATATCATGGGACTTGGACGCAAGATCTTCGCCCGCTTAAAAGCTGGCTTGTGCTCTTGTCTTGGTATCTTTGTACATTTACAAAGAAAACACCAGTGTAGGTTCTTTATTACTAATATCTAAATACATGTGAAAAGCTGAGGCTGAATAATCCCTTGGGGTTTTTTTCAGCAGTATCTTTTGTCTCGAGTTTCTTAAAATACACTGCAGTGTGCTCTCAACCTCTTTCTTACAAATCTGTTCCCTAGTACCTGTCGATCTGCCAGCTCCTGCGTGTACATATGGTGCTGAATAATACACCTTTTTCTGCTGAACCCTCTCTGTTCCAGGACCATTGTAATCTAATGATGGAGGTGCCCGGCCAACACTCTGAAGTCAGAATACAAGGAAGGAAAGGGCTGGATCTTACTGAAATCTTGATTAAAAAAAAAAATTCCTCCCCATCTTGCAGGGTGAGGAGTCTATGAATGTTTTTTCAGACTCCTTGGAGCTTACTTTTGTTGAGCTTTCCAGAAGGCTGCACCTAGGAACCTCTTATCTTGTCTGGAACAAGCCACTTCCACTGGTTGTCTGGGTCCTAAACTTGGCTGGAAGTAGGGAGCCAGGCATCTCCTCGTGCTTATCCAGCAGTGGCTTGCTGAGCCCAGCTATATTATTGAGCCTTGCTGCATTAACCCCTGCAGTTACCTAGCATCCTGCATCTCGCTGTTTCTCCCAGAGCCCATTACAGCCTCCACCCCTCATTCATTTCTTCATTCCGTAGCACGCACACAGCTCCCTGCACTGCTCACGGGACTGTCCAAAACCGCCTCACAGCTTTCACACCAGATCCTTTTTACCATCTGTCACAAGTGCTCTGCTGCTGATCTCCTTCCTATTTGAAAGACAGGCAGCCAGGAGGGCTCCAAAATAATTTGTTAGCTTTTCTCTCTCCATCTTCTCTGGGATGGAGTTGCACTAAACTTATTTGAGAAGTTCAGTGTTAGGTGTGATTGAGAGCCAGTCAGCCTAGTCAATGAAAAATACATTCCCCAAAGAAAAAAGGACTAAACGTATGGCTTTAAGGAGGTGTTACCTCTTCATCTCTTCTTTCCAAATGTTATGTGTCATCTCTGTCTCCCTTAAAACTCTTTGTGGAGCTGCAGAGAAGGAAGAAGCAACTTTAAAGTTGTGCCAGCATTCACATCTGCTTCTGTTGACTTTCTCCATGGTATCAGCACATGACCAGCTGACATTGTTAGTACCTGCAAGGCAGAGGTATAGCACCACTTTGGAAATTTTTTGATAAGCCTTTTTGGCCTTAATAACAGGAAGGGTAAACTCCATCAAATGTAAGCTACTTCAGACTAAACTAGGAAGATGTGTAAGAAAATGTGCACGTTTGTCCAGGGCGTTCTGGCAGAAGAGGGGGCAGAAGGCCTGTTGGTACTTAAACTGTCTCCTTTCAATTTTCAGTGATTATAAGCAGCTTGTGTAGAAAGGGCTATAACCAATTCCAGCTTTGCTCATCCTGTGATGCACAGAGCTTATCTTACCTTTTCAGTGGCTGTTAATACTTCTTGTTCTGAACATGTAACCAACAAGAGTGTAGTCTTTCTGTTTGGCATATTAAAAAGGATTTTTTGTGGTGTTTTTGTTTGAAGTAAGGAACCTAAAAGCATGTGGTACTTGGGTAGCAGAGTACTGTTGCACTAGGAGGACTATTGTAATTGCAGAGCAGCTGCACTGACAGTGATGTTTTCACCACGAGGAAAATGAAGTCTTTGTGCAGTGTAATGTAGAAGGCTGTCAAATCTGGAAAATATCTCTGTGAGTCTGTCCGCAGGCACATCAGCTGGAACCAGCTGAGATTACAGATCATGAGTTGGGAAAATGAAATATTTTCCAGGATGGTTAGTTTATAAAAATGAGCTGCATTTTACTCCTGATACAGGCTAAATTCTACTGCCCAGCTATTGGCTTGATATACTGGTAGTTAATTGTCTCCTGCTCTGTTCATTGAATGCAAGTGAAATTATTTAAAAATAAACCAAAACCAAACAAAATGATGTTTACCCTTTTAATCAAAGCAGATAACAAATTGATTGCTACTTTTCTGATACTGAACTAAGACTTATTTTTTATTTTCTGGGCTCAATTTCTGAGCACAGGATCTAATGAGAGATGTCTGTGCTTGCCGTAATGTTTGGCAATTCGGTGAATCCTCTGCTGTGTCCAACATGTGACCTCCTGTTGAAAAAGGATTCCTGCACTGCTCGGGGCTGCTCCTTTGTTGCTGGTACACAGATCAGGAGCTGGGACCCACTTAGATGAGTAAACACTGCCAGGTTCTGCTGCACTCCTTGCACAGCATCCTTGCGTCTTCAGAAACGCACTTTATTTTTTTCCCAGTAATGTATCATTAGTTCTCTAACCTCACTCCTTTAATCTCTTGACCTACTTGTGATACTACGTAGAAGATGCTGTTTACTGGCTCTCCAGGTTCTTGAATACTTGCATCTATGTATAGGTGACACATTGCATTCACATGATGATTGCTGCACTGACATTAATATTCTTAAATGTATAATACATGCATTTTTTTCATACACAATGTAATACTTGAGTGCTAAACACCTTGGTGTTGTTATTGCTAAAGCAAACCCTAATAATGAAGGGGAGAGATGTTTTTGGTACAGAATGCTGAGATACAGCATATAGCTTGAAGTGTTTCATCTTGTAAGCAGAAGAGATCTTCTTTTAAAGTCTTCAGTCCCTTCTTGTGTTTATCCCACCAAAATGGTAGATGATATCTGAGATTAGATTTACACTCCTCAGCATCAGAAGTTGGTATGAACCTGTCAAAAGCTGAAACTGCTGTTCTGAAGTGTCTGGATACTTCAGTCTAAAGCTGAACTAAGTGTTTTCTTCCAGAAAATAAAATCTTTATAGTTGATTCACAAGCTGACTTTCAAATCTGTTTAGCTGCTCTGAAGAGTTTTGTTTTCGTGAGTAAACATAGACAATCTTTCAGTCTTTGTAATATATTCAGAGGGATCAGTTTCTTGTGTTCTGCAAGAAAGATACAGATGGTGAACCATTTTAGAAATAGAAACATTTTTGTGTTTATTGCTAAATGATACACTCTAATATATTGATCTTACTCTGATACATAAATTGTGTTTTTTCCTCATTTATTTTTTCTCTTAGGCAGAAAACCTTCTACTTGATGCAGACATGAACATTAAAATCGCAGACTTTGGTTTTAGTAATGAATTTACAGTTGGTAATAAACTGGACACGTTTTGTGGAAGCCCGCCTTATGCTGCTCCTGAACTTTTCCAAGGAAAGAAATACGATGGTCCTGAAGTGGATGTGTGGAGCCTTGGGGTGATTTTGTACACGCTAGTAAGCGGATCCTTGCCATTTGATGGTCAGAATCTAAAGGTACAGTTACAATATGAAAGCTTGGCTTTTATTCTCTTTAAATCTTTTATGTTATTAGCAGGCTCACCTTTTGAAAACTTTATTTTAAAGGAACTGAGGGAGCGAGTACTGAGGGGGAAGTACCGCATTCCATTCTATATGTCCACAGACTGTGAAAATCTACTTAAGAAGCTACTAGTACTGAATCCAATAAAACGAGGCAGCTTGGAAGTAAGTAGTTTCATCTTGGGAAAAAAAGGGGAGTTCAGATTAAGAATAAAATACAATAATTCTTTAAGACTTCTTTATTTTCCATGATAGATACATTCTTCCTGGTTTAAGGGACCGGAAGTCTTGCTAGAAAAAAAAAAAAAAAAGAGGAAATGTCCCAGAAACAGTGCAGCTTGAAAATAGAAAGTGTTAATGAAAGTCTAACCTTCATTGCAGCTGACTAAAGACTATCATTTAAGAGCATTTCAAAGTGCAAACTGCTCCCACTCACTTCAGTCAGATATTGGAGCTAATTCAAAATGTGTGGAAAGCAGGACAAGGCTGTCAATATCTTCTGCCTGGGGTTCTTCAAAAAAACAAACAGCAGCAGGCAGTACCATCAGCATTTCTGAGCTAACTTGCCATTTCCAGCATGACTTAAAAAGAATTGATACAAGAATAACCGTGGTAGAAAACTATGTGGGTTTTTTGTTTGTTTTAGTGCCATAATACAGATAAACACTAAGAACTCTTTGGATGATAAGCTAATAATTGATAGTTATTTCTGTTCAGTCCTTTCTTTTCCTCTTCTGGTAGCTTTGTTTCTGGATAGCTGGAAAATTAGCATATATAATACTACCTGCTGTGTCCCTCAGCTAAAACCTGTTTTGAGGATTTCTACTGAGTTATGATTTGTTTGTTTCTTTTGTTAGTAAATAAGATTTTTCTCTTCATGGGATGCAGAGAGTATCTGTGCATAACTTGTAAGATGTCTAAAAGGTTCAGTGTTTCTAAGAGGCTGTTTTGTTCAAGATTGCTGCATTGGCATGTACTTGATGGATAATTCTGGAGCTGATATTTAACAAATATTTTGTGTAGAGTTCACTCTAAATGCTGCTCTGTTCTATTTTGTGACTTCTTTAAAAAAGGGAGACTTTAAAAATAACATCTATTTACCATAGAGATGAAAGTAGAGCAGGAGATAATTAGAATGTTTTTTAAATAGTATTTGCATGAGTTAATCACCAGTGACTTTTGTTTCATCTTTCTGTGCATACTTGTGCAGCAGTGGATGGCGTTCCAGAGAATAAATCCCATTTAAGCAGCTTTTTATTTGTAGTGGCATGACTTACAGCTCAGTAAAGACATGCTTCCTTGCATAGGTAACATCCATGCCAGGAAGCCTATCTGCATGGAACTTATTTCAACCCAATGCTGATTTGTCACTTGTTATCAATAGTTTTAACTTGAACAAAATCTGTGCTGAAGAGAATAGTGAATAGTGCCTTCTACTTTTTTCCTGTGTTGTGTTTAAGTTTTAGGAAGAGATTTTCCTTTTATTGAAATTTCCTCTGGAATTTCAGCAGTTTCTTCTCAGATCTAATTTCGCTTTCATTCTAGATGTTGTAGTGTTAGTCAGTTTTTCTAAAATTCCTTCCTGTCCCTGGAGGGAGGTGTTGACTAACAGTGTAGTTGTCAGATAGTATGGAAGACAGAGAGTAAATGTTGTGTGTGTTGAGGAGTCTTGAGCCAGTACCACAAGCATTGATCAGTGTGCTAATCTGAGGGAAAGAGGCATCACAAACTTTTAAAAAATGAATGTTCCTGGAATCACATTTGTCGAATTAGAAAGCCATGGTATGTGGTTTGGAAAGAAATGGCTATTTCTTCTGCCTGAGGACTTTGAAATATACATATTTAGAATGAAAGTATGTATTTGTTAAAGTTTCTAAAAGTGGAAAGACAATATGGTCTTAGGTGGGAGGATTTTTGTTTGTGTGTTGCCTTTTAATTATTTGTTGGGTCCCAGCCATGCACCTGCTTGGTTACCCTGCGTATTTTTCCCAGACCATCCAACAGCATGTTTGTCAGTGATGTTAGCATCAAAGCTGAGACTGACACAGGATCAGCACCATATGGGTGAGACTTACCACTTTTCCTCTGGTAAGGACCAGGCAAATTTTGGTTCATTTAGAGTTTTTCATGATTGCAGCAGGGAGAAAACATTTAAGAAGCAAGAGAATGTTGTTGTAAAATAGTAAATCTTCCCAGGAATAGATGAGAAAAATGTATTGTCAGAAAATATGTGGATCTCTCTTAACTATCAGGATTTCAACAAATTCCTCTTCCCTCCTCAGTCTTCAATTCTTTGCAAAGCAATAGTATGTGAAATCTCCCACAGAGCAGATTTATCTTTACAAGGAGTAATAAAGCAAGTAATTTTGAGACAGACAGGTCTTGAGCCAGGCCAGCTGTTTATTAGATAGTTTTCCTGAAAATTGAGAGAAACATCAATAATATCTAGTTGGCTGAAATTCAGTTTGGGTTGATCTTTAAGAAATACAGTCTGGGTCAGATCTTTAAATACCCTGACCAAGGCTGCTGCTCTTCAGTGAGCTGACTGGAAGCCCAGCTGAACTTGTACAGATGATCTCATTCCAGGATCAATATTCCATTTGTGTCACCTCAAAATGCTTGGTTGTAAAAGCTTGCTTTAAGAGTTGTGCAATAGCTCCGTATGTCTATGAGACCATGTATTTAAGACAGAACCAAAAGTTCAGATATTTAACAGGTGGAAACCTAGGGCAGATTATATTGAACTATGGATCCACCTACTGAAGAGACATGAAAAACTGTAGGTGGGAGTTGTCGAGTTTGCACATAATTCAAGAAGGAACAAGAAAGGGAAGTAGGATTTGAGCAGTGTGATTCCTCTCACCAAAACACCTCATCGTACTTAAACTTTAGATTTAATAGTATCTTAAAAAAATGTAATTGCAGGTCCTGCGTAGTACTCTCTGGAAGTCTGTCACTGCAAGGCTGCAAATATATGACAAAAGTCTATTGTCAAATAGACTTGTGCTCTGTGTGCCAGAAATGCAATCTAGTAATACGTGTTCACAATCCCTTCCCCTTTATCCCCCTTGAAAGTCAAAAAAATAAATTCTTTGGCAGAACTTTGAAGAAATCTTTAAGTCTTATTGTCAGCGAAATGTTAACTGACCCAAATACAAAGTTCTGTATTGTTCTTGTAAGGATACAGCTCCTTGGGTCTGTCATTTGGCAACCGCACTGCATACAAAAAATTGGGTTATATCAATGGAAAATTGAGTCTTTTGCTCATTGTGAGAAATAACTTAATTCAGTGTTTGCGAGGCAGATTTGGAGCCTGTGGGAAACTTGACTTGCTGGCACTTGTTTCACTCTTCTGTCAATCTAGCAAGTAATATTAGCATCTGTCCCTAAAGAGTCTTGTGTGCCTGTTGCTGTAGGAGGGAAAATCTTTTTAAAAAGATGAATATATCCATAAGAAGAAATTGTGGTGGTGGTAGTTAAGGATTCCAGCTGATCAATCTTAGGCTTAGAAAAGATCCGGGCCAAAGCAGAAGGAAATTTTCCAAAGAATGCAGGAGAAGTTTTTAAAGTAAATATCTGCATGGCAGTGAGTTAAGTGGCATTTCTCCCTCCAGCCAAACTGTGAACGTATTTAGGGTCAAGTGCAGTGAGAAGATCCCATAGGGAAAAACGACAACTTGGCATCACAATCTTGAAATGAATTACTGTAGGAAGCATCGACACACTCCTGAAATATTCCTTAGTTTCTAAACACTTCATTTGTTATTATTTGAAGGAATTCTTGATTGTAATAGAGTTGGGATAGTAATAACATCTTGAGAATCTCAACCCAGATTAGGGCATGAGTGTCAGGCACTTGACAAGATGAAATTAAGAGATGGTGGAAGTTGAAGGGCACAAAATGAAAGTTTTGTGTTAGAACTGCAGGACTTTTTCTCTCAGTAGTTTCTCTGATATTTTGGATGAGGGGGGTGTATTGTAAAGGGCAAATAGTAGCGGGGAATGAACTAATGGAAACAAAAGGAAGTGAAAGATAAAGGAAGAAACTGTAAGATGTGAGGGGAAAAGTCTGAGGGAAAGAGTAACATTCAGATTATTACAAATTTTATTTTGCCCCAGACCAGCTAGCACAGATCTCATTGGGTATGGTAAATGGTATATTGACCAAAAGCTTATTTCTTTTCTTAGCAAATTATGAAGGATCGGTGGATGAATGTTGGCCATGAAGAAGAAGAACTAAAGCCATATACTGAGCCTGAACCAGATTTTAATGACACCAAGAGAATAGGTAGGGCTTTAATAAGGATGCTGCATCTAATGTACATACACAATTTTATCTTGGAAATCAGACTAAACTCTTTTATCAAATTTGAGATACAATATCCTTGTACAAGTAAAATGTTTTCTTTTTATTTAAATTAGCAATTTCATTACAATGCCCTTCTTGTAACTACTGCTGTGACTTCACTGGGCTAACATGACTCTACAAGCACAGCAAAAGACAAATAAGATTACAGAATTCAACAGGCAAGAAGGAAACAGATTTTATTATGAGGGTAACTGTTTTTATCCACCCTGGTCAGAGAGAGATACTGTGTTAGCCCTGAAGCTAGTCATAGCTTCTGTTTGTTGGTGTTTTCTGTGTGTGTTTGAATAATATTTAATGTTGAATAATGTTGAACTATGTTGAATAACACAAATGAGAGTTTTCAAGAGGAAAATAACAATGAAAGGAAAGAGTTGTAGCCTTTTTGATGCAATAGCAAAGATGATGCTGGTTGAGTTGAATCCTAGTTACCTGTTAAATTATAAGGGCTTTTTCTATTTTTATTGTTCTTGTCAGTAAGTCCAAGCACTTATTCTGGTAATGTATCTAGCTCTCTTTACTTTTAGACATCATGGTCACAATGGGCTTCTCAAGAGAAGAAATCCATGAATCTTTAGTAAACCAAAAGTATGACGAAGTCATGGCTACTTACCTGCTTCTAGGTAGAAAACCACCTGAAGTAAGTGCTACATAATTTACATCTTCTATTTTGGCCTTTATATCTGGCTAGGTTGAATATTCTGGTTGTCAATGTTTAGGAACTATTTTGTGACATCTTTAAAAAAAAAAAAGTGATTGATAACTTACTAATGTCTTTCCCTTTTCATATCTTCTTGGATATCTTGTTAGTTTCCATATGAAGAAATAGATTGAATGTACTATCTTCAGATTTGCTTGTAAATTGTTGAATTGTTTTTCTAAAAAGCTAGCTGTTAATTTGAAGTGGCTTCTAAGTGCTCAATCCTCTTCCTGTCATGTGTTTACAGTTAAAATCTGCAATAGTTAATTTGGCAATTATGCTTCTTACTAATAAGATGTGACATCCTTTATTTCTCAGAAATGTACTTACTCTTTCTCATTCATATTATATTATAGTGTATTTTATTAATAAATAATTTCATTTTAGTCATTAATAAATTTGTGATAGGAAATATTATGACTGTTTTGGAACTAGAGAGATCTGTAGATCTTTTGGGATCATGGGGATTTTCAAGAAATCAGGACAACACCAAGGCTTTTTGAAGGATTTTTTTTTTTCCTGCTGCTTCATTGACCTTCCTTTATTTCCAAGATAGTGTAGATCTGATATGTACATCTTGACTGCATTTTCTCACAACATCTCTGAACCAGAACTCCCTTGTGATGGCAGAGCATGGAGGGGAATCTATCTAAAATTATTTTGACTCAAACTGCTTGGAAGGAATCTTTTCCACTGTGCTTACAACTTACGCTTCTTAGATATCAACAAGCCAGTGGCTGAGTTAGATTCTTTATAGAAATGTGTTGAAGGCCATAAAGAATCCTTGAATCAGTAGTACTTTATTTTTTTTTTAGCCTTTCTGACTCAATCTGATGCATTTTGAAATTGTTCTGAAGCTATAAATGCTCTTTAAGCTTAAAAAAAGAAAGAAAAAAGCAGGAAGAGTCATTCTTTAGCTTAGGTTCTAAAATAGCACAGTTTTTGTTACTATCAAGATTCTTCTAATTTTATTTTGAGCATTCATTAACTTCTTAGCTTTAGTTGTGTGTTTTTAAAGCACGTTAAACTGATGAAGTGATAAAATTAATCCTGAAGAAAATTAAACTCTGAATACAATTTTAAATTAGAAGAAAAGTACCTTTTATTGGAACTCTTGGCTTTATTATGCCATAGAAGTACCAATAATGTTGAATTTTGTTTATGCTTTGAAAACCTGTGTTTCTTGTAGTTTGAAGGAGGTGACTCCTTGTCCAGCAGCAATTTGGGTCAAAGGTCTCGTCCCAGCAGTGACCTCAACAACAGTTCCGTGCAGTCTCCCGCTCACCTGAAGGTCCAGCGGAGTATATCAACCAACCAGAAACAACGGCGGTTCAGTGATCATGGTGGGGATGACATTCCAACAAGTAAAGTAACATACACAATTTCAGTCTGAATGTGCAGTGTGTTGTGAACCTGGGAGGTCCACTGCTCTGTGCATTTGTTGTGTATCTCGTCCTGCTCCGCTGTGATACGTTTATCTGTACGAACGCTTCTATGGTAAATCTGGGTCATTGTCATTTACAGATTCTTTTTTTTTTTTGACTTGTTATTTGGTTGACTCCTAACTAAGAGCTTGAGGATGTTTCCTGTTTAGGAATTAATGGCAAAATATTGGCCTGGATACACTGAAAGGCAGGAAACTATCAGGTTTATCAGTACCGTTGAAGTTGGGGCTAAATTGTTTCTTTTCTTTTGACAACAACTTTACCAAGTATTCAGGAAACATTTTCAGGTGAAAGTGGTTGCATCAGAAAGGAGTGCATAATTAAACATTACATGAAAGGTGATTTTTTCTTTTTTTCCCCCCCTCTCAAAGAGAACTATCTTGTTACTAGAAACACTTCTAAAATTTTTGTCCCTTTTCTCTGCCCAATTCACATTATTTCTAATTACAACCCCCCCCCCTTTTTTTTTTTTTAATTCTNCCCTTTTTTTTTTTTTAAATATTCTCCATCTGTGTTAGTGTTGTTTTTTTCCAAAAAGGATAATCGATATTGTGAAGATCATCAACTGATGTGGTTTTGTTTCAAGGGAACATAAAATTCTCCTAATGGAGGATTTGCTTCAAAGCATTTTAAAAAATGATGAGGGGGAAGGAATTGTAGATTTTTCTGAGCATAAACATGCTCTTAAAGTAGTTCTAGAGTTTTCAGGGGGAAAGGCTCTTTCAGAGTGTTTAAAGGAAGATAGGTAGCAAAAAGTACTGGGGGAAAAAAAATTGAAATGTATTCTCTAATTCCTCTTTTTCGTAATATGGCACAAATTGCATGGGTTTAAAATCAGAATTCAATATGTAAAATCTAGAAGAATATTTTATGAGGAATGGGAGCCAATTCTGAACTGCAAATCTGTAATGAAGGGAGAGTAGATAAAAAGAATGTAGGCTGTCAAAACTCAGTTTAATAGGTTGGTACATGTGCTGAGTTTGCAGTCATAGTTGTTCAGATGCTTTTTTTGGACTCGGGGAGTTATATTTAGACTTGTGGCCAACAAAACTGCAGTGATTATTTTTAGAATTTATTAATACTGTTTTTATTTGGCAGTTGGTCCCTCAATTCCTCCTGCTGTGTCATACACAAAAAGGGCTCAGGCAAATAGTGTGGAGAGTGAACAGAAAGAAGACTGGGACAAGGACGTCTCACGCAAACTTGGCAGCACTACGGTGGGATCCAAAGGAGAGATGGCTGCAAGTCCCCTTGTGGGTCCAGAAAGAAAGAAATCAACGACGGTTCCCAGTGTGAGTGTGTGTGGTTCAGCTTGTTATATTTATTTTTCCCCTATTTAAACAAAATCTGCAGCATAAGGTTACTAGAGACATAAAGGTTACTGAATAAGCCCCTAAAGCCTATTTCTGATAACTTTTACTGGCAGACAGAAGTGGGTTACAGTGGATGTCTTCTAAAATAAACCTCTCCCTTCCCCCCTCAACTTTATACTTTTTCTAACATTAACATAACAGTAAGCAGCAGAATATCTGCACTTGGGCAAACTGGTGATCTGTCAAGACGAATAGTAGATATTTAGGGAAAGAATGTAAGAACAGAGCCAACTTGAAGTGCTCTTTTTCTGAGTTCTAATGTTTGTGTATCTACAAGGCAATCAAGAGACTTCCTGAATTGGAGATTTTTTTCTGACAAATCCTACATGATATCCCTCATTAGCTTTTTCTCTGTAAATTTGTCTGTTTAGCTTTCTGAAGCCACTTTGGTCTTCAGAAATGGAGTGAGCTGAGGGGGAACAACCCACTTGTTTGTTCCCCGGTGTGTGTGCCTGTGGATGTTACATTGCAACCTGGTTCTTGTATTAGAAATTAATTTGCTAGTTCTTCTGTTATGATATCATTCCCAGCTTTTTAAACCACTATCATATTACTGCCTCGGACATCTTTGTTCCAAATAGTAGAGTAAGAAACATGCATGAATTGTAATTTAAGAGTCAGGTATACTTTTTGCTGTTTAAGAGACACTGTGTTAAATACAAGAAGTCTGGCCATCTTTTAGTACTGTAGACGGGCAGCAGGAATTCACATTGTCCTTCAGGATTCTATATGCTGGCATCTATCTTGGATATTCTGTGACAATGATATGCATTTCTGCTAGAACTCCCTTTAAACAAAAAAAATTATGAAGTTCATTTAATTCTTAATGTTAAGATTTAAATCTACAGATGCTTTAAACTTTTTTTTTTCTTTTTTTGTATTTTAAATAGTTTGGTGTATGTCATCCCTGTCCCACCCCAAAGAGTTTTTGAAATGATGCCTGTGTGGATTGCATGCAGGAACTTTGAGTCTTTTGGATTAGATTTCATATCTGAGCTTTCCCAAAACTATATTGCCCCAAAGCTGATTACAGTCATGTATAGTACAAGCATCAAAAGCATCTCTCTGCTTAATGCACACTAATTAAATGGAGTATCTTTGCTAGGAAGAATGGGAAATTTATTTGCTAATGACAACTTCAGTATTTGCACATTTTTAGCTCTGTTACTATTTTGGGGACTTTGTGAAAGGCTTTGTGATGGGCATAATTAAGGAATAGTGGTCTCTGATACTGCAACAGTAGTTAAGGTTGAGCAGCTTACATAGAAAAAAAATGAGGGTGTGTTTTGGTTTTTTTAAACTCACACTTAAAATGAACAAAGCTAATTTAATATGGATAATTTTAAAATAGTTTTGTTAACTTTGAGGGTAACATGATAGGGAAGGCTGGATTTCTTAAAAACTTTTATCACATTCAGTCACATTTGTCTCAGGTAAGAGAGATTTATTTCAAAGACAGTTGCTGCAGTCGTTAATCTTGCTTACAAAAGGGCTTTGAAGCAGTTTATTTAGTAGTCTCTGCAGGGCGATACTAATGCCAAAAAGCTGTAGATGAGAGAGACCTAAACACACACAGTAGATTTTGCAGCGTTCGTGTCTGCAAGGCCCCAAGTCTACGTGTCCTACAGTACCCAAGTTTAATGTATTTGAAACCTCTTGCCAGCATCATCAGTATGTAATGTTAGCACTTTGCAAACCTCTCCCACCCCAAATTCAGTATGTGTTTTATTAAAAACTAAGAATTGTACGTTATATACTGGAAGTCAGTCTTCAGCATCTCATCTGTGCTTGGCAAGGGGGAGAAGGAGAATGTTTGTAAGTATTTTATGAAGCATGTGCAAACTGAAATGAGTAACAGAAAGAAAGTACCATCAGTCTTTGTTGCTACAAGACCTATTTGCCATGTTATCTGCATCATAATTCCTGTGTTGACTGACACAGATCAGTAATACTCTCATTTTTCTCTTGAAAACTCTTTTGACAGGGGGCAACAAACTCTGAGGCTGGAATTCTAGTTGGCAACTTAATCTGCACAGGGAAGCTTTTCAACCAGCCAGATAGATGTGTTCTCTGGGATTCCAGTTTATTCATTTGATCCCAGAGACAAATAATTCAGTAAGACAGTATGTGGGAATTGGATAGTACTGCTTAGTAAAGCAAGTGTCAGCAAAATTAGATTTATCTCCGCTTTCTTTTAGTGAACTCTCAGCAGTACAATAATGAGATGGTGAACAAGCTATTGGAAATAACAATAGTTGATGGTAGAAATGATTTGTGTCAACAGCTTAACCTAGTACCTTTGAAGACATCAAGACTATACATAAATGGTTGAAACTGTTTTGATTTGCTTCCAATGCTTACATTTCGTTCAATGTAATATACAGTAGAAGAAAGTGTCTCATTTAATTATAGTCTTAATTTTCTTCTAGAATAATGTATTTTCTGGTAGTGGAATGACAAGGAGGAACACGTACGTTTGTGAACGTTCTTCAGATCGCTATTCTGCAATACAGAATGGAAAGGACAACAGGTATTCTTCAGCTTTTCTTGCTTATCCATTTGGATACAAGAACTGAGGCATAGAAGAAGCAGGTTGTGCAGTTAATACCATTATGAAGCATGATGTGCAATACATCAAGTCCAACTTCATGGTTTCATCTCTTCTTCCACTGCAATTTCTATGTTTGTGATGAAATTTGTAACTAAATGTGTAGATCTGCCTTTGCCTCTATTTATGGAAGCACATTTATTTCCGGGGGTTGTCTTCCAACACAGAGTAATAGTGCTCACAACTAAGTGGGCAGTCCTGCTGTGGGGAACTTCAGATGGGTCGCCCCAACAGTGTAGCCTGATCCTTTTTAATTTCTCCTAGTAATCACTCAAAAAGTTGAAATTAAGACTTGTAGATTCTTTTTGATATTCTTTTTTGACCTAACCACTATTTTAGTGGTGATAGTAAACAATTTATATGTATATGCAGTGGTAATTACAGTCAGTTTAATATGTTTTGTTAAATACTTTTGTATTTAATGCTGACACAATTACTTTTTATAAAATATGTTCTTCGTTCATACTTGGTGTTTGTTAACCCCTGTACCTGACTGAAAAATGAAGCAAAAAAAGGAAAATGGAAAATGAAACTCTTTAATGAAGAGTAATAAAAACTGGATTTTTTTTTTTTTTTTTTCCCCGACTTAAAGCAATAGCTCTTACTCTGGATTTTTTTTTTTTTAAGCTATTTAAATAAAACAATTAGGGTAAAATGAACCAAAAAATCCCTAGCATGAAATACCATAATCTATTTTGTTTTCTGTCTTCATGTTTGAATATTTTAATGATGCATTTGATTTTTGAAATAGGAGAAATGTAGGGCTGTTGATCCGTAGTAAAAATATGAGTTATGGGACATGTAAACTGAGCTATTTAAAGTGCTTTAAGGACGTACTTTAAAAAGCAGAAAACTAAGTTTCAATGTTTAATTGATTTCAGAGTTTTAAATAGGTGCTTTCAAAACTGTCTTTCCAAGTTTTTATGTATAATGTAAAATATTTGAACAAAGTTTATAAGAATTCTTTTTTAAAAAGAAGAAAACATGCTTTTTAGATTGTTTAAAATATTTAGCTCTCTTTGTGAGATAAGAAATGTTATTTCAGTAAAGCTTTTCTTTCAATAGATTTAATACCAGAAACACTATAATGAGAAGGTATTTTATTTTATAGCTTTTCATTTTATAGTTTATATTTCATTTGTTTCTATATCATTGAAAAGACAGGTGACTCTTAATCCCTATTACTTTCGTGAGTGCAATGAATATGCTCACATCTTTGAGTATAATCTGAAAAAAAATGGAGAAGAATTTTCTTTTAAGTTGTATATTTGCCTTTCCTGCGAAGCACTGTGTTGCAGTTTAATTTGGATTTGATGTAGCTGAACATCTTGTGTCATTGGATTATTCACCCAAATTCTCTTACCTCTTTGCTACAGATATTATTTAGCTTTGGGACTGCTGTTGCTAGTACATTTTTAATGCGATTTTGTTTATGCTTGTAGAGGCAAAGCTGTGTTTTGGCCTAAGTCATTTTTGTGTTAAAAATTAATAACACAATAGTTTTGCTGCTACTTCCATCTCTTCTTTGCCACTTAAGCGAAGCAGAAATAAAAGTACCGGTAGAAGGAACTGTATTGTGAAAGGGGTTGGCTTAGCCCAGCGGTGGCTGAGATAGTCCAGAGAAGTACAGCTTGGTCCTTTAAAAACACAGTCACTTCCAAGTGGTTATGTGACAGCAGTTCCAAATGTTCCAAGTTTTCAGTGTCTGAGTTTTAAGTGAAAATAAGGGCAATAAAAAAATGAAAGTCTGTTTAATCAATCTAAGCCTTTTGTAAACTTTTTTGGTTTTTTTACAATTTCCATGTGCTCTTTGTAGTCTTTCTTCATTATTTTGAGTAATGTGTGTGTAAAAGCTTTAATCTTGGGAGGAATGAAAAGGCCTAATTTCACATACATGGTGATTTGATTTATGGATGAACATAATTTTCTCAGAATCCTTTATTCTTTACTTATCAGGTTGACTAAGACAGCCTGGTCATTCAGTCTTCTGGTTATTTAAACAGCACTTGCAATGCTCTAAAAGAAAAAAAAGATTTTCTGGGGGATTTTACACTAACCTTTGTCTTCCCTTTTCATTTGTCCATCCCTCCTGCTTTGCTGCCATGATAAAAGCCTAACAGAAATGTCTGCGAGTAGCACATCTTCTGCAGGCTCTGCAGTAGCTTCTGCTGTATCAACACGGCCTCGACATCAAAAGTCCATGTCTGCCTCTGGTCATCCTATAAAAGTTACACTGCCAACTATAAAAGATGGCACTGAAGCTTACCGACCAAGGTAATAAATTGATTTTTAAAGTGCACAACATTAAAGAAATAATATCGTTCAGTTCACAATATACTTTGATGTTTGTCATCTATTCAAAACTATCATGTTGCATTCTGTTTCAAAATTCAAGTAGTGTGGGTATTACAGATGATTTAACCCTGATTTTGTTCATCACACGTGTTTGCACACAGTTAAAGAAGTTCCTTGACTGCCTCCCTCTGGAAACTTCTGGAAAACCAAAGTAATCAAAAATTTAATTAATTTAGATAGGACTGTACAACACAGGCCTCCATAAATTCAAATGAAATACTGAAATGTTAACCTCTTGGTTTTGTAGATTGCCAGGCTCATTTCTGTCTAAAAGCACCATAGTATATTTGCTCTTAGTATTAACTGCCCAAATAGCTTTATATAATTACTTGTGCCAGATGATTACTTCATAAGAAGTATCTGTTACATTTTCGGAGCACTTGTGTGTTAAAGCTTTTGATGAACATATTTTTTCCAGAAAAGGGCTGGGAACACTTCCAGATCTTACTACAGACATTTCTACCTTCTTCCTTTGTCCTGTTATCTGTGTACACTTCTTTTTAACTGCTCTTAATACTTGAGATAATTTGATTTTTACAATGAAAATATCTCTTAATTATTTCTAAGTATGAATCATAAAAGCAAATCAGTAGCAGGTTTGGGTTTTAAAGAATCAAGCAGGGTTTTTTTTTTACCTGTCTTCGAGAATTGGTTGTCATGTCAGAGGGTTTCCAGCATAGTTTTTCTCTTTATTTATGCTTCTGTTTTCCCAGCAGTGCAACTCAAAGAGTGCCTGCTGCTTCCCCATCTGCTCATAGTATTAGCACTACCACTCCAGACCGAACCCGCTTTCCTCGGGGGAGCTCAAGTCGAAGCACTTTCCATGGTGAGCAGCTCAGGGAGCGGCGTAATGCCACTTACAATGGACCGCCCGCCTCACCATCCCATGAAACCGGGGCTTTTGCACATGCTAGAAGAGGGACTTCAACTGGTATAATAAGCAAGATAACATCCAAGTTTGTTCGCAGGTTAGTACCTCGATTGTTAAGAGAAACAAAAAAAAAAATAGCACAGCTATAACTAGGGCCATCATTGCGAAATCATCAAGAGTTTCTAGTTTAAGGCTGAAGTAAATGTAAGTTTAGTTAGAATGCTGCTTGTTTTGTGTGTTCCTTCCAGAAACTGCCTTGTTTTACTTCTGTGTATATTGTTACCATTATGTCTTACCAGCTATTCTGCTTCTTTATATTAAAGGAGCAAGAGAACGCTACTCAAAACAGAGGGGGTTTTTATTGGGTTTTTTTTTTTTGCTCATGCTTTACAGTTAAAATACAAAGATGCTACATTTAAGTTAAAATCAAGTGAACTTCAATACCAAAAGCAGTGACTTAATGAGTCATCATTTAACATTAACTATTTTACTTTTTTTAACTGGGTGTACGGTTTGTTGCAAGGGCTATATTTACAATATTATTGCTGTGCTTAGAGGGAATAGGTATTAACAAATTGTTTCAGGGAATTCTAAAATCTGTGAATAAATAAACAGCTTAGAAATGAGCAGAAGTCAGGCTTTTGGAAGTAATATTTCAATATGCAGCCTCTCATACCATGTTACCATCTTCTTCAAATGGAAGTCCAGGGTTCTGAAAGAAGAAAACCCACACATGCTGGACCTGCGCTTGTTGCTGTGATGATGCTAGTGCTAGTAATCCTGTCTGGAGAGGTGCTGGGAAAGATGTTGATATTTTTTTTTTTTTTTTTCCAAGTAGACTGCTTAATATCGTGACAGTTGACATAGTCACAATTTCTTTCCCAAAAGGGGACTTAACTTTGAGTTTGCCTCTTTCTAACAGTGATTTACCTGTAATTCTTAAGCCCCCTTAGAGATGTGTCCATACTGCATTATTGTCAGTTTTACAACAGAATTGTAACTTTGATACAATCTCGGCTGTTTTGTACTGAATTCTATCATTTGTGTGATAAAACAAAAAAAAAAAAAAAAAAGAAAAGGAAAATTCAAAGCTAGGTTAAGCTAGTAGTTGCAGATTTTAAACTAAAATATTGTGAATTGCGTTAAGGTGATGCTACAAGAGAAAAGGCGAGAGAAAGCCAGAAAATGCAGTGAATGTTCCTCATAAAATTGATTTAACCTGATGAGCTGATAGTGTGTCTAATACCTCCCGTGATGACATATTAAAAAGAAAAAAGTACGTGAATTATTTTCTTTTTCCAGAAACCTGAAGAGACAGGACTATGCTCCTCCATTATTAGTATCTCCAGCACTTACATAGTTGGGAGAAAGAGTTTGTTCTCTGATTTTAAAAAGAAAAAAAAAGTTACTGTGAAATAACACTGGTGTCAGTGTAGATATCCCAATGAGAAGGATATTTTCTGTTAACTAACCAATTTCCAAAGCACAAGCAGGTTTTTTTGCATTATTGTTATTTTCAAGGAACAGTATTTTGATTTTTCTTTAAGAGTCAGATCAAAGCATTAATATTTTCAATATGTTAAACTATAATATTGTAAACTATGTATTTATAATTAACATATTGTAAATTGATGTCTTTTAAAATTGTCTTTACTATAGAAAATTTTTATACAGTTTGCTATTATGTTTTATACTGCTAAAAAGACATTTTCCTATAGTGAAGGCTTTACAGGGGTTTTGGTTGTTTTGTTGCTGGTGGTGGTGGAGTTGTTTAGGGTTTAATTTTTTTAAAACTGGGATGTTTGAGAATTTAGTGGCTGGGGTTACATGGGTGGAGGGGGGAGGTTGCTCTTTTTAGTTGGATCACGTAACTGCATGCCTTTTAAATTCTACTGTTCAGGAAATAATGGTTTAAAACATGCTTTGATTAGAAGGTGTCATGAAAGACTTTTTATTATCTTTTGGCAAAGGTAAATGCCTTTTTTCTGGTAAGTATGTAATACACATAATCAGAATGCTTAATGAATAGGGTGTTTGAAGTATTTTGTATTAATAGTTTATGTCAAATGATACTTCCCTGATGTTAGTTGCTAAAGTACTTGTGTTTTGAAGATATTAAATGAATTAGCAATTGAAATTGGGTGCTAAAATGTTTGTACAGCAGCACTAGGAACGCACCTGGGTGGCTTATACAATCTATGGATATTTTTCAAGTTACTTCAGACTAAAAAGGCATAATACAAAACAGTTCCTTGATAAAGTACAGCTCTAATTCAACAAGATAAAAAATATGCATTTAACCTCAAGCTCGCCAGTATTCCTAAGTCAGTGTAACAGTTGATTTGCTTAAAGTTAAGCAGATTTTGACATAACACTTCTGAACTGGGCTTCAAACATTTGGTGTCTCAAACTCTTAGGCACGTCTTCTCTTTAATTACTTGAGTGTGCTTAAGCATGGGCATGTACCCAAGTGCTTTCAGGACTGAGGTCTAAAGGTCTGGGCCAGAAGGGTGCAGAGTGTAGCCCCCCCTGGACCACCTTGATTGACTGCTCCTCTGTGCTTGCTGGAATTACATGTGGCCATTGCTCTGTCTGCATTAGGTTGAGAATAACATGTTAATTTTACCATCAGTTAAAAAAAAGAAAAAAATTAAACAACTACATGTCAGAGCTGAAAGAAGTTACCATAAAGGGAATTTAAAATTACAGCTGTGAAAAAAATACTATTAAACAGTATTAGACTTGACATTATTATACTGATTTTTTTTTTTTTTTTTTTTT
>VYZX01014295.1:40985-77749 GCA_013401335.1 Brachypteracias leptosomus | reverse complement strand
AGTGCGCTCATTTGCCAGTTCACCTTCTAGGTGTCCCCTAAAAACTCACTGGTATGAGTTAAAAAAAAAAAACGCAACAGGTCCTTCATTGCGTAACAACTATTTTGGATTAAAATTGGTTTTTTGCTTTCCTGTTTGGAAAGTCACCATTCCTGCAGTCTGATGGTTTATTTTCATTCCCCCGGAGGGCGGGTGCCTTTGATTACAAAAGTGCTATTTGAGAGAATTCAGTTATTTTTCTGTTGTTCACATCACATAAATACAGCTTGGGTATGTCCTGGGTATTTGTAACAAAAAGTAGTTTCTGTGTTAGCAGGAAAAACCTGTCTGATGTCAGGAACCTTTCTCTACCAGAGAGATCACAGATGTTAGTACAGGATGTGGCTTTCTACTGCATTCTTTAATAAAATGATGATTTTGGTGAAGATATGCTTGCTATGTTTGACATGCAGAAACTGCCAGTTAATTTGGCAAAGTTACCTAGTTTTGAAATTCACGATGAGAGCGTGGTCATGAGCTGCCTCACAAGCCCTCCTGTTTCATAAAGAGATGGACAGAATATTTCATTCTTTCAGGATGGATTTGATACTTCCACGTTTCCAACACTGATTTCCAAGTCACAGTAAAAACACATAGTATGAAGCAGTCTCAAGTCTGTAGGCTTGATTTACACAGAGCAGTTTTGTGAGCATGGTGATGTCGCAGCAGTTCAGAATATTGCTGTTGGTGCTATCTCTATAGCTGCTGTGGGTATAGAGGGTGCTTGTAGCGGTGCTTAGAGCACAGCCCAGTTCTTGGACACTCCATATTCCCTTTTGTATTGATCAGACAACATCCCCACAGGGAAGATTTGCCAGTTTGGCTTTGGCAGTAAAGACCAATTTGTGAAAGTGTTGGCGAGGTCCAAGTCACAGTGTTGGAAGGAGCAAAGAAGTCACCAGTGTGGCAGTAGGACTGGGGAAGATGTGGGAAGGGAAGGCTCTGTGTCTCCTTCTCTTCCACCCTCAAGCTCTGCCTTTCTATTTTGCCATCTTGACTCCCTTCAAATAGGTTTCCATAGGAGTAAATACAGCAAAACTCAGCTGTGTAGGGGCATCACAATAGCTGAAGGTTTTCATGTGCCAGTACCGCTGTAATCCAGCTTTCAGCAATCCTAGGAATATAACAGGTATTGACTGGATTTCACTGTTTTTAAAAGATACCCTGTTTTTATGTTGCAAGAGACAATTTTGATCTAGTCCCACACAACCATAAGGTGTTACTAACAGTTAATTCTGATATTCCTCCCAAACTGACCACATTATGTTAATTCCCCAGTCATGACCAGCCATATGAGCAAAAACTATCAGGAGTGAAATTAAAATTAGATTAAGGGTTTTAGTTAAAATAATCTGTAGCAAGTTATCTCTAATGCAGTACACAGATGAGTTCTTAAATATGTACAGACATGAAAGTGGGTCAAAACGTTCTTATTTTGAGAAAAAAAATCTTGTTTTGACAAAAAGCAATGAAATTTCCATATAAGTATTTCTCAGTGATTTACTGCCTTCGTGTTCAGCACCAGTTTTAACAGCTTAAGTGCTTTTAAGAGTTACCTACATACTTAGAACAAGTGTGTGTGGGAAACATGCACCTCTACAAACTAGATGTGAATTTAAACTAATTTTATTCTTGAATAGAAGCCCACGTAAAAGCCTGGCTTCCTGTGGAGGCTGCATCCGTTTAGCTTAACTATGCTCCATGGGTGTGTATTTCTATACAAAAATAGATGGTAAAATGTTGTTCCATG
This sequence comes from Brachypteracias leptosomus, assembly GCA_013401335.1. Lineage (NCBI taxonomy): Eukaryota > Metazoa > Chordata > Aves > Coraciiformes > Brachypteraciidae > Brachypteracias > Brachypteracias leptosomus. The sequence continues at coordinate 75,960 of VYZX01014295.1, read as the reverse complement.
CTCAAGCCCTCATTAGCTGAGGGAGAAGTTAATTTTCTGCACTGGTGACATTGGAACGATTTTATGTGAAGGCATTTTCTCTCACCTCTCCTTTTTTTTTATCCCCTTCTCCCATCTCTCTCCATAGAACATCGGCAAAGCTCTGCAGAAGGGATGCCGTTACTTGGTGGTTGGCCTGCAAGGATTAGCAACGGCCTATTCTGCTCCCTTTGGGGTGTCAGCTCAGGTGGCATCCTTCATCCGCTAGCGCAGCTCCATGTGGCCCACCAGGGAGGACGTGAGGCCACTGCTGCTTCCTTAGGATTAAATATGAGATGACCGACATCTGAGAAACCTCTTGGACAACCAGTCCCAACCATGAGCCCCTCCACCAGCCTGTGCCCCAAGACTGAGTGCTCTTCTCTGCAAAAAATTCTGGCACTTTATAAAATGAGATTGGGTCAAAAAAATATAAAGATGAAGAAATAGTCTTCAACTAGTTGAACTGAAGCTTGTTCTCAGGCATGAGTTGGTTTTCTAGAGCTCTGTGCTATGCGTGGAAGGGAGCCAAGGACAGATGGGAAAGCAAGTAGATGAGGGAGAGAGAAATGAAGGAAAACAGAGGACGGGGGGGGCAGCTGGGGAGGTGGTGATCTGAGTCTGGCTAATGAGAGGAATTGTCAAAGCAGTGGAGGAAACAGATAATGAGGGATCAGGAAAAAGTAGTCTTTGGTTTTCTGAGGTCTTGTTGTTTTTTTTCCCCTGAGATGGTTAAGATTATGAGTATATTTTAAAATATACTAGAATATAAATGGACTGTGGTCTTAGACATGGAGAGCTTTGCTGCATCACAGTTGTTCATTTCAAACGCTGGACATAATAAGTCTTTAAATCATAAGACTGATGTAAAAATCCAGGAAGAAAATGACACGCATTTGTCTTCTGATTTTGGGGCATTAAAGGTTCACTGTGATTATTATTTTAAACTTTTCCTCTGCTGCTGTGAAATCTGCATATAGTTTTTTTACTGAGAATGGAGTTTATATCTGACATACTTGATTCTAGAAGCCAGGGTGTAACAACACCCAGTTCTGTGGTGTTCACCAGGAAAAAAAAAAATAGATTACCAGCTGCATCTGAAAAAAAACTACATACGGCATTTGGTGTAAGAATGTACAACTGTTTTTTATGAGAATTGGGACAAATAACCTGCCAGCTCCATCTTCATTTCCACGTGTGGAAGTTGTAGCTAGAGGACATCAACATCAGATGGCTCAGCTCAGTGGGGTTGGGGCAGCTTCCGTGTCACACCTCCAGGGATATAAATCTTGTATTGATGACAAGGGGGTTTATGTGCCTTCAAAATTCTGTGGGTTTTAGGTTGGTTTGTTTGGGCTTTTTCTATCAGTCTTTTCTGGTATCAGTAAATCATTTCCCTGCTAGTACTTTCTCTGTATTATAGATCTTTCTAGTTTTGATAGAGTTTTTGTAATCAAGGAGTTGACATATCTGTAAAAAATGCTGTTCATTTGCTTTCTTTGCCTTTTTTTGAATGAAGGGATTTGTGTGTCTTAGCAAATCACACTGTATTTCTTTTAAATGTAGCAAATGAAACAAAGGTGGATTTTTTTAATGCTCTTTTCTGACTGGACTGTAAATAAAAGTAAAGTGATCCCTGTCGATTGTTGACCTACACACATAAGTAAGTGCACAAAGGAGAAGTTTCTCAGCAGTGGCCCAAGCAGCAAGGGGAAGCTGCAGTGTAAACTTCCCCGTGTTGTTCTGCCTGTGGCCTCAGTGCTCTTCTGGAAGGACAAGGTTGTAGCCCCGACTGCATGGAAGTGCTCAGGAAAGGCAAGGTGTGGAGATGAGGCTGTAGAGGACGTAAGGTTGCACATGTTGGAGTAGGAATACCCACAAAGGGATTTTGCTAATTGATTTCATGCTTTTAGTTGTTTCTGTTGAGCTTCTCTGTGGGGACCAACCTGTCTCTCTGATCTGCTCCACCAGCATGCCAGAGAGTATTGATAACTGCTGTGTCTTTTGTTGTAAGAACAGGACTGTCCTAACACCCACATGCCACACCAGCCTGCATATTTTGGGATTGACTTCAAATTTTGCTACAGCACTCTATGTTTTACAATGTGAATCGTTAGAGCTTTTTAAAAAAAATGACTAAAGCAATGCAGGGAGGATTTGTCTCCCTTTTTCAGTGTGAAATGAGCATCCATCTGTTTGTCCATGTGTCCCCTGAATAGAAAGGCTGCTCTGTCATTGCAGCACCCAGGGTCCAACTCATGCAGTGTAGGGACTTTTCACAAAGGTAAACATGAACTTTAGCTCGTGAACTGTTCAGCACAATGGTTACCACTGACTTTTGCCTGCTGACCTATGGTCTCTGCTCACTTAGTGTAACTTGAAGGGAGTGGCCAGGTTGCCATCTATACAGAACCTGTATGATATGTAAATGATGTCTCTGTGTGAGCCTGAGAAAAGCTTGATGCATGTTGCTGAGTCAGCTTCTGCTGAACAGTGTTTCTAAAATAGATGAAAAACAAAGAAAGAGGAGAGAGAAAGAAAAAGTAAGCAAGTAACCTATGTTGTTGCTATAAAACATCTGGTGATTCATGCCAGCCTGTTTTCCTTCCTCGGTATGAACTGATGGTTCTTACTGAGGTGGCCAATTAGTGCTGCTTATCAGTTCTCCTCGAGCAGTAATTCATTCCTCAGCTGCTGGAGTGAATTTGTGAGGCCAAGCCTTGCCCTGAGGGTTTGCTACTCTCTTCACCAGCCCAGCTCATGCAGCAGTGTCTAGAAAATCTGAATCTGGGGGGTGAGGTTCATTTTTCATCTGTGTGGATGGGCAGAGGGCTGTGGTTCATGTCAATCATGGCAGCATCCCTGCTGGGACAGGTCTTGTTTAGCCACAATGGAAACAGGTGGGAGAGGGCAGATCCTGCAGTGCTGTTGCTAAATGTTGTCCCAGGGATATGAGGAAATATTCCCTGATCAGGTGGCAGGTCGTCCTGCTCAGCCAACAAGAAATGGCCACCTCCACCTGAAGCAGAGTCATTGTGCTGAAAGTCTGCAAGTGACTAAGAGAGTGAGGCATCAGTGAGGGTGAGGAGGCTGGGCTCCCTGGGCAGCCTGCCAAGCCAGGAGGGCAGCTGGGGATTAATGCTGGGTTTCTATATGGGCTTCATGTGCTCTTGACAAGGCTGGCCATGGAGGAGCCACCCCACAGGTGCAGGCAGGCTCTTCTATTAAAATGGGCTTGTCTGCAACTTACCTCCTGGTTCCTTTGTGGAATAAACCAGACATTTGACCCTCTTATAGACAAAGGTAGGATGTGGTGGATATTACAGTACAACGAGTACAGGGAGAAGATTTGATTTGATGTTTGAGCTGGATGAAATACATTTCTCCCTCCAGGCACTTGCTTGGAACCTCTACCCATCGCTTCACCTCACAGGTTTTTGTTTTCAGTGGTGTGCTACTGTGCTATCTGCTTCCCTTCAGATTTCTACCCAGATGTCACCATCTTTTATAACAAATGGCAGCATAAATAAGTTCAGGAAGCTGAATACATGCAAGAGTGGTAAGAAGTAGTCAAATCATCCAAGCGTCTCTCAGGAATAAACTCCAATAACCTGACAGGCTGGCAAGTCACTTTTAAATTTAATTCCTGGCTGTTCCTAGTGCCTGCTCAGTGAGTCACGGAACAAAATAAAGCTTATTTCTGCTGTTTTTGCCAGAGCATTTAATCACTTCTCTGGCTTACCGTAGACTCTGAGGAAATGGCCGAGGACTCACAGCTATTGTCCTTTGTCCTGCAACACCAGCAGCAAGGAAGCAGTCTTGCACAGCTTGCTTTTGAAGTGCTGTAACTGAGGAGAGCCTTACCACAAGCCACTTTGGCTCTTCCAGGGCTTTGCCAGCCCCAGGCCAAGGTTCACTTCAGGGATGAGCGACCTTTCTGTCCTCTGCCTGTCTGTAAGACTGGCAAGGGGGCAGGTTTTGTGTTGGAGTGCTGTAAAACCAGTTGTCTCTTTTGCTGTCCCTTGTTAGCTAGGCACTGGCTTCTTCTGAGACAAAACTGGTCCTAAAATGCATACCAAGTTGCTGCACTTACCTGTACAGGGTGTGCCATGAGAGATCCCTTTTCTTCAAGGAGCAATAGAGAGCCTAAAGAGCTTGTAGATTAATGGGGATAATTAAACTAAAAGAAAGCAAAGGAATAAAATTCTCCTCTCCCTTTTCCTTCTAGGAAGTAGCATCAGGCTGCCAGGCCTGTTTTGGGGTCAAGTTTGGCCTGAGCTCAGAGTGGGTGGTGATTCTTCCCTGAACGCTGCGTCACCTACAAGCACAGGCTCAGGGCTCTGGGCTTGTTCAGCTGGAGGAGGGAAGACTTAGGAGGGATGTGGCAGCACCTTCTCAATATTTAGGAAGGGGTTGCCAACAAGATGGAGCCAGGTTCCTTAATGAGGTCAGACAGCAAGAGGTCATGGTCACAAACTGAAACTGGGGAATTTCCAGCTAAGTACAAGGGGGAAAACCACTAATATGATAATTAAGGATGAGAATAGGTTACTTCAGAAGGTTGGGGAGTGTTTGTCCCTGGAGGGTCTCAAGGCAGAATTGTACAAAGTGGAGAGTAACCCAGTGCAAATTCAGTGCTGACCCTGCTGTGAGCAAGTGGCTGAAGGATAGACCTCCTGGGGTCCTTCCAGCCTGGGTGACTGTCTGAGGCGGAAGCTTACATTTACCTATGGTATGGAGATGTGAAAGACTGATATCCCCACCCTTGCTGAGAGCACAAACGCTAAGAATTAAAGCTTTGCTTTTGATAACAAGGAGAGATTTGCAAAGATGGCAGTGCAGGCTGCCTGAGGAGCAGTTTGGGCCCCCGCAAAGTTTCCGCTGCATTGCACAGTGCTGGCTGAAAGGCAATTGTCCTTTAGTGCCATCTCCTGGGAAAAAAACAGATTTCCAGCCTTGACAGCCTGCCTCGTTGTTCTTCCTCATCTCCTGCAGGGATTTCCTGTCCTCCCCTCGGCTGGCCTCCTGGTTTGTCACCTTCAGGATGTTGGGTCCCAGCAGTGGCATGTGTCTCTCTGTACACCAGTGTTTTTTACCCAGTTGAACCCTGAGCTTCCTGTATGCAAGTATTTCAAGTGTAAAGTCATAGGAACATTGTTCTCGTGTTGGTTTTTTTTTCCTTCAACACCTAAAAATGCATCACACTTTGTCCTGATATTCTTGCTCTGCCTTAAAAACATTCATTAAGGATGCTTCACTGGAGGGAGAGGGGTGAACCATGGCCACTTCTTGTTTCTGAATCTCATCCTCCGCTGGAGAGATCACAATTGCTTAATACAGGATATGTAGTTTCAAACGCAGGAGGAACAGAGGTCTGCAGACTGGAATGACTCCCCCCAGGAGTTGCCTTGGACCCCAGCTCCAGCACACCATGTGCGTTTGTCTCCTCATGATTTCGGCATTCCCCTGTTTCTACTGCCCATAAAGGAATCCTTGCTCCTTCCCTTCCCGGGATGCTAAGCTAGGATCAGATTGCTTTTTCAGCTGTGCCTGAATTAGGGTGGGGACTTTTTTGTCCTTGGTGAATCCCATCCTCCCTTGTGATGGCTGCTAAACCATAGCTGCAGAAGTGTGCTAGTCCTTGTGCTGCAGAATAAACACACTGCTTCCCAGTACAGCCTCTCTTCTGGTCTGTACCTGCTCTTCCAGATGCCACGCAGCTCTGCTCTGATAATTCAGACTCCTAAAGCTGCCTGACAGATATTATATTCACCTGGAAAACTGCATTTACAGAACATGGGGAGAACTTGTAATGTCATTAGCCTGTGTTACTTAACAGTAGGCTAAACATTTCCTGGAACAACCATTTCTGTGTTGTCCTGGTGGATTTAGTGAGACTGAAGTTTAGCATTTGACTGGAGGGAAAAGACAGTTTTCAATTCATCTTCCTCTAGGACTGGACAGTGAACAAAATACCCTACCAACCTGCCTTGCTTTTATATACTTATGATTTTCCTTGTAGAAAAAGCCTCGCAAAAAAAAAAGATCGCTTTAGCTCAATCCTCTGGCTCCATTAAAAGGCATCTATCATTAATGACTTTATTTTTAATTCTATCATCACCAATTATTCATCTGCGATTTTTCCATACGTGAATTTCACTGAGCCCATTTCTAGCGCATGACTCACTGAACTCTGATTTCCTTGAAGATTTTAAGAAGAAATAGCAAAGCTTTTATCCTCCTCTCTATGAAGGAATGTTTTGAATTTACTGTTTGTTCTAAGTTTGGAAGAAAGACATAATTTGTGTGTGTGGGTGTAATATAATTTTTATCATTTCTTGTTGAAATCAGCATAGGATGACTGCATGCTTGGCTCATCCCTGCCCTTTGCTGAATTATCAGAGAGTCACTGGAAAAATAACTGGCATATCCCTGGTGTGGGCATTTAACCCTATTCCTTCACTGAGACAAGACCAGCCTACATTTAGTTCCATCCTAACACCCTGTCATCTAGTCTCAGCCAGCATTTTTCTGTCTTTGTCACTGGGATTTTTTTTGTAATGTCCATCCAAATCACCCCCTCAGTGTGGTATTTTATGCCTTTCCAAAGTATAGCACTGTGCACATACTGAAGACCTAGAAGATCTCCAGTCACTTGTCTTTTTTTTAGTGGAAACAAGTAAAATTCTTCAGCTCTTTCCATGTCATTCATCTTAGGCCTCTGATTGAGCCACTGCTACAAGACAGTCTAGGTTTGCCTCTAGAAGAATTACCTCCAATTGCTCACTGCATCTGAAGGTAGATATGTCATTACTTTTTCCATAAAATGTGTTCCATCTGAAAATTTGTCACGTGGGTGCTTCTGAACTGACACCATGCTTTTTCAAGACATGGCAGCATTGCCACTTTCACAACCCAGAGGCCCTGGCCATAGTTCATGGTGAGATTGACACTGCGAATCCTTCATCCAATCAGACACATTTTAAGGAGCCAGAGGCAAGAACCTGATGTAGAGAATTTCATCATGACTGTCCTGAAGTCTGATGAAGTTATAAGCAATCGAAAACATGGTCAATTCCTTTCAAGTGCAGGCTCACTATTCACACCATGACTATAAATACAAATACAATTCTGTCACACAAGAGCCTGTGTTTGCATTGTAACAAAAGCAGTACCTACATTTTGTAGGTACCTACAGTGCTTTACAGCAGGAGTTGGTGGCTTCTAGGTAAGCACAGGCCTGCCTGGGATGGAGGATTAGACAAACTCACTGCTCAAGCTATTTACTGGAGGCTTTTTGAGAGGTGTCTGGTGTGAGGGTGAAGAGGGCTTTTCTCAAAGGCTGTGGTCTTAGATGTGAAACATTAAGCCACAACCATGCTCTCTGAAGCTATTTCTAATTTTATGTCCATGTATCACAGCAGGAGAGGAGAGATTATGCAGATGCTGCTGCCTTCTGTTACTCCTCTTTAAGCTCCTTCATGCCACAGTCTCCAAGAAGAGTCAGGCCTGAATGTAACAGCTGCTTTTCAGGGCTAGTCTGGACAAAATCTCCTTAGGCTTCAGGCTGGTAGATTTAGGGAATGAAAGTTTAAGGTCCTTCTTGGATTTAGAAACAATTTTTTCTCTAAATTAATATGCAATCATTAGCAAAGGTGAGTTACTTCTGAATTTCGTTAACAAGTCCTTCAAACTGAAAGAATCTGGTTTTGTACACCGTTGTGCTGCCCGTAACATGTAACTGGGGAGGAGCTTTAGCTCTTCACTACACCACCACACTATACAAGTCCATACTTCTCCAAATTCTCATGCTTGTAAGGTATATATACAATCCAGACCTATTTTCTCTGGTACCCAGAAGAAGGAAGCAAGCAGCAAATCACCCCTTTTTTTTTTTTTCCTTTTATTCCAAATTCCATCATTTTGTAAACTAAAGTTCAGAAGGCAAAAGTTTTCTCCACTTTGTGACTTGCACAGTGGGAAATACCCATCAGTGTTCAAGAAATCACAGGAGGCAGTTACTCATTTTTTCCTCAAGCTTGTGAATACAAGCATGAGTGTTTGTCAGGAATGCCCATGCTTTTTAATTTTAAGAATATTTTTTTCTCATTTATTGCATTTGATGCATTGCTTTTATTGTTAGATTCTAAAACCAGTTTGTGGTTTTGTGTTTTTACCCTGTTAGTACTTAATTTGTTAAGCACCACTTATCAGACAGTCATTGCAGTTTTGTTGAATGTTTGCTAATACATTCAGTGCCTGATTCCCCTTATAGTGTTTTTTTTTTTGCTCCTGTGGGTGAGGCTGCAGATTAAATATCTCTGCGTGAATTCAGTTAAATTAGAAAATATTGACTCTATGTTAAATGAGAAGATAAATGGTTATCAAAGAGCATGCAGGGGCTCTCAGTCTGCTCAGCAGGGCTGGCTCTCCTCTTGTGTGTGTGGCAGTCATGAAAGCCATCATGAGTCATTATTTTTGACTCAGTGGGTTAACGATTTGAAGGTGATGGGGGAGGTCTGGTCAAACCAGACCAAGCAGTTTAGCATCTATCATTTACCTGGTGCAATGGGAAGGGTCCCAGGAATATAGAGAACTCTGGTGAGTGGTCACAGCTCTGCTGTGCTGCAGCGGGACGGCATGTGGTGGATTCAGACTCGCTGCTGGGCAGCTGCCATAGCTTCCAGGAGCAATGGAGCATGGAAAGCCCCCCGTGTGTGGAGATTGGTGCTGCTGGAGATACCCCTTCAGTCTTCCCTGCATCAGCCCCATTTCAGACTGACCGTTCAGGGTTACAAGCGGGAGCAGGATGGGAGGGATGTACTGGTGAATGGAGGAGGAGATCTGCAATGTTTGGCACAACTCTGCATCCTTCTGGGATTCTTACAGGGATCTGTGATCTTGAGGCCAGACAGGAAAGGAATCAACCTTCAGAAGATCCCCGTGCCACAGACGCAAGACAGGTAGCCTATCTTGTAAAAAAACCAATTTGCTAAGTAGAGTAATAAGTGGTTTCAAATGATGTAGAAGTTGAGCAGGTGGTGGACCATCTCTGCATGCACCTCCCACACTGTCCAACAGCAGCACAAGGCTCTGCTGATCAATAGTCAGTCTCCAGAATGAACTAGGCTTGTTCCAGGGGCAAATTCAAAATAAACGCAAGTCCTGCTTATACTTAGTGTTGTGGCCTATGTGTAGAAGGAGAAAGGCCTCAAAAGTGATGATTGGCATTAGGGCATGATTTAAACAGCAAAGCAGTGAACAAGAGGGGAAAAAAGATGCCCTCCCTCCAGCCCTTTCCCAAAGCTAATGTTATCAGAGACCTTCACCCCCAAATCAGTCAGTAAAATGAGAATAACAGGGAGCAAGTACCCAAGATGGCCAGGAAACCACTCAAGTAATACCGAGCATCCTGATGAGGAATGTACATGTTACTTCCTTCTGCACCACAGCTGGTCAGGTAGACTGTTAGTCTCCCAGCACTGCTGCCTGCCCAGAAGCCCCCACCTGAAAGAAGCAAAGACACCTGCAACAAGATCAGGTTTATTTCCCTTCTCTGCTGCAGCAATGATCAAGCCCCTGTGCTCAGGCAGAAGATATCTGTTGCTTTGGCACTATTTGCTTCATGCTTTCATGCTCACAATCATATTGTGGACCTTTTGGTTGAGGGTTCCTCCATGGACTCCCTTCTTGCCCATGAGGAAGATCAGGGCTTTGGAGGTCTTGCCAATACAGATGGATCTGCTGTCACTGCCTTTGCTTATGACATCCATCATGTTGTCTTCATCCACCAGCAGATTGTCACGAATCACGCTGTACTTTTTGCCAGCAATGGTGATTCCCATTAGCAGGAATGTTTTCCGATCCTGGCCTGTGATCAAGCCTACTTCTTCAGGCGAGATGGCTGTGAAGAGCCCTCCTGGCTTGGCTGCCCACATGCACTTTTTGTCAGAGAGGCCCATGATAGCCACATCTTCAACATTCCTGTCTGCCAGGATGCTCTTGATGTACTGCTTCCAGTAATCCATCGTGGCTGGGCTGTCCAAATCTCTCAGAAATGACCACTGCCAAGCTTCCCTGTCTCCCCTCTCTTGGGACTTTGGTCTCAGCACACTGATACTAAAAATTTAAATTTGTGAGTTCAGCCTTCAGATCCTTGCAAGCCTGAATAGGGGAGCTGGGGGAGATCAACAGCCAAGGCTCTTGCTTTACCTGTGAGGAGAGACCTGCTACAACAGCATTTGCAATTCCAGCCTGTTCTATGATGTCATATTTGCCTCACAGCTGAGAGTCCCGCAAAGTGACTTCCTCATGACCCTGCTGACAAGAGGAAAGCTCTCAGAGTGGGGTCTCACAAGCTTGGTATCAGGCAGCTGGTGCAGGCAGATGCCCCAAGGTGGCCAAATGGCACAGGAACCCCCACCCCAACCTCAGGTGCCACCATTTGCCACCCCTCACACCAGTCTCCAGCCACCTGTTTCCCCTTTCTTCAACATGAGCCAGCAATGCGAGTGCAGCCCAGAGAGCCAACTGTATCCTGGGCTACATCAAAAGCGTGACCTACAGGTCAAGGGAGGTGATTCTCCCCCTCTACTCCACTTTTGTAAGACCACATCTGGAATACTGTGTCTAGCTCTAGAGCTCCCGATACAAGAGCGACATGGACCTGTTGGAGTGGGTCCAGAAGAGGGCCATGAAGATGATTTGGGGGCTGGAACACCTCTCCTACAATGACAGGCTGAGTGAATTGGGGTTGTTCATACTGGAGAAGAGAAGGCTCTAGGGAGACCTCATTTTAGCCTTCCAGTATCTGAAGAGGGCTTACAAGAAAGCTGGGTAGGGACTTTTTACAAGGGCTTGTTGTGATAGGATGAGGGGTAGTGGATTCAAATTGGAAGAGGGTAGNGGCCGGGCTGGGTGCGGGGGGCGGCGGTGGCGTTGCTGGCGCTGGGCGCCCTGCTCGGGGCCTGGCGCTGGAGCCGGGCCTGGCGCCGCCGCCGCGGCCGCCTGCAGCGGGTGGGCACGGTGCTGAGCCTCTTCGTGTACCCGGTGAAGTCATGCCGGGGNACCTGTTGGAGTGGGTCCAGAAGAGGGCCATGAAGATGATTTGGGGGCTGGAACACCTCTCCTACAATGACAGGCTGAGTGAATTGGGGTTGTTCATACTGGAGAAGAGAAGGCTCTAGGGAGACCTCATTTTAGCCTTCCAGTATCTGAAGAGGGCTTACAAGAAAGCTGGGTAGGGACTTTTTACAAGGGCTTGTTGTGATAGGATGAGGGGTAGTGGATTCAAATTGGAAGAGGGTAGATTTAGATCAGAAACTAGGAAGAAGTTCTTCACTGTAAGTCTGGTGAGTCACTGGAACAGGTTGCCCAGGGAGGTTGTAGATGCCCCAACACTGGGATGTGTTCAAGACCAGGTTAGATGGGGCTTTAAGCAACCTGGTCTAGCGAAAGGTGTCTCTGACCATGTCAGGGGGATTGGAACTACATGATCTTAAAGGTCCCTTCCAACTCAAACCATTCTGATTCTTTTCCGAGTGAAACCAAAGAGATGAATTTCCCCTACTCATGTATTCCCACACCGTTTATACTTTTTCTGCAACGCTGCTTTTAATAAAAGCCTAGACACGAGAAGGAATGCGTTTGCCGCCTGTATGTCCTCCAGCAAGACACCGACAGTGAACACTCCGTTTCCCACGCTGTTCCCGCACTCGTCCTTCCCCAGAAGGCCTCTACCCGGGACGGCAGCAGGTGCCTGGTCCACCCCTCCCGCATCGGGCGCCGTCCGGCTCCAGGAGCGGCGGGGCCGGAGGTGGGCGGCCGCCGTCCCGCGTCCCGCCCCCGNGCGGGGCCGAGGCAGGCCCCGCCGCCAGGCCTCCCTTGTGGCTCCGCGGTCGTGAAGAGCTTTTCTCCCAGGCCTGCGGAGAGGCTCTGGTTGTGCCGGTTCAGCCGCGCCTCGCAGCGCTGCGGGGGTACCCGGCAGAACAGCCTTTCACGCTGTTCCGCGCATTTCTGTTCCCCGTCGCACCACAGGTTTTGGCTTGTGACCAAGGAGGATGGGCACATGGTTACAGCTCGCCAGGAGCCGCGCCTGGTCCTCATCTCTGTCGGCAGTGAAAATGGGTACTTGACCTTGGAGGCCCCAGACATGAAGAAGCTGCGGGTGCCTGTGAAGCTCCCCAGGAAAAATCCTGTGCAGAACTGCAGGTACTGAAGAAGGGGTTTTTTCCCCTCCCTGCTCTTTAAATACTGTCTCTCACTTGCACGCTTTGGTTTTCAAGGTTGTGCAATGTTCTGTGTTTTCTTATGGAGGGTGAAAGCTGGGTCCTTCAGCTTCTTTTTTGTGAGAGTCTGTCTCCTCATCTGCGTAATGGAGAGAGACTTCTGACCAGGGCCTTGTACTGGCAGGACAAGGAACAATGGTTTTAAACTAAAAGTGAGTAGATTTTGATTAGACATAAAGAGGAAATTTTTTACAATGAAGGTCGTGAAACGCTGAACCAGGTTGCTCAGAAAGGTTTTGGATGCCCCGTCATTGGAAGTGTTTAAAGCCAGTTTGGCCAGCGCATTGAACAACCTAATTTAGTGGCAGGTGTCCCTGCCCCTGGCAGGGGGTTGGACTAGGTGATCTTTAAAGATCCCTTCCAACTCAAACCATTCTATGATTCTGTAAAACTCTCTGCTGTGTGTTAGACAGGAGGCCAGGATTGATTGTCATAACAAAAGGCCTGTTTTTAATCTGCTAAACAGTGGTGAAAACAAATCTCAGGAAACTATGACCATGCATTATACATCTGCCAAATGAACTGTGATCTTCAGTCTTCATAGAATGTCATGGTTACTCATTTGTGTTTGCTTCTAGTGTTTTCATTCTTGCTTGGGTGAGCAATTGCATCCCAGGGCCTCAGTTAGGCATATTGGTATTTCTTGGCCACCACTTGTACATATGTCAACATTTTTGGATACACAGTCTGGCCATTTGGAGTTGGTGAGATGTTGGAGTTTGGATTCCCTCACCCCTGTCTGTAGGTGTTTAACTGAGGTGCCTAAATTAAAAACTTGGTTGTCTGAGGCTCACTCTGTGGTCACAGGGGAGAGCGTCCCAAGAGAGCAAGTCATTCCCTGTAGGAGCTGCCTCAAAGGGGTTTTGGGTGAGCGGGTTACAAACATCCATTTTACAAACGGTTATTTAGCTGTGTGCCTAGAGTTCTGTTGTATGAATTCAGGCCTAGTTATTCTCTCCATGTGTTGAAATTGGTACTGGAAAATTGCCAGGGGAAGCAGAAAAGCTTTTCTCTGCTGAAATGTCAATTGATATGTAAGAGTATTTAGTAACTGTAAATGGTGCTAGCCTCTACTAATACTGATAAGTGTTTTCCTTTGGATAGCAGAGAAGGTTAACGTACCAGCTGCTAGACTAAGAGCGTGCTGGTAAGGAGCTGTATTGGCTAGCTTTTAACATAAATCTGTTGCTGTAGAAACCCTTGATCAGCACAGCTCAGTATCTCTGTTTATACAAGACAGGTGCAAGTTGCAAATAATAGCATTTCTCATGAAGTAATAGGACAGTCTTAAAAATCTGTCTGTGATGCCTATATGTTAGGCAGTGACATAGACACTGCAAAACCAAAGTATTCAAGATGTTACTTTTTTGAAATTTGTTGTGCGACTAGAAAAATACTTAAATATACCAAATATGTTTCAGTAATGAAAAATTGATTTTCCAATTTTAGGTCTCAGTAATTTATTCTCTTCACTTTTTTATTTTTTTCTTTCTTTGCCTTGATAAAACTCCCTGGCTTTAAAATTGCTAAAATTTGGGACTGCAAATAAGTAAAAGTTAGACAGATGTAAATGGACTTTAAAAATTGTCCATTAAAAGTCACGTGGTAATGTAGGTGGTGTCATAGGGTGTGAAATTAGCAATATCCATAGTTAAACATTGCCTCCTCCTTTTTGGGAGGAATCCTGAGATTTTTTTATGACTCTGCTGTGCTTAAACAATTTGCCATTTGTCAGCTGAAGGCTGATTTTGATCTGTCCAGCCATTCGTAAGAATGGGGTTTGGGAATAGTGCTGTATTCAGGCAAGTGAAGATTTGGCTTTTGCTCCAAGATTTCTCTCCTTCCAGCTTGTGAGTGGGAGTAGCTGTCTTAGTGCACAGAAGGCTCTGCCAGCCAGGCCCTCTGCACAGGCTTACTTTTATTCTGCCACTGGGAGAGCACAACACTTTCAGATGGGTGCTGGCTCCTGCCCAGTAGCTGGGAGCTGAGTCAATGCAGCAGTGGGTCTGGCTGCAAAGGGCTGTGCAACTGCTAATCTTGAAAACTGGTAAGTCCCCTTGTAAATTTTATGTGGGTGTTTAAAACTCCTGTGTTTGGGGGAGTCACAACTGAAGCCGTTGTGTGAGTACAGTTTCTATTTGTGCAAATGTTAGAGGGTTTCTATAGCCCTCAGGTTCAGAAGCCTCATGTTCTTTGTGCCCTTTGTCAGTACATGTTGCAATACTTTTATTCCCATAGATCCATAACCACTGAGTGCTCGGGATAGATCAGCTTCGTGGGTGGAAAACAGTAGTGTTGGAAGCTGTAAGACCCTCACCTCTGTTGTCCTGCCAGCCAGAAGGCATGCAGGGACTGAGGGAATGGAGGGAAGAGAAAGGCAGTTGAATGCTGTCTGGGGCAGTGGTGTGTAATCTACAACCTGTGCCACAGAGTCAGTACAGGGATCCCAGCAAACAGAGTGGGGATATTGCTGCCAGCACCCTACTAGTCCACCTCTCCCCAAGACGAGTCAAAGAGGGCTCCTAGGGGCTGGGCTCAGCCTAGATGGGCTGCCTGGGCATCCCTATGCTTTAAGCTGTCCAGGATATGATTGCAGAGGTAGAGGAAACTGCTGTGCATTTGGCTCAAAATCACTACTTTAAAGAGTAGTAAAACTATTTGTGGCTGTTGTTGAAGTTTGTTGAAAGGTTGAATTGAGGCTTACCTTTGCTTGCCAGGACAACATTGCGTAAACTTGTTTGTATTCTGCTGTCGGTGGCTTTTTATGCCCCATGGACTTTGCTTCCAGTATCAATCTTTAGCCCCTCTCAAGATACTGAGCTATTCTTTGTGCTAAGTTTGAGCTTAACAGTTTCACTCAGCTCTGGGTAAATTTTTACAGCACTGAAATCTGAAGGAAAGCTTCCTTAACAGTCAAGGACGCTTACAATTAATAACATTTGTAAACATCAGTTACAGTAACTAACCACATCCTTTCAAACTACCAAATTAATTACCTTTCAGTTGATTTCTGTGTAGAAACCTTTTGGTGTTTCAGTCACATGCAAATACAAGAGTAGATGCTTTTTTTTTTGCTTGAAAGTGCAAAAACCAGGTAGGTTTGTTACTGGTCACTGATGTGACAGCTCTGGGCACCTAAGGACTATTTCATGGCTCCTTCTTTCACCAGCTGATGTCATCTGGCCATGTCCCTGTTACTTCACTTTAAAACCAGGTGTCCATGAGGAGATTGTGCACTGGGAATGATCCTCGTGCCAAATTCAGAAACCAACTTCCACCTTGTTATAATCCAACTGGCTTTTTACTGTATCCTGCTACTACTATTAGAATCAATTGTTTGCCTATGAATACTAAGCGTGCTTGAGCCTTTCCAGCTAACTTGCTGTTGTGTCTTGTGACCCTTCAGGGTGTTTGGACTGGATATCCAAGGCAGGGACTGTGGAGATGAAGTGGCTCAGTGGATCACCACTTTCCTGAATTCAGAGCCATATCGACTGGTGCACTTCGAGCCCTCCATGATACCAAGAAAGTCAAAGGATATAATAAACCTTTTCCGAACCTCAGATGAGGTAAATTAATGTTCTTTTTCTCAGAAGTACCTTCTTTTAACCATTTCCCACCCACCGAAACATGCCCTTTCTGTCACTGGTGATTGAGCCCAGTTTAACAGGATGTGCAGTCATGTACTTAAACTACAGGTGTATTCTCCTTTTCTAGAATGAGATGATGTACTTAAATTTTACTTTAAATCTGTTCTAAGTTATTGACCATTCACAGCTAAAGAGTCTGATACTGATATTTTAAACTATTACATTGCAGAATAGCCTTCCTTTTGTGCCTCAGTGAATAGAAAAAAGTTAAGTTTTTAAAGATGTCTTGATGGTGTAATCTATGTTGCACAGAAAACTTCCATTTCCTCTCCCTTCTTAGTTCTGGGAGTGTGCTGCTATGAGTTGTGTTACTTTGTATTTTGTTGAAAGGAGTCATGCTTAACCCAGGGATGCTCTATAGCTGTGGGCCTAGGAATTAAAATCCGAAGAAGATTACAGAGATTTCGTCTCCCTCTCTTTCTGTGGGAAGAGGCTTGAAAGTGTGATATTAGAGAAGATTAATGCAGGTAGGGAAAGGAGATGCTGTGCTCAGATGTCCTCCTATCATTGGAGCCACTGATGCCCTTCTTTTTGTCTGAACAACTCTCACATAAAGATGAACTGTACCCAATGAGTGTAAGCTTTTTAAGCAAATGCAAATTGCAAGTACCTTGTCATACTGATGTGATGTTATAATCTGTAGGGCATCAGTGTTTTGCTTGTTGATGCATAAGGAGAAGAAGCAATATCCAATTATGGACTTTTATTGATATTCATTTATTATGTAAGGGCACTGAGACCAACACAGAAGACTAGGTTTCAGCAAAAGGGATGTCATATTAGGAGGGGTGACATTGAGGAATCCTAGCATGAAAAGAGAGCAGAATTATTCATACAGTTATTTCAATAGTCATCTTTGTGGTTGTAAAGGCATGTACAAGGTGAGGAGAAAAGGATAATATAAGAGAAAGACAGGAGGAGGGCAAAGTTCTTGCCAAAATTTCTTTTCTTTTCTGCGGAACTAGCTTATTTAGGAGTTTTCTTTTAATACTGTTCATTGGCCTTGTTTGCTAAAATGGCAGCCTTCCCACTTCAGATTTGGACTGACAGATGGACAGCTGCAGTGTAGTATTGCTATTCTGTATGCGAAACTCCCTCTGCTGTTGTGATAAGATAGATTCATTATATAGAAATAATCCAGTTAGTTGGTTATAGTCAACCAGAGAAGTTCAGCAGGTCCATAAATGTTTGAAGTACCTTTCATAACTTAGCATGTTTCACCGATACACTTAGTTCTGTTTGTAACACCCAGAATGAATGTCTGGGACATGCATATGCTATTATTTTGTAAGAAGTTGTGGTAGCTTATATAATTTTGGTTTAATTCCCTAAGTAGAAGTTTAATTTTGCATTTTGAGCAAATCAAACTCGCTGTGGTTACTGAAATAGAAAAGGGCATGTTAATTTTCTTGTTAACCTACTTCCTGAACACAGCAGCCCAACAGTCACTGGTTCCAACATTCCTGTCCTTTTGCCACTCAGTAACTTTCCTCCTATACTCTTACAGCAGCCTTAGGATTTGTTTGTGTGTGTTTGTGTAGGTTGCCTATCCTGACTGTAGCCCCGTCTTGATCCTCTCAGAATCTTCAATGGAAGACTTAAATACCAGGCTGGAGAAGAAAGTTAAGATGCAGAACTTCAGGCCAAATATTTTTGTGACAGATTGCAGTGCTTTCGAGGAGGTAAAATAACCATCTTAAATGTCTTTTTGAAGGCTTAGTTGTTTTCTTCATAACACAGTTTCCTTTGTGATGGTGCCTGCAAGGATGAAGGAAGCTGCGATTCTGTGAGTTTTACAACTGAATTCCAGAGAAGTAGAGCTTCTGCTCACATCAGTGTATGTGGAACATTGAGGGAGGAGACAGGTCTGTGAATGCTTGTTCAGCTTGGCAAAGGATAAAATAAAAGTATTTAAATGCCAAGCTTGCTACTGAAAGCTCATCTTTAAATGTAAAAGTAGGGAAAGCTATGCATGCTATAACTGATCAATTAACAATACAAATGAACAATTTGTAAATTGACAGCGCGGTGTTTTGTGCCTCTGGCACAAAAATAAAACTGACCTTTGCAAAGTCTGTCACTGCACCTCTGGCTATTTCTGGTCATTCAAAAAACCACTATCTATGAAGATACTTGATGAGAAGTGAACTGGTAACTGTGACATTTACGTGTCCTTGTGTCATCTTGCCATTTTTCTAAAGAAATTGCTCTGGATAGATCTGATATTTCCCAAATCTAAGAAGTTCCTAAAGTGGAAGTGGGTTTCTGTCTTCCAGGATGGGATTGCAGTAGGAAGTTTGTGTAGATGAGAAGTGAAAACTTAACTTCTACTAAAAATTTCCTTTCTGCAAAAATGGTGACTGCCCAGAGGTCACAGGTCAGATTGTCACAGAAAGACAATGTTTTAGGTTCAGGCAAGTGCACGCTGCAGAATGGGATTTATTGCTTGTGTATCTTTCTTTCCTGATATAGTTATTAATGGGTCTTGAATGCAGCAACCATAGGATTTTCATTACAATAATACCATAATGTAACTGTACTTATTTTGAAGGTACAAGTAAAGGTGATCATCTGGAGTGGTGCTGCTTCTTCTGGGAAAGGAGCCACTCCTGGAAAAATGGTTGCACATGGATATGTCTAATCTGTGCGTAATGTTTACCTTCCCTCAGGACACCTGGGAGGAGATTGTTATTGGTGATGTGGAGTTGAAAGGGACAGTGTGTTGTGCCAGGTAAACATCTGAGACCGGTATTTTATATAGAAGCATAAAGATTTAGGATAAGAAGCAGTTATTGATTGGGCGCTGTCTGTCATTGCAGGTGTATTTTAACAACCGTTAACCCGGACACTGGGGTCCTGGACAGGAAGGAGCCCCTGGAAACATTGAAAAGGTTGTAAAAATACCTGTGCTTCTCAGGCTGTGGGAGTGGATTTAGGCTAGATCCCAACAGATTAGTGAGACCAGTGTTTTAAAAAGGGGTTGAAGTATGTGTGGGACATAACAATGCAGTGTAAAGGTCTGTGTATATTGGCTCCCATTCTACTTTCTGCAGTTCTATATGGTAAGAAAATTCAGAAAGTTCTCTCATCTTTCCTGCAAACGGCATTCCCTGTCTCTTTGATCTCTGCTAGGGTGAATACCTGGGGTTACAGGTATTTAAGGTATTTGAAGGTCTAGCTTTGCAACTTTGGCACTTCTTTTTATAAAGCCTTTTGTACCTGCATTATGCACAGATGTGTGAATACAATCGGGCTTTGTTTTCTCAGTTTAAACTACTTGTTTCTCTAATTATAACATTTACTTAGTTTTTAATCTGGTATGGTGACCAAAACAGGGCATCACTATTCATGCCCTCTCTCATCACTGATATTTTGATGTTTAGAATTTGCTACCACTGATTCTAAAGAAGTGCTCTCTCTCTGCAGTTACCGCTTATGTGATCCCTCTGAGCGACACATATACAAATCGAGCCCTCTCTTTGGAAGATACTTTGCTGTTAACAGAACTGGGACAATTCAAGTTGGAGACCCTGTGTACAAGATGGTCGAGCAATGAGAGAGACCTTGATCAGAAGATGCCTTTTCTCTTTGATATGCAAATTGTTTTCCCATGAACACAGTCACTAGCATAACTTTTTCTCATTCCTTGCAATATTTTTTTTATACTATGTTCCTTTGTAAGGTGCAGGGGGGAGTCTTTGAGGCTATGAAGTGCCAGGGATTTCAGATCATGTCATCTAATAGCATGACTGTAGGATCCACGTCTTTAGATTTTCTGGAGGCTGTGATAGAAGAAATTCTAATCCAAGACAGACTTCACAGCACTACTGTGAGTATTACACCTCCTAAAATTTTATGTCAAGCTCACTGAATCCAAAATGATGTACAAGAGCTTTGCCTCATGTATTAGTTACATTCAGTGCCTATAAAGAACCACAAAAACAGTCACACCAAGCGTCAAGTAAATATGTTGGTCACTGATCTGCCTTTACAAGTGAACATGGAGGGCAGATGGCAAGACTCTGTCATAGATTCCACCCTTCTCTGGTCCTAATCATTTTACCCAATCTGTGTCTGAAGGTAACTTTTTTGCAACGTTTTTTATCCTGCAATCGTTTCCTGAAGATTGCTGCTGTCTTTCCAGATTGGAGCAATACCAGAAGGAGAAGGATTGTGAGCTGACTAAAGGTGGGAACACTGGCTAACGATGTGTAAGGCTGTGGGTTTGTTTAGTTTATAACCTCTGCTTGATAGAGTTTGAACCATCAGTTTTTTCTCCTGTGAAGCGTACCAAGCACTGAGGCTGTAGAGTAGTGATGCATTTGGAGCAATGCACTTGCTACTGTATCAGTAGAACTTCCAGTTTGGCTAAAAGGTGTTCATTGGATCAGAGATTTTATGCAATTGCAGGGGAAGAAGAGTTGTTGGGAGTGATCTGAGCCTTCCCTCTTCAAGCTGATGTACAGGCCAATATTGTAGGGCTCTGTGTTCACGTGTAGTTCCTCTCTGGCTCAGTGAATCCCTTACTATAGAAAGTTGGGCTGCTAAGCAGATGTTTGGGAAACTGTGGTTTTAAACTGAGCATGTTAACATCCTTACTGGTTATGCATTTAGATTTGTGGTTGCTCCCATCCCTGCCCCTATTCTAACCAAATGTCAGCCATTTGTAGGAAGTTGGTAATTATATTTTCTGCTATATTTTATACTGCGTAAAACAGATAAGGAAGGAAGCTAGTTGGATTATGGCAGTAGTATCTTTTCTTTAAATGTTATATTTTTTTTAAATTTTTTTTTTTAAAGTGGACTCCCATGCAAAAGCCAGCCATCTTTCAAATGCTTGTCTGCCCGTTCCTTTGTTATGAATTACTAGATCTAGAAGAGTGTTGAACTAGCCAAAAAGAGGAATCTAATTAAGAGTGAAGAAGGACAAATTGTGGCCCAATTTGGTGTTTATAGATTCTTTGTTGTGAATATGAAACTGGAATTTTGCTGCATGTTCACAGCTGAGACCTGTAAAATGAAGAGCTGTCATGCCTTTGAGCAAATTCAGATGGACGTATGTGGCAAGCCTGAAGCAGGCATGTGGGGAAGGTAGTTTTCTGTTGCTTGTGAACTCAAGAGTTGTTCTGAATATCCTTTCATTAGCAGAGTGCTCTGTAAGTATTAAGTTTTCCTGTGACAGACAAGTGCCCAGTTGGGACTGCATGTTGCATGTTTGTGTAGTGTTACGCCTGATGCGGTAACTAGCGGGAGGAAGTAAGAGAAAAAGCATCTTTTGGAAAGGAAAATAATCCCGAGGTTCACTTTTAAAAAGCATGTGTTGAAGATCCTTAATTTTAGAAGCTGAAACCTTGTGGAATTTCTAATGGTATTACTAAGCAAAGACAGCCTGCTGAGCTGCCAAAACGATTAGTTGAGTGTGTGTCTCTTCACGAAGCGGAAGGAAAGAGAGCTGAATTTTTGCCTCTAGCCAAACATATTTTTTCACTGATGTTTTAGCACCATGTAACACAATTTGTGTGGTATAGATTATGTTGCTTCTCGTTAGACTATCATCTATGGAGCTAATTTGGAAATGGGGCTGTCTTTCCGATGAGAAACTGCATCTACCTTCCTGTTAAAAAAATGACATAGATCTAAAACCATGATAAATCCCTGTAAAGGCCCCTTAGAAGATTTTGACCGGAATCCTGAAATAGGCATGTGTCTGAGTACAACACATCTCACATATGACACTTAAATCAATAATGTGATGAAATAGGACAATTACAGGAAGTGGAGAAGCACAACTTAGGAACGTTATAATATGAGTGTCTTCGTATAAATGCTGAACTGCTGTAACTGTAGGAATTGTATTTGATTTTGCTAAACCCATTTTAGGAGGTTGACTGAAAATGTGTCAATCATAAACCACTGTTTTTTAAATTGTGTACTTAAAAATGTTAATTGTTTTAACTTTAGAGAAAGAAAACAAAAATATAAAATTCTGTTGAATCCAGACTCTTGTAAGGTGTAAAATTTGTGAATCTTCTTTTTTTCATTTTCTGTTTTAACATTTAACTTCTGCTGTTATTTCCAGGACCCCATATGTAATAAACAGTGAGGATTTTTTTTTTTTTAATCTTACCTATGTGCTCAGGAAAATATACAGTTAACCTGAGGAAGCCATATGCATAAGAGAGCAGAACAATCATATATAAGTGGTCTTCAGACTCAATTTTACAACCATTGTGATCTCTATGATCAAAAAGATGTTTACAGACTTTTTTCCACAGACATAGCAAAGTTCAGTACACTCAAGTCAATGCAAGGTCATGTTTCCTATTTCAGGTTTCTAAGTATAAAGCCAAAACTTTTTTTTACAGCACTCACTGCGTGAGCATAATTCTTGTGGAAGGTTGTGTGAGAAAAGGACAGTTCTTGCAGGCAGAAATTTCCCTCAAATTAAAACCCAACCTGAGAAAGGTCCATGCTCTCTGCATCTTCAGGAGAAAAATAAAACCTTCCAAAGGCATTGCTCCACTTCATAAGAAGAAAAGAGATTCCTGGTTTCAAAAAAGGCTGCCACAGAGTATTAATTTCTGGTCTATTCCAGCAACTTAAGTTTCCTTATTCTCATTTTGAGATCTGTAAGAAATTCCCTGTACTGTGAATTTACAAGGCTCAGGGCTACACCTGCAAAGTCTTTGTTTCTTTTGAACAGAACATTCTTAAAAAATAATGTAGGCATCAAAGCCACACATGTATCAAGTCTTTTCTTCAGCTGGAAGAGTGGTAGTGTTCATACATCATAAAGGTTCCTGTTTTTAACACAATGGCTATGCAGAGTATGTAATGTTAACAATCTCTACTTACAATGTCACTGTTACTAGCGATTACTTTTGCATTTTACCTGAAGACACTGGTGAAGTCAGTATGGGTTTCAGACACTGAGCCTCTTCTGAAAAAAGTCTGCTTACGCAGTATGACAATATTTGGATTCTAAAGCCAGAATCTTCACTTGCATTAACTTTTCTGGCACAGGACAAGGGTTATATTTTCTTCACTTTTTATTTATTTGTGTTCATTTTCAAGTATCTTGAAACAGTGCCATGACTGCCTGCTAACTGGGCTAGTCTTTGAAGAGGGGCCTGATGCTGTGTGACTACATTGTGTTGCATGGGAGCACAGAGTACTGATCAGTACTGATAAAGCAGAGGGTTAAATACCTTTTGGCTCCTCAGCTGGTAAATGTGTGTCTGGGATTGTTATAGCCAGGATGTGGGCAGTCAGGCCTAGAAATGAAGTTTGGTGGTGAAGGTGGATATCACGTGGCACAGCTGTGGCTGGCAGGAAGCTGTGATGTGAAGAGGGCTAAGGAGGTGCCCATCTACAGCAAAGGGAAGGATGTTGTCAGCATGGTGTGGGGCAGTTTGCTTGGACCAGGGAGCAGGAATGGTTGGGAGAGGAAAGATGGTGAGCAAGACTTGGGCGTATAGAGGATGTGTGTCAGGGTTGGAGCTGCAAGAGATGGAGCTGTGAATCAAGGCAGGGAAATAGGTGGTTCCATGTTTGCAAGGAATTTCTGTGCAGACAGATTGAGAATGAGCCTTAGTTTTGGCATAGGTTCAGTATTTATTATGGACACTTGTAGCCTGGCCTGAGGAACACCACGGTCCCCAATAGGCAACAGCTCATCATGTTGACTTCAGGAAATCAAAACACAAGCAAATGTTGCCTGAGAAAACAGCAGGCAGGGACTGCAGGAACTCATACCCTCTGAAGACTGAGCACTGCAGAGGAATTTATGTTGCACCTGGGCTGTAGGGACTGTCTGCAGTGCTTGTGGAGACTTCAGCTGACTGAACTATGCAGACCATAGACCATACCCATGCAGACCATAGACACAGAGAAGGCTGTGATATGTCCTTGCGAAGAGTTTACAGAAAAATGAGAGGTTCCTACATAAGGCTAAAGCATCTCCCCTTTGCTCTTGGACCATTACACACTAGGCACGTAGCTGACTGAAGTCTTACTTTCCTCTGGGGCCTGAATTGCAGAGCAGAATTGTATCTCCACTGCACAGAATTGCTCTGACAGCTTACCACTGCTTGTTTACCAGCTGACTGTTCTAGATAATAAGCACAGTGAAACAATTACCGTGCTTCATTGATGTGCTAACCCTCATAGTTTCTTCACTATTGAACTCCAAAAAAACAGTTACATTCATTGTTAATTGAGATTTGTCTTCCAGAAATTCTGAAGGATGATGATTCTTCGGTCATAGCAGGCAAGATTATATGCACTAACTTAATGGCAGTTATTTTTGGCAGACCAACCTATATTGCCTTTGTGTAAGTAAAAGGTGATGGCTAAATCTCTTCCATTTTATCTAAATTTCACTCACAGAAGTGTAGAACTGAAAGAAACCATCTGGATCACAGAGTGCAGTCTTCTCTAGCTGCAGAAAGAGCACTAGACGTTACATTCAGACTTGGAGGATACCTGCTTCATCTCTCCCCACGTAGCATGAGCCACAGGGCACTTCCTGTTACGCTTCTTTGGATTTTTAGTATAAGATTAAAAGCCGTAGTGATATTTGGACTGCAGTAAGATCACAGTAGAGATCAGGAGTGCCAGCAATGTCCTAGATTCTTTCAAAGGTCAAGACTGAGCTCCTCAAAACAGAAATCTTCCACCATTTTTACAATTGAGCAGTTTGGTGGTCAACATTAACTCCATTACTGGGGCTTATGTAAGGTATGTGAAGGAATATCAACTTCTTTCCAGTTATCTTAAGTGGCAGGTGATGTGAACTTTCATTTCTGTCAGCTCTCATTTATTCCTTAATTTCTGTCCAGTAGAACTAAAGCTGTTTGATTTATAGTTTTCTGCATCCCAGGCTGTGTGAACTAGCAGAACTAGCTCTCTTCCAGCTCATGTTCATGTGTTCAGAAATGGGAGTCACAAACATCCTAACTGGGGGTGTGAGGGTTGCTATGTAATCAATCCTGGAAGGGCACCAGGCAGCCAAATCTAAACTTAGTTGTAAAAAGTCTGGGAAAATGTCTGATTGTTTTAGACTTCTGTCAAAAGTGTCTGCTCAGCCCTAGAAGTGGTTGTAGTCTGAGTTTACTTGAAAAGCAAAGGCACATAACTTCCATATTTCAACAACCAGTTCACAGAAGTGAAGGCTCTTGGGCACTGTGTCTGATGGAGCAGAACATCTGTGCTGAACCTCACTTCCATGCAACCACATGTGTTACTGCTGTCAAACTGGGCAAACCATACCATGTTGCGTGGCCAAAACACCTACATAATAGTCAGCTAGGATCTCATTGCATGACTCCTCATGTGCTAAATAGGGTGACAATGTTGGCTGCACCCTCTGGGAGGACCTGTCTTGGAGCAGCTGTGCTCCAGGGAATCAACCTGGAGCATGTGTGACTTACCAACCCCTTGGAGGATGCTGAGAGCAGATACAACTTAAGCAGCTTGCTAGGACTTCCATAGCACTGCTGAGAACTTGCCTCGGTTTATCTTCTGGACTCCGCTCAGCCTTGTGGAGCCCATCCCTGGAAGCAGTGGTGGTGGGGCTGGAGTCAGGTTGTGTGTCATGAACAGGTAAGCAGCATATGTACTTATGATTGCCAACAAGAGCAAAATCCGTCCAATTTCTTTCATCTGAACATGCAGCTGGACCTGAGGGAAAACCAGCAGTGCAGCAGGCAAGGGAAAGCTGCTGGAGTAAGTAAGATGAGTGTGATTTCCACTTCCTTATTCTGTTGCACTTACCAACTGTAGAGGAACCACAAACATGAACGACACGGCTAAATACTCTTGCATGGGGAGCAGAAGAGATTAGCTCCTGCACCCAGAGGTTAGAGGTAGCAGTGCCTGAAGCACTGTGCTTCCAAAACATGCCTGCAACTGATGCTGCTGGAAATACTCTGGAGCCTTGGTGTTTGTGGCCCTGGTGGAGAGCTTCTAAGCCCCAAATGCCACAGGAGCTGTGGGCAGGGTGCCTGTGAGGCAGGTCCTGTGTAAGACTTCTTTGAATGCAGGTTTCCTCCAGAGTGGCAGAAGGGTGAACTCCAACTATACTCCAGAGTAAAAAGGGACAGCCTGGTACACCCCTCTTCCCATGTGTTCTGCTAGCTCTCCTCCTGCAGGCCAACACCGACCTCAGGAGCATCCTATCAGCATACCTTCATCTTTTACACATTCTTTATCTTTTTACAAGAGCCAAGGGGGGACATACCACCAAGAGAGCTCAGCAAGCTGCAACCAGTCCCAACAGGAACTCTTTCCAAACTAATTGGTTCCTGGTTACTATAGTTCTGGCCTCGCCCACCACCACGACCACCTGGGGGAAGGTGGGGCTTCACACAGGTGGGCCAGGTTCTGCCTCGGGCCTGGAGCCACTTGAGGAACAAGACACACTGCTGGGTTGTGACTCATCCATAGGTCAACTGCTCAGGCCCCAGCACTTCACCATGGTATCTCATTTCCATGCAAAGCCTTAGTTACTTCGCTTGACTATGGAATTCATTGCTATTAAGGCTGCTTTTATTCATCCGCTTTTCAAGAAGACAGCAGAAAATTTTAACTTCTTTATTTGCACAGGTATGTTAAAATTGATTTCATTTAACTTAAAACCAAACAACCCCAAACACCCCCTCTCCAAAAAAAGCCAACACAAAACCCAAACAAAAATCCCCCAAACCCTAAAACCAAAATACCCTGGCATTTGGTTTTTTGTTTGTTTGTTATGAAAAAGATTCCCAATACCTCAGCTCCAAGCAGCAGAAAAGCCATATTGCTGATCGACGACTGCAGTCCTTTACTTAGCATGTGTAATCATTATGGAGCCATTTACCAGCATCTTTACTAAAAATACATTTTCCTAAAAAGCCCCATCAAGTTTAGCATCCTTACAAGAGCCTTGGAATGCTAGTGGTTGTCTTGCCTTCCTCTGACCTCTCTGCAACCCAAAAATAGCTGTTCCTACACCACTGAACTTTCTATGTACATAAATATATTTGATGCCAGCTACACTTGAAGGAAATACACTATATTTAAAGCTATTATATCTATAAATGCCCTCCCCATTCCCACTGGGATTGTTTGCCATTTTAAGCAGAGTAGGTTTGGATATAGAATGTGTCTCTGGCCTGCCTATTCTGAAGGGGTCTCCCACAGTTGCTATTTAATACATCCTCCATTAATTTGAGTAGGAGAGGTCAGTGTATTTTGTCTATTCATCTAGATGCAGCTGTCAAAGTGGATTTGGAGCTGGATTTGAAGACAAGAAGATAAGTAAATTTAAAAGAGGGGGAAGCATGCCCACAGGTGAGTCTGAATACAACCATACTTATACCAAGATCATTTATTCTTTAAAAAAAAAAAATTGATGGTGCATTATTTACAGTAGACTTCAGATAATGCTTTTGGTTTTGTTTAGGGTTAGTTTGTGGAGTGTCGATGTTTAGCCTGCATATTCTCCCCCAAATTATAAAATCCTGAAATTCTCCACTAAGATCATACAATACAGAGGTGGTTTTGAAAAAGCAATTCAGCTCCTCCTGTTCTTTCTCACTTTAGGTGGTAGCACAATACAGACATTGCATTTCTTTCCCTCTTAAAACCCTTGATGGAGTCAGCTGTTTATAGAGCATGTGTTTCTCTATGTGTATGTATATATGCAGGCATATTTATCCTTGAATGTATAAGAATTCAACCTTTTGTTTCAAAATGGAGTGGTTTGCATTTGTACTCAAATACTTTGTATTGTCAGGGGTTCTCTGCCCCAAACAAATATCTGAAGGCATCTCAAGTTGGCAAGATAATCAGCTCTGACCACTTTATTTCCATTCCTGATTGCTTGCTTTTTCCCATGAGAAAATCCCTTTGAATTACATATTTAACTTGTGTAAGGGAATGGAAGCTCCATTCCTGAAAAATGTGAAGGTTCCCTGCCTTGCTATTCTTGTTTTATGCTCACAACAACCTATTATAGATGTATGGGTGGACTTTTTGTTTGCTTCCCTGGCAGGTTTCCACTGAAAAATGGAGGCATCACTTTTAGTGCATCCTCTGGACTAAAAGGCTCCTGTCATTAGTGAAATAAAGCAAAATGGGACATAGTGTCCCAGCCCTGGATGAAGTTGTGATAATTAGCTTTTAATCCTTTAGAACTTGTTTGTTGTGGGCTTTTCCCCCTTATTTTTCTTGGCTTATTTTTCCTTCTCTATCTTTAGTGACTGGGAAATGACTTGGTGTAAGGGATCTTGAAGCTTTCTCTAAATGTCCAGCCTCAGTGCTCCCTGCTGCACTTCTGAGTCCCTCTCTATGATACAGATGGTGCATCCTTTAGTATGTTTGAGCACTCGGTCACCTTTTCTGCAGGTAAAACATCTTTCTTAGACTTAGAGTGGCTGTTAGTCCAGTTGGTCACGTAGCCTTCTGGGGTATAGTGCAGTCGGGTGGGAAGAGGGCAGTGGGATTGTGTTGAATCTCTGCTCACCTTAGTGTGTAGTGAGGTCAAGAAAAGGAAATTAAGAAGAATAACTGTCATTATTTATTAGAATGGTAAATAGTTTGGAATTTCTGTTTGCCATGCCCCAAGGAACCAATGTATTTCTGCCGGATAAGGGCAAGTTCTGTTGAAAACAGGACCTTTGCTGTTGCTTGCGGGTTTCCATGTTTTATCTTTGCATGCCTGGCAGATTCCTAGAGAGATGAGTGTATGGTCATAAATACAGCCCCATCCTGAAAATGCCAACCCCCAGTGTGTGGTGGGGTGCACCCAGCTGCATCACAGGTATATGCACCTTTGTGGGTATCTGTGATACTGAGGTGAGCTGTGGTTTCCACCAGCCATCCCAGCAGCATCTGCAGGGATACCATGCACAGAGGTGGGGAACTGACCCTGCAGCCTACCCGTGTGCCACGAAGCTGAGTGGCAGCTCCAATGTGTGCACATTTATGCAGCCTTGTAAAAGAAGCCTCTGTGTGTTGGATGGCATCAGGTGGCATCCCCTGAGGTATCCAGTGGGACTGGAAACCAGCCTTGTGTGTATTAGTGACCAGCTGCAGCTTGTAGTCTGCTTTAGCTTTGGCTATGGCTGAGAGGAACTCTACTGAAAGCTGCCGTCTGGCCTTCTCTGGAGAATTATCTTGCTTATCTTGGTTTTAAAACTTCAGTAAGTCTTTTGCTGTCTTTCCAAGTGATCTCTTGGGTGCACTGTGATGGGACATGGGGGGTTTTCCAGTGTGATAGGCTTTCCTACATGTTGATTGTGCCTGTACTGTCACAGGAGCTTTTGATTAATGTATTGCCTGGCTTTTCCATAGATGCATGCCAGATATCTACCTCTTGAACATGATATACTGAGAAAGAAAGATGCAAAATCAATTTGGGATATAGGACATCCCAGGTTTATTGGGTTAGAGTGAATGTATTTATGCCTAATCCCACTGGTGTCAGGAGTTCTACTTCTCTGTTTTGAATCTTCACCCTGTATTGAAATTAAAGTCTTGGCAATCAATAAAGCCAAGAAATAAATAACTGACTGAGACTCTCTCTTCAAACCTGTACCAAGTGAAGTTTTATGCATGATTATTTTTGTTTCAGTTGCATCTGTGACTGGAACCAGTCCCTACCCAATCCCGGCTGAACAGCAGCTTGTGCTTTAGGGAGCCTTCTATCAATTGTGTGGGACAAGCTCAAGCCAGGCAGGAGCACAAGGGTGACAATAAACACATGAAGGTTTCACACAAATCAGTTTCTTGAGAATGCTGTTGATGCTGTCAGTCTCTGAGAAGGAATAACTACTTTAGGCAAAATCTTGCAAGCTGCCTCTCTGATATGAGATGCCTTCACAAATTCTGTGACAGAGACTAAAGGACTGGGAAAACAGTCACCTGGGAACAAAATCTCTGGAAGCAGCTTTCAAGGCAGGCATAAGTGACATCGCAGAAATGATACTTCATTCAACCAAGCAGTTCTTTAGGGAGGTTTTTTTTAAAGTCAGGGCAGGATTTATCTGTAATAACCTGTGATTGCTGAAATGGCATGTAAGTAGTTAAAACAACCAAGAAGCTACCTGTGAAGTGTAACACATTGAATGACTGGGCAGCACACGTTATGATAATGACATTCCTGGGCTGTGCAGTACTGGAAACAGAAGAGAGAGGGCTCCTGTTTTCAAGAACATGGCTTCTTGAAAGTGATTTTCCTCCTCATGTGTTTTAGTTTTGGCCAAAAGTTCAGTAATTATTAACATCATTCCACTAACATCATCTTGATGGATCAGAACAAATGGAAAGAAGCACTCTTCGTGTTATAAAAAACCCGTCTCAGGTGCATTTTCACTACACATTGGAAGAGCACTGGGGAAATCCCTCCTGCAAGCACTAGGATGCTATGACTTAGCACAGCGCACCAGCCTGCTTTGCAGGTGGCTTTGCCACCTGGCAGGGCCTTACCAGCTGCAAGCAATGGAGGTGGCACCAGTGGGTGCTGGAGGGCACAGAGAGTCTCCAGTCTCTCTTGTTTTTTGTCTCAGTGGTAACAAGCTTGTGAAAGTGTTGTTTCTGCAGCCAACTGGCAGAGCAGGAAACCACTTCTGAAGCAGAGCCAAGAGTCATTTGTAAAATGCTTCCATGGCCACTCTGTGAAGGGTTTACAGCACCTCTGGTGTGTTAATTCAGCACCTGTCAGGATTCGGGCTTCTTACAAACCCCAAGGGGAATGGAAAATTGTTCTCTTTTCCTCAGAGAGGGGCAGAGTGAAACATGAGAGGTGAAATGCTCTGATAATGACAGTCAGCTCCTGCCAGCATTTCACAGTTAGAAAGTGGTGGCTCCTGGAGGGCTGCCAGGTGTTCCTCAGAGATAGGCAGGAGCCTGTGTGTGCCATGCGGGGTGTGCACAGTGAGCCTGCAGCATCCAGGAGCCTCCAGCATGCTGCAGGTTGCACGTAACCTGGGTCTGGAAGTCCCATGGTGGTGCAGGCCAAGGAACTCCAAGACAGCAGTGGGTGAAGGCTGGGACCCAGGGCTTTGCTAGGTTGAATCCAAAATAGAGGTAGCACATGACTCCATCTGAGGACTGTCTCTGCTTGGTGCTTGGCTGTGCTGTGAGGAGCTTGGGTTGGTGCTACAGGGGGTATTTTTGTCTTGGGCTTGGATTTGTTGGGTAGAGACACCTTTGGCTCCTCTTCCCGTGAAGTATAGGTTGTAGCTCTCTCCCTTTCAGAAGCAAAGGCTGATAATGGTGTGTTACCATCACAAGTAGTCCACGGGTTGGTCCACAGCTGCAGTGGAGGCAAAACTGCATCTCATTTCTTCAAGGAGGGAGACAACAGGCTCATTCAGGATTTAATGCTGCCTGCTGGAACAGGAATGGCTTCTCTGCAAGGCATCCCATCTTCCTAACTTTACTGCAGCTCAAGCAATCTGTCCTCATAAACAGAGAGTATTTAAGGAGACCTGTGTGTATGGCAGCCCTCAGATTGGGGTAGCTGGGCAGCAGAACTCATCCAGGTTAGGCATTGGGAAAACCTTTCTGAGTGGCAGAGGAGGAGAAGCTGGACTAGGTTGGGCAGGCATCAGGAGAGGCTTTGCTACTGGAGATTTTTAAGGACAAGTGAGACAAACCTTACCCAGAAAAAACATAGTAGCCAATCCTGCCTTAGGGATTAAATTGGGTGATTTATCACAGTCCTTTCCACCCCCTTGTTCTGTATTTTTGCATTGCTACTTTAGTCTGTAGAGACTTTCTAGATGTGTAAGTGCAGCACCTACAGTTATGTGATGTACTTCCTGGGGGTGCTGGCAGCATAGGCATGTTAGGGCCTCCCTCTTTCTTGCTTATGAAAACATGTTAGCCTGTGCTGATGCGCTCTCCCGAACAGAAGTGGTCTTTAGGGGATGTAAGTAAAAAGTATGCTTAGGCATAGCACAACAGGCAGGGCCTGGAAAGGTGTTTAAAACACTGTAGCCCGTGGATTCAGCCACTTACATTATATATCCATCATTTTAAGTCATTAAAAACAAATGCTAATTCCTACCTATACCGGAATAAATAGTTTTGCACAGAAAACTCTGTATAAAGACTAGACAGACTAAAGGTGATTTGGATCATTACTGAACTCTCCTTGTACCTTCTGGAAAAAACAATCCAAACCAAACAAACCAATCTAGGGCATATATAATCTGCGGACACGATGAAAAGCTGAGTTAGCCTCGTGTATCCAGAGAGTACAACCAACCTGCGTGGTTTCACTTCAGTTTTCATTTACACTTGTCAAAACTCACAGTGCAATATGGTACTTTTTCACCCTCAATTTCCACTGGAAATTGCTTTTAGAGTGACTCATTCCTCGTTTGTGTTCTTTTTGAGATTACTGACATGTTCCACATTTCAGTAGCTCTTCATTTGAATACCCACAGACTTAATCACTGGTGTTTTTAGTTATCTTCTTTGAACTGTGAAGGGTTTGTAAGCCCTGAGAAGCCATACATCCAGCATCTCCAAGATTGAGACCTGATACTGAGGAATCATTTGACCTGAATAAGGTGAGTAGGATTTGATGTGAGATCTCAGTGCGCTACGGTTGACCTTTGCCTTTCTCCTTTCTTCAAGATGTTTTATTTTGTTGAACAATACTACAGGGACTTGTGCTGCTTCTTCTTCAGAGCTCTGTTTTTTTGTATGAGCTGTTTAGTATGATAAACCTGACAAGCAGGAGCATCTCTGGTTCTGTTACTGTGTTATTTATATACAAAAATGCAGTACTGTAGCTGTGAGACCTGTTCCAGCTGAAGTCCATATCCAGGAAGTCCCGATGTGTTCTGCTGCTGGGTACCTGCTCACTGTTTATGTGGATAAATGAGAAGTGTCTATAAGGGACTTAGATGCAAATAGACTGAGCTCTGTCCATTTTTGACCATCATAAACTTCTCCCAGATAAAAGAATTCAGTATGAGCTCTCTAGCCTGTCTTAAGACTGTGCATGAACTTTAAGCTGCCATAAATATAACAAAGTGTATGTTTCCAGGAAAGGGAATCATTAATTTTAGGGACTGATGTCCTTTGCTGTGTCCCGGAGGAGGTATCCAGCTGAGGATCCTTCACTCTTGCCTGGAGAGGCTTTGCATTTGGTAACACTGGGTCCTAAATCTGTGCTAGCTCTACGGTTGTCAGCCAACTATTCTCCTATCCCAATCCTTTTCCAGATGTTCAAGAAGTAAAGCTGTATTTTACTCTCATTGTCAGTTGTTTGACAATGCTGCTGCTTTTTAAATAAATACAAAAGTTAAGATCTTAAATCACCAATAAAGTGTAAATACACTTTAAAACCACATTTGAATAGAGTCGCTGTTGCTCACCTGTCAGGGCTCAGTTGCTGTTGCTGGGGTCAGATCACCCTTGGCTGGATGTTTCAGGGAGCTTGCTTTGCTCCCTTTACTATTTCAGTGTTTTGGTGTTACTGAAAATGGAGCTTTTTCTGCTGGGATATTGAGGGAGATCTCCCTCTTCCATGTGCTACTTGTGATGTGTCCACAAACACAGCACTGGTTCTTTTACTGCTGAATTGCCTGCCTTATGTATCAATGGAAGTTTTGCCATTGTTTTCAGCAGAAAGAGGATCAGGTCTTTAACAGTTTAAGATTTCATGTGCTTCCTTTATTTTAGAGCATTTTGATTCACTCATTGGACCCTAGGAAAAATGTAACCTTACAAATTCTCACTGATATACTTCTCTGCTTCTTTCAAGTCCAGAAAGCACCCAGCTCTTGTGGTACCAAGTGAGAGGTTCCTAATGATGAGCTGGGAGAGGAAGCAAAGCTTTGCATATCTACAAGCAGGCATTGCAAATACATCATATTGCAGTATATTTTAACCTCTTGTTGCTGGATGAAGAAAAGTGCCAGCTAAACCCTGTACTGTAGAAACAGTGTTTCTCCTTAACTTTTACTGATACCTGAAGCACAACTTAAATGGTCCTTCTCTGAATTATCTTAACAAACTGGTTTCATTTCCAGTGAGGGTCTTAAAGTATCATCTGCTTTGAGATGTATTTCAGTGTGGAAATAGAAAAATTCCCAGCTAGCTGCAGGGTCCAGCAGAGGAGTCTGGAGTTAGCAGGACCAAACCACCCTCAAGAGATGCCTCTGTCTTTCCCCTAACTGTGAAGAAAGCAAAGACAATCTTGTATATGAAGTTGGGTGGGAGCAACCAGGATTTCACTTACAAACTGAGCAAGGGAATACGTTTTTCTCATTCAGCTATCTGAAAATATTTTTTCTGAACCCTTATTTCTGAAATAACTACCATATTCCTTTCTGATTTGGATTTTGACCTTTGGAAAAATATTACACATATACAGAATTCATGACTTGTCAGACTCTATTCTTTCCTCTCATGTCACCAGGTGATGTATTAGTATTGGATCTTCAGGTTTTCTTCACGGCATAAGCTTACTCCTTCTAATAGAACAACAGTCCTGGAATGAATATGAATTTTATTTCAGACCATATGTTTTATCTGGTTGGCAGAGTAAGGAAGCAGAAGGAATATGACAAGGAAAGCAGTTCTTGTTTACTGTACGAGCAATAGGATCACAGAATCACAGAATCACAGAATGTCAGGGATTGGAAGGGACCTCAAAAGATCATCTAGTCCAATCCCCCTGCTGGAGCAGGATCACCTAGATGAGGTTACACAGGAACATGTCCAGACGGGTTTTGAATATCTCCAGAGAAGGAGACTCCACAACCTCCCTGGGCAGCCCGTTCCAGTGTCCTGTTACCCTCACTGAGAAGAAGTTTCTTCTCATATTTAAGTGGAACCTCTTGTGTTCCAGTTTGTACCCGTTACCCCTTGTCTTATCATTGTTTGTCACCGAGAAGAGCCTGGCTCCATCTTCGTGACACTCCCCCTTTATATATTTATAAACATTAATGAGGTCTCCCCTTAGTCTCCTCTTCTGCAAGCTAAAGAGACCCAGCTCCCTCAGCCGTTCCTCATAAG
>VYZX01014295.1:13210-40955 GCA_013401335.1 Brachypteracias leptosomus | reverse complement strand
GCCATCATCCATCCACCTCGTTATATCCTCATAAAAGGCTATGAGGTTGGTCAAGCACGACTTCCCCTTGGTGAAGCCATGTTGACTGCCCCTAATGACCCTCTTATCCTTGATATGCCTTGAGATGGCACCAAGGATAAGGTGTTCCATCACTTTCCCAGGGATGGAGGTGAGGCTGACCGGTCTATAGTTACCCGGGTCCTCCTTCTTGCCCTTTTTGAAGACTGGAGTGACATTTGCTTTCCTCCAGTCCTCAGGCACCTCTCCCGTTTCCCAAGACTTGGCAAAGATGATGGAGAGTGGTCCAGCAATGACCTCAGCCAGCTCCCTCAGCACCCGTGGGTGCATCCCATCTGGACCCATGGATTTATGGATGTCCAGATTGCTTAATTGCTCCATAACCCAGTTCTCATCAACCGAGGCAAACTTCTCTCTTGTCCTGGCTTCCTCTGGGGCCTCAGGGGCCCAGGATGAGAGGAAATGTGCTGAAGTTGCACCAGGGGATGTTTAGATTGGAAAAATTTCTTTACTGAAAGAGTGGTCAAGCACTCCAGTGCTGCCCAGGGAAGTGGTGGAGTCACCATCCCTTGGAGGTGTTAAAAAAACATGTATGCGGGGCACTTTGGGACATGGCTTAGTGATCATGGTAGTGTTGGGTTGACAGTTGGACCTGATGGTTTTGGAAGTATTTTCCAACCTTTATGATTCTATAATTCTTCTAGCAGACCAATGTAATAGGACACAGTTAGGTTAGGTGAGAGGGATGGGATGACTTTGCTTTCTTTTCAGTGCAGTTATAACTTGGACAACGGCCTAAAAAATTATTCTCAAGCAGAAGAAATGCTGTAAATGGCTGTGGCAAGTCACTTAGTCATGAGCATCATTATCTGTATTGCAATAGTCTTTATTCATGTGCTTTCCTCACCACCTGTCTGCTCTCCCTAGCTCACCAGTACTCACATGGTTGCTTCTTGCCCTTGCTCTCTTTCCTAATAATACCCATGAGATACGTACCTGGTGATGGATCTATGAGCAGGAGGAAGGAGGGCAGAGGCAGCATGATTTAGCAACAGGATATTTAAACAAGCAGTGCTGTGTCAACATTTGAAATCTAGTGATTCTGCTACAGTGATTATAGGATCAGCTTTTATCAAAAAAGGGCTGGAAACTTCTGAGAAGGAATTTGAAATTAGGCTTCATGCTGAGGCCACAGGTTTAGGACCTCCCAGAGTCAGGAGCCATCAGGCAATGTGGTAGTGGGGGTGGGTGTCAGTGCTGGTTTCTAAATGAAGAGTATGTTGGGGCAGCAGCTGTCTACTGTTGTATCGCTGATGTGCCACGTATGGTCAACCCATTCTTGAACTGGGCCGCTGGAAAAGAGCAGTCAGAGTACCAGGGAAGGTTTAATCATCTGTGACAAAAATGGGTATGGGTAGGTGAAGGAAATCAGAAAATGGGGGTTGCGTTTACATTACTCCCAGTTAGTGGTTTTGGGCAAAGAAAGTGAAAGCAGCAACTTTACCTTCACACTAGTGTTACTGCATTAGTGTAGCTGCATTTGTTTTAACATTAGAAATGGATAGAAATAATATTGTCTAGTCACTATTACCATTGAAAATTAATTAAAACATGGGATCAGTTTTCAAACTAACTGCATAAAGTGACATACTGTCTGTTGCAGATAGGACTGTAACTCAGATATTCAGAAGGTGGAGACTTTTGAGGATAGGTGACCTTGAAAAGGTTCAGCCTTTTGTGAGTGATAGCTCTCACTTCTTGCTCATGACTGCTTCTTGATTTGATCTGAATAAGCAGCTCAGACCTTGTGCAAAGGAACAATGTTTCCAGTAAATGTGTATATTTACACATTTCATGTATAAGAGCTTAAATCAACTGGGATATTAAAAAACTTGTTTAAATCAGAGTTTGTTGATTTGTTTTTTAAAGAAGTCTAGATACATGTGACTTCATATTATGGATTTTCATTTTGATCAGCTCTTGGTCTTCATGTTGTATGTGTTTTGTACACCTTGATCCCTAAAATCACGTATGTAGCCACAAAAAACCCCCAAAACAAACCACAATTCTCAGATGACAGTCACACACTTGAAGAGGTGATTGCTTTTAGAGGTATGTCTATCAAAAGCAACATTGACGAGATTCCTTCTACACGGACTTTTGTATGAGATGGTTAAGTGTCTTGAGAGGTAGCCCATGGTGATAGAGATAAATATATTGGAAGGGTGGTGATGCACATTTTATCCGTTTTCTGGCTGTGGCTGCATGATGGGAACCAGGATTTCCCTGTTCTTCTGAATTTCCTCTTTGCAGTGGCTAATGCAGAAGAGCCGATCCCCTGGTTCACTTTTTGTTTGCTTAATGGTTATCTCTTTATTTGTCTGTTAGTGAAAGTAGACAGGTGGGATTTTACCTATACACAGCCTATAGCTCACAGGATTGGCATAATCACTTAGAGGAGAGTAGTGAAGTGAAATGGATGAGACTTTTGTTTAGACAGGGATTCTGTTCCTAGCTCTGCCTAAAGTGACCCTGCGCAGCCTTTCTGAGCCTCCTGTATTTTATCTCTGACACGAGTGGATTAATACTTACTTTCCCCATAAAGTAGGAGGATGGAGCTGTGCTTAGTAATAAACAGTCTGAAGTGTCAGTATCATAAGGTGTAATCAGGGGAAGAAGTAAAAGTAGGACTCCTGGGTCCCCTCCAAGCCTTTCCCTGGCTGGTGAAGCACTCCAGCAATCCCAGCTGCTCTTCCAGTAAATGCTAGGGTTTGCTGGTTTTATTCAGTTGTTTTTATAAACAAGAAAGGAGAAACAGTAGGTCCAAGAAACATGGGTAGGTAAAGCCTCTTTAAAAGTGCTAATAAAGCATATGAAAAAATAGATTACTTTTTTCTTTTTTAGTGAGTGGATTTCACAGCAGTGCCACCCCATCTCTCAAGTCCTGTTGGGCTCCTTTCCTGCCAGAAACTGAATTCTTACTAGACACTAGAAATATAACAGGGTTTTTAAAGAATCATAGAATCATTTAGGTTGGAAAAGACCTTTAAGACCAAGTCCAACTGTACAGTTGTTAAAATTGTGTTGTTTTTACTATCCTTATTTCTAGAAGTAGATGCAGGTAAATGTAAAGAGTGAAATGTTTCCTAAAGTATGCACTCATTTTTTGCATTTGGTCTGAAAAAGAAAACAAAATTAAACTGAGGCTGATTGGTCAGGATCAATATCAAAAACTTAAGGTAGAGTTTTTGATTTGCTAGCAATTTTGAAAAAAACAAGATCTCCAACTCCATCATGACTTATTTTTGATATCATGGATGGCATCTTGAGAATCTAGCCTGAACACAATGAGAGTGTCATCATGAAAAGTTTTGCTATTTCATTTTTTTCTCAGTCTTGTTTCATCTAGAAATATTAATGGAGCTCAGATGTAATTCAGTAGAATCCCATATATAAATGTTCTTCTGCTGTCTTCATTTATGCTAAACTTGTGTTCCTCATCAGCTTTAGCATGCAGAGGAAACTGTTTTTAAAAAAATAAATTTAGCTCCACTCAGATCAGTTCTTTTTATGTGCTTGCTTTGCACT
Organism: Brachypteracias leptosomus; assembly: GCA_013401335.1. Lineage (NCBI taxonomy): Eukaryota > Metazoa > Chordata > Aves > Coraciiformes > Brachypteraciidae > Brachypteracias > Brachypteracias leptosomus. Next base: position 37,349 of record VYZX01014295.1, on the reverse strand, counting down.
TGATTACACTGCGTTTATGTCCAGATTTTCTCAGTTCCTTTTGTATGGCATTTTTCCTTGGTTTGGATGGGTCTTTCGAACCAAAAAAGGCAAAAAGAACATAGATTAAAGAGTTGAAGGTGCGATATTTAAACCTCTTTAAATCTTACTCATTTGTGGTTGAAGAATGTTTCAGTATAATAGCTTTGTTAGGGTCTAGGGTAAACAATCACTACAAAATGAGGAAAATGCAGTTTAATCACAGCAGAGTAATTACGTGTATTAACGCAACCAAAATGTGTATATGTATCCTCAATATGCCACATACAGGAAAACTTACTTGGGATTTCATGTACTGCATTTTGAGCAAGAGCTAGATTTTGATTGCTTGAGCACCCTTTTCCCTGCCCTGGTCTCCCATCTTATCATCACCCCAGCCCTGGGTCTTGGATATTTTGACACCTGCTGAGTCTCAGGTTGAACCCAGTTAATTAGTCCATATGTTGTTGTTTATTTCAATAAAAATACCAGATTACTTACAGAGAAATTAAGCAATCTTTTCAGCCTCTGAGCACAGCCTCATGGGACAGCCAAGGACAGCTGTAAAGTTCTTCTTTTTAAGAAGTTCTGGTTAATGTCAGCTGAGAAAGCTCTTGGTAAACAAATGAATAATTGATTGCTCAGCTTTCACATAGCTACTGCGTTTCTGGGCTCACATGACTCATTTGTGAACCATTCCTGTCGTCCTAATGCCATAACATTGGAGAAATGATGATTGTTTCTTGGAGGATTCTTCTGTGGACATAGTTGCCAAGACCAAAGCTGTAATGGTTTGTTATTATGACCTTTGTTATTCCATTAGGCTCAATAGCTTTAAAAAAAATGATGTGTGCATACTTTAGGAAAGTTTTTACCCTTTACATTGACCTGACATCATAGTTTATGCTACAAAATGTATTAATGACAAAGTAATGTTTTCATGTCAGGAGGACAAATTTTAACAACTATAATCTGCCCTTAGTCATCATAAATACAAATGTATTGGTAAAATAGACCTTGTTAATGCAGCCAAGACAAATGCTAGACCATACTTCAAGTCAATTGAAGCCCTAGTCTATACACTCCACGTTTTTTTGTGCAGTTTCAAATATGTTATTGTCAAACCACTGTTAATGTGCCTTTTCCAGTGGGTGTTGTAGAACAGTAATGACCCATCAGATGCAAACCATCTAGGTTGTTTCTCTCAATTACTCGAAGACATGCAGATGTCTTTGAGGATATGGGAGGGCATAGGGAGCATTCAATTAATATTGTTTTGATGTTTTTTTAATATTTGAAAAATCAACAGTGAAAAACCTTGTGAGCATGACAGTGCTTGTAAATTGTCTTCTACAGTAAACAGTTTAATTTGCAATAAATTCTCTGCATTATAGTTAAATGAAGTACACCCTATTCAGCACCCCCTGCTCACTGTAGGGATGATATAAAGTAGGCTTGCTATTTTCATTACTCTGGCACTTTGGAGCCAGTATCACAAGTGCTCCTTTCTGGTTTTGCTTCCATAAATTCATTAACTATATGCCAAAGGCAGGTTTGCTTTTCTCCTCAGTTTATACCCTTCCTTGGGCACACAGGTCTCTCAGGGGGCAGAATGGGGCCCTGGAAGAAGCAATGAAACAGAAAAGCTACCTGCTTTCTTCCAGCTCCCATTTGTGTTTCCTAGCTAGCGTTAGAAGAGCTCTTGTCATGTGGATAGACCTTCTTTGAGAAGTCCTGAGAAAAAGTGTAAAAACTCATGGTCTCTATTTTTCCAATGCCTTTCTGAAGGGGAATTGCCTGTCACTGTATCTATCTCTGACAGCAGAGTGCTACCAACACAATTGAGTCTCTCCTTGTGGAGAATTTGCTGTGAGGAACTCATGTAGAGAAAGGAAATCATGAACTTCCAAAGCTCTTTCACAGATTTGCAAGGAAGCAGAATTGAGATAAATCTGGGTATTTGTGAATGAGGTTGGGGCAAAGGAAAGCTTCTTCACTGCTTGCAGGAGATGTTGAGCTCGCCAAAGAGATGTTTACAGGAGAAATGTGCCAGAAAACTTCACTCCTGTTAACTGAAGAAAGGTTTCTATCACTTAAAACCACATTGCAGTAAGGCAAGTTTGATAATACTTGTCCTACACAGAACGTAAGTTGAGGAACAGGTATTTACTGCTACAGAAAGTGTTGAGGAATTCTTAATGTCAGGGAGTAAGAAGAAACTTAGCTCAGCATCTCTCTGATAAAGAGAAAACATCCAGTGCACGTTGTTATCCCATGGAAATGGTTAAGAACATATTTAGGGACTCATCTTTCTGGCTTTAGATCTTAATCCTTGTGGAAAACAGTCTGCGTCTTAGGAATCCTGGACGCAGAATTATCATGCTTCTGCTTGGTGCTGTTTAACTGCCAAATTAATCAAGTACAATTGCTGAAGGCCCTGGAGGGAAGGATGTAATAAATCTTTGGAGTATTTGTTCTGGTTTATGGCTGGGAGAAGCTTCGTAACATTAAATCAGATGCTACAAACATTTGCAAGGGCACATTTTCCTTACTCGGGGCACTGTGGCATGAGTCTTGAGAAACTAAAGAGGGTGTGTCCTAAGGGCTGGATGCATTTTTTTCTTATTTTTGATAACTGATGGCACTGCTTTGTGAGGAGGGGGGGATTTGGTCCAGCTTGCGCAGCGAGCTGCTCGCTGTACATCCAACACTGCCGGGTAGAGGGCAGTAGGATACAGCAGACGTGTGAGGAGCCCTGCTCCAGACGATCCTGCTGCCTCCTTCCCTGGCCTGCCTGCCCTGCCCTGGGGCTACACAGTCCCCTCCAAGCCCCAAATAAACTTTCACTTAATTGGAGAGACAGGGGGATTGATTCGTTGTGCCTGGATGCTGGTGCTCCTCTGGAGTTGGGCAAATTACTGGTGGTACTTGGAGGTTCTCCTTCACACTGTGAGGAGGAACTACAGAGATATGTAGCATCCAGTTGAAAAAATTGTCCTGCCTTAAATATGAATCTTCCTGAGTTTTAAATGGAGCTGCCTTGAGTTGTTTTCCTTGCTGCAGTGGGAGACAATCCTAGCGTGCTGTGCCGAGCAGAATGTGTGCCTTTCTCAGCACGTCCTGCCTTCTGGGAACTCAGCTGCTGGAAGCAGAGCAAGGAGGCAGATCCTCTCTCCCCAGAAAAGACACGTGCCTGCCATTCCAGCAAAGGGAGCTTTGTCTCCTCTTTAAGGGACAGTGTCCTGAGACAATTATAGGGTTTTTTTCTCCTAATTTTCTCCCACAAGTACCTGAGCAAGCTGGTTTCACCATGCTTGCTCACTGCATGCTTTGCTCTGAGCCCTTCAAGCCTCCTTAGGACCTTTGGAAACCATAAATGGTGTCAGCCTGGATGAGGGGCCAAGGCTGGACTCATCTCATTCCAGGGAGGGAAGAGTGAGCTGAAGTGTCTGAGTTGAGCCCTGAGATCTCGCTGAATGGCAGCACAGGTTTCTGGTATGCCAGCCACAATCCCAGTTTCATATCATCAGCAATGAAGAGCAGCTGCAGAAGCTGCATTGCAGAATTTGAGCTTTTTATTGGTTTACTTATTTAAAGGAAGGCAGAAGATGAAAGGCAACCAGGCTTTTGTGGTGGGGAAGAACACGGTGATCCCAGTATAAACCAGTGTGTTGTCCTAAGTCTGAGTCTGCAGTCAGCCTGAAACAAGAAGTGATCAGCGCTGTTTACCTCAGGACTATTTAAAAAATGTCAGTACTGTCCCTTGGCTTGCTGCTGAAGGGTGTAGCTGATACTTCAAGTATTTGGTGTTTCATGGCGGTGTTGTTGGCCATGAGGTGGATGGTGGGCTGGGTGACCAGGGACAAGCGTCTGCTGCTGAGGCTGAGCAGGTATTGTTTACTCATCCCCTTGGACTGTAAAAGCCCAGCAGGGACCAGTGGGATTGCCTTGTTTGCACCAATATCAAGCCTGGTCTTCGTGCTCCTGTGTGCGCTGGGCCATGTCACCCAGCTTCTATGGGCTACTCAGACCTGCCCAGGAGGAGCTGCAGTCACTAGGCAGCACATCAACAGATAAATCAGCCATGCTTAAAAAATGCAGTTGAAAACATAAACAATGCAGGATGGAGCTGCATCTGAGGAGGGGGCCAGGGGCTCTTCTGCCTTACATCTTGCAGTGGCTGAAGTGTGAAACCCATCCCCAGAGCTGCACAGGGCTGGAGCTTTGCAAACACCCTGGCTAGGCAGCTGCTTCCCAGCTGGTGTTGGAAATCTCATTAGGAAAGTGCTCCCAGCAGAGGGGCTTTTACTCATCAGAGTGATATTTTTGTCATGTTTCCTATTGGGTTGGTGAGAGCATGGCTTGCAAACATCTGGACATGTTTGGGCAGTGGAGGGACCGTCCCCTCTCTGGCAGCAGTGGCCAGGCAAGAGCTGCAATGCTGAAATACTTCAGGTTTGCCTGTTGCAGCCTCAAATCCAAACAAATAAATTCCCAGCCCTGGTGCTGGCAGTGCTGGGGATGCCGCCAGTGCCCCCATCTCTCTGCTCCCTGGCACCCGCCTTCCCTGTGCCAACACATCTGGGCTGCTTGGACCATACATGAGCATCTCATGCATGGTGCCTCAGTCCTGGAAGCTCAATGGTGCACCAGTTTAGTTTGCAACAGCTGGAGAGAACAGCAAGGCTGCACCATGAAGTATAATAATTATTTTTATTAGAACAATTTCCTGGGGAGGGTTTTAAATTTTCCCCTTTTTTTCTCTTTCCTTCTGTAACGTTGCTTTAGGTTTTAAGAGGGGAAGGAAAATAATAAATAGCCTAGAGAAAATAGATTGCCAGGGTTGTTGTAGAACACTGGAACAAAGAAGAATTCAATGAAATTAGAAGGTGGCAGAGGGAGTGTTTTTATATGATATATGTCCAGGCTGAGGAGCTCCCTGCCACAGGAGATAGCAAAGGCCAGCAATGTGGTGGGTTTTGAAAAGGGCTGACATTTGGATGGGCAATGTGAATGCTGAGACTTACCGAAGTCAAGAGAGGGCAAATTGTATTAATTGGGTAGAAATACTAAGTTTCCAGGCAAAAGATGTTCTCAGATTATCACAGGCTAGGATCTGAAGTGGGATGAGTTACTTCAGCACTTGGTGGCACTCCAGGAGTAGATGTGAACATCCCTGGGACAAAGCAGTGATACAGAGAGGGTTGTACAGGGAGCCTGCAGCAGCACCAGAGTATGAGCACTAGATCTCTGAGTGCCAGCCAAGGGGCCACCACTCCTTTCACAGCCAGGCTCTGGCTTTCAGAGCTGTTCTTCATGTGAACAAGGTGAGCAAGGCTTGGCCGCAGACACTCTGGACTTGCCTCTGGTGAGAAATCATAGTTGCAAGTGTCAAGAAACTTGGATTTTATTCCTCTGCTTCCATGTTGTTATAAAAATAAATCTCTTTGGAGATATAAATAAAAGTTAATGCAAGTCTTGAATAGAGCTTTTTTTTCCCTCCTACCAACCTAATAAAGTGTATTGCTTTTTCTCCCAAGTATTTTTATATTAGCAGGCAGTGGCTGCTGCTGGAGGAGAACTGTTCTAGTGCTGTAAAATGACTCCAGATGGAGACCCTCTCACCGGCCCTGACTTCAGGCTCAAGCAAAGCTGAAACATAGTTCTTGTCCTGATGGTCACCATCCTCGGCCAGGAAATAAGGGGATGTGTTTGGCTCAGGGAGCAGCAGCATTTTCCCCTTACGACGCCTGATTTATTTTATGTCTGTTAAAACAATAGTTTTGGAATAACTTTTCGATTTTATTTAAGAAAATGAAGATGAATGAAATGGGACTGGTGCTCTAGGCTTGACAGGCATAGGACAGAAATCGGTCCCCAGAGACTTGGTGCTAAAAGTCACACTGAATGTCTGGATCCAGTGCTCCTGGCAGATCATTTTTCCATCTGCTTGGGAAAGTCAACACTGCTCTCTCCCAACAGCTGACGCGAGGATGCAGCCAAAGCTTCCTCCTGGCAGGCTGAGCCAGCAAAGGCTGTGGGTGCCCACCACCATTGGGACCAAATGCCATCAAAAAAATTAAAAATATAAAACTTGAGTGCTGCTGCACTGTTCAGGGAAGAAGAAACCTTTTTCCTGCCTGCAGAGGCGGCAAGATAAGGGGCTGAGCAAGCCCAGGGTGAGCTCAGTCCTGCTCAGGACATCTCTGGAGAGCATCTGGCGTCCAAACACGCTCCTGAGGTACCAGGAGGGCATCCAGGCTGGAAAGATGATACCACCACCAGGATACACAGCAGCAGTGATGGAATAAGGGATTCTCTGTGCCTTGGCACTGAAATGCTTCAGGGCTTACCTATCACAATCTCAAATCTAAACAAAGAAAATCCTGGCACTGGTGAGGCAGCAAACAAATGCTGCTCTTGTTCCTTCTGCTCAGGAGAAGGCAAAAGAAGTTACCTATTAGCTGATCCAAGTTAACACATATAGCACAAAGGATCTTCACGTCATCCCCCCATTTTCACTTGCAGAATCCCCCCCCTTCGTGTCTAACAGATAATTTGTGCACATTGCCTGTTTTCTTTGGGAATGGCTTGCAGTACGCTGAATTTTGATTCTTTTTCTGTAGTCTGTCAGGTTTTCCGTGCTTTTCTAAGTGACCCATGCTTAAGCAGCTTGTGCTGGCTGCCGGGCTATTGTTCCACACACGTGGTATCGCTGCTATTGCTGCCGGGCTGTTTGTCTTTTGATTACGTGTGGCTTGAAGATTAAGCCTCAATGAGCCAACACCATTTAGGTTCACGTGAGTTCCTCTCCTGCAGCAGCTCGGCCTGGCAGGTGACTTTAGCATTGTGGTGCCGGGTGAGGCTATGTACGTATGTAGGAAGTTCACAGGGGAGGTTTTCTAAGCTTTCCTTTCCTGCCGAGTGGTCTGCAGACACGCTCTCAAAGCCAAGCATTTGATTTTTCTGTTGTCCTCATGGCAACACGCTGAGGATCAGCTGTGCGCCACGGGTTTTTCCCCCTTCAGAAAAACTGGAGATTTCAAGGAGGTGAGCTGTAATCCATTGTTGGATACTAGTTCTGTCGGGTTTCCTTCTCCGCCGAAAACAGCCGACAGGAAAGTAATTACAGGAGCAGATGTGACTTGTGACGTAAATGTTACTTCTGGCCTTTTTCTTTTCTTTTCCCTCTTTTTTTTAAGTAATCCAGCAGGGTGATTCCATAGCAACAGTCAACTGGTACGTGAGACACATGGGCCTGTGGTGGCCATTTGAAGCTTTTTCTGGACTTCGCCAGGTCTGGGTATAATTTGCTATCCATTACAAGTCACTTTTTCAGGTGAAATTAGGAAGTAAGACAAATTTTCAGAGTAGCTTCAGCATGTGCATTCTGCATAACTGCCTGTATGAATCCCTCCACTCTGTCCTCTAACTTACTGATGTGTCTGTCCTCAGCGAGGTATTGAAGTGTTGCTTCTAATTCCCTTGGAGTAATACATCAGTCTCATGTTTCTCTTAAAGATGAGTTATTTCTAGACTTTGGACTATGGAATTAAAGCTGGACTAAACTAGGTAGGTTTTTTAAATCACCTGATTTTCGGGACATCGTGTACTTTCTGCTCAGTCAGATGAAGATGTAACAGAGTGTTTGTAATGTTTCTAGATGCTCCCTTTCCCAGGTGTTTTGTAAGGATCAGCCTAGTAAGTTGTCATGTTTTATCTCACTCTGTGCCTGTGTCCAGGCCGGCAGTCCAGCCAACCACTGCCCCACGGCACTGCCCCTTGGCACAGCCCCTTCCCCGAGCGGTCTGGTGTCAGTGGGTCACCCCGAGGCTGTGAACAGTCCCTCCAGGCAGCTGCAGCCCCAGAGCTTCTGTCTTCCTGCACCAACAGCTGAATGTGTCCCCAGGCTTCCTTGGTGCCAGTATAGCAGCGTCTTGGTGCTGTCCTCAAACTACCTGCCAGCCCCAGAGGCTCAGAGAGCAGTAACCACAACTGCTGGTAACCTGGGAATCGGGCCCTGAGGATGCTCATCTCTTTATGCACAAGGCTTTCATTCTTCCCAAACTCACCTGGCAATGTCTGCCCAAAGCTCACGTGTCAGCTGGAAAATGGACACACAGGCTGTTACTGACTGACACCACCACACCATGAGCAGAGCCAGGAGTAATGGGTACACATCTCATGTGGTGACTGGTGTCCTGGGGAGAGAGCAGACCTGCTACTCACCTTACTGCTGCCCAGTGCCTGACATCACAGAATCATTAAGGTTGGAAAAGACCTCTAAGATCATCAAGTCCAACCGTCAACCCAGCCCTCTCCCTGCCCACAGCCCCCAACTGCTGCAACAGCACAGAGTTGTTCAAAATATCAGTGAACATTATGCCTTTACAGAGTAGACTGCTCTGAAACTTAATTTACTTCATGCCCTTCACTGACAAAGGATTTATTTTCATGTTCTGAAGGAGTGGCAGAAGACAGGAGGTAGAATGCTTGTCTGGGGCAGAAGGAGGGTGGCAACCACAGCTGGCAGGAGTGGCCACCAGCTCCGAGTGGCACCTATTTATACAAAGACTGACTTTGTCTCACATTAAGTTATTCACACGTTCTTATTTCTGGCCAGAAAAACGTTCTTCCAAAATGGGCCCTGCCTCATTAACAGTCCCCACCCAGGGACCTCTTTTCAATTTCGCCAAGCTTCCCAGCACCTCGCTGCAGGGACCGGTCAGGGACACAATAGCTCTGGCGTGTTTATTTCATTTCACTTTTCCTCTCCTCTTGACCGGTGGCCAGCAGAGATATTCTTTGCAAAGATAATAGTTTCAGCTTAATCACTCACCTCTTATTTGTCTAAAAGGAGTTAAGGAGACTAGAAGTTTCCAAGAAAAATAAATGAACAGAACTCATTTGAGGGTGCCTCTTTAAGGCTATTTTATTGATTTTTAGACAAAAAAAAAAAAAAAAAAGCAGCATCAGCAAGCTGTTCCCACACATCACCCATGCCCTATATATTTTTTTAATGTGTGTTTAAATTTGGAGGGACGGTCATGAACAGAAGGATTATGAAGTGCTTCTCATTGTGAAGGGATTTGCAGAATGTTCAGAGAGATGGGTCCAATGTGGAATTCTAGTTGCATTCATTTTGGAACTCGTAGAGCTGGAGCTGGACCTTGGAGGACTCCTTCCTAGGCCTGCCTGTGGGTGACAGGCAACAGCTCAGCAGTTGATTTATTTTTAAAGGGACTGTGGTTCTGTCTGGTTCCTTTTTGAGTTCATTTTGTCACACCCTGAGGGCCTGATTTTTTACAAAGTTTGAGAACTCAGTCCTTTAGTGATGGATCCCATTACATTGTTTCTAGCTAGTGTTGTCTATCTAGCAGCCACTATCACCAATCTTTTGCAAAAGAGGCCTCAGTTTAAGCCACAAAACCCCCACCCTCCTTCCACCTGGCCTGGCTGAGGAACAGTGATTAAACCCTGTATCTATCTCACTCAGATATCCTGTCCATAGAGCTGCTGAGAAAATGCCTATCCTTGAGACTCTTGATAAAAGTGAAAGGTTTCTCTTCCAACAGCATTTAACATGGACACTTTCGAGTTTTACTGGAAACCTGGAACATAAGATGTTTTTTGTGAAGAAGCAAGAGAAATCCCTGATTACTTGTAGCTGGGGGTGGCTTAAGACACCAGCAGTAAGCCTGAACCTGTGGAATGAGCTAAATCGTACGGCTTCAGGAGAATCCAGACTTTCATTTAACCATCAAACCGACGTGCTACTAGCTCTCTTCTTCCTCAGGCCAACACCAAACTCAGCAACATCTCCTCAGCATACCTTCTTCTTTTCATCTTTTATTCTTTATCTGTTTTCTCTTCTCCATCTCAAATCAGCCAAAGGGGAAAACACTACTGAGAGAGTTCAGCAAGCTGTCCCCAACAGGAACTCTCTTCAAACTTATCAGCTCCTTGTTACTTCTCCCTAACTAGTTGGTTCCTGGTTGATATACCTCTAGCCTCAACCACCACCCCAACCATGATCACCTGGGGGCAGGCAGGGCCTCACACAGGTGGGCCAGGTTCTGTCTCTGGGACCTTGGTGAACCACTTGGGGAACAAAACATGTTGCTGGGTTGTGACTCATCCATAGGTCAATTCCAACTTAGGGCCCACAGCCCAGGCCCCATCACTTCAACCAAAAGCAACATTATGGTTGAGACTAAACCATAGGAATGTGCCCTGGGAAGAAACAAATGCTGTCTAGAAAGGCTGGAAGGACCCAGTGGGCTGCCATGGGCTCAGGCCAGGGATGCTGGCAGTGGGAGCTGCTTTTCTCCCTCCTCAGGTTTCCCAGCTCTTTGGAGTGAGGTGGTGGGTGGCTTCTCCAGAGCATCTCCAAGATGAGAGATCACCCCTGCTGTTACTGTCATTTCAGCCTGAGATGGGAGAGGCAGAGCCTGCTGCATCATGCAATCCACAGCAGGCATCTACTGTAATCCAGTGAAACCAGTAACATGGACAGATACCTCCCCTCCTACTGCATTTCTCTGTGTTTTTCCCTACCTTCAAAGAAGCTCCTTTCTGAAAAAGAGTGAAATACTTCAATCCATTCCTTGCCATTCGTCACCCTGGCTCCATCTTCCAAGTGAAGTGTCTGTGCAATGCTCTGGGCTCCCTGGTGCTGTGCTGTCCTTTGACCACACATGCGTACGTATATGTGAACGTGTGCATACTCATCATCCTCTCCCTGCAGGTATGGATGGTCTCTGTCTGATCCCACCTTTGGAAAGCAAGCTTTCTTGTGGGTACAGCTAGGAGGACTCACTTAAGTCTCCATAAAATAGTAGAAAGAAGAATAAAGTTTTAACTGTCATCACCTATTCAGAAAAATTCCTACAGCCTTTGATGACAAGGGGAAAAATTACCTTGGCAGGTGGAGTGTGATCTCTAGTTGTTCTCTTCAGCAAATGAAGGGCTGAATTTACCAAGTTTGGAATGAGATGGAAGCGAAACATCCCTCCCTCTCCTTCCCTGCTTCTTCCCTCTCCCCCTTGTCAAGGAGCACCCTCCTTGCTAGAGAACCTGTCTTCACAGACATGTTAATTTTCGTAAGGCTGTGATGAGGCTCTGGGCTGGATGCTTCTTTCCCTTCCCCCTCGCTGAGCGCTCCAGTAACCACACATTACCCAAGCTGAGCACTTTCTGCATGACTCAGATTTTTTTTTAACAACTAGAATCCAATGGACATTTTCCTTGCTGATACCACTGGGACTAGAAGGTCTTTTTTTTCCCACCAACCTTAAAAACATGCTGATACACTGCAAATTTTTTTTTTCCTTTTCAATATTTTGCTGTTATTATTGTTAAAACAGCACCAAGTCCCACAGCACCAAAGGATGGGATCTCTTCTGTTCTTTACTCCCTTCCTCAACAGTTAAGAAAAAGAAAAAAAGTATAATTATCCATAAAAGAAAATATTGAAAGACACTTGGGCCATCCCTGATGGCTAGGCTGAACTGGGCGTGCTGACAGCACAGAATGAGGCCATGGCACAGGTCCTCATTGCCTGTAGCTGGACTATGCCCACCCTGGGGTGCAAATGTTGAGCCAAGGATTAGTGTCCCACCATCACTGCCATCCTAACTATGGGTCATGCTGGACGTAATCTGCACCTTTCTTAGACCTGGAGCATCCAACTGAGGCTGGGTGAAGAGTGGAAAATGCCTTCATGAAGGCAAAGGTAGAGACCTGCAGCCCTGGAATCCAGGACCTTGGTCCCAAATGCAAACAAAAGTGTCGAGGGGACAATTAGTTAAATAGCGAGGCAGTGACCTCCCACATGGAGGTGTCTAAGCCAAGGAGAGTGGTTTGTCAAGAGCTTGCACCAGCTTTGGTTGCAATACAAGGTGCCACATACAACCTACGTGACCTCCTGTGCTGGATATGTAGCTCTATGGTGGGTGTCTGCTCGTGCCTGCTCGGCAGCAGGGATGGCCTGGCCCTGAGCTTCCCCTGAAACCACAAGCGACATGTGGAGCCAATGTGGACTTTCTCATGTGAATCCCAATGAGTTCAAATGAACAGGTTTGGGGCCTCAGTTCCCATCTGACGTTGACTGCTTGATGCGATTATTCAACCCTGAATTCCTTCAATTGACAGCCGCGCTATTTCCAGTCTCTTAGTCAGCATATACCACTGCGCTTCCCAGTCTGATGAGACCTGGCTTTTCCCACACTCCCCCTTAAATGGAAACACATTGTTCATCTTCATTTTATTTATTTATTTGGTACAACAAAACAAGATACTGCTATAACTTTGAAGTGCTGGCTCTACAATGGTTGGTTCCTTTTTGGAGCAATGGGTTTTCCTAAAAGCCGCTCTCAGCAAGATCCTTATCAAACTTTCCTTAGCGGGAGACAATGAACATTTCACAGCATGAAGAGGAAAAAAATTAAAAGGTCGGTGAGAAGACAAATGCTGTATGTGAAGAGATAGCCAGGGTGCAGATGAGCTCCCCCAGCCTTGTAAACACAGATTATTTTCTGTCTAACCTACAGTTTCTGAACGTTTCACTCATTCAGTCAGCTTCAGAGTTTATGGAGGGGTGAAAACAAAGACCTGAGCATCAGCTGGAAGCTTCCATCTAGGACCCATAAACCTCACCCTGATGTGTCCAAGTACCAAGGACCCTCACTGCCTGAAGCTGCCCAGGGTGGCAATTAGGATGGGATCTGAGGACTTGCACATGCCTCTATGCTCCTAGGTGTGGCTTTCCACAACAGGTCGCACTGGGACCAGTTTCCAGTTTGCTTACTACTGGGCTGTGAAACCAGTGAGTGATCTGCGTGGTGGCGCAGCACTTCCCTGTGGCTGGGGGTGGTGGGGAGAGACGGAGACCAAGGAAACCCAAGGGAGCCTGGCTGTCTGCCAAACCTCATGGTGAAGGAGCAGTGTCTTCTGCCCAAATCCTCTCCTGTGTCAGGTGGGTGCCAAAGGATGCTCTGAGCAGGGACAACCTGGAGTCAGCTTCAGACCTGGCCTATCCAGAAATTCCAATACCACTGGATAGCTGATCTAGAAAATGAGCAAGCATGGTAAGGGGTCATCCCCACCCAAGACCTACTGAATTTGAGCAGTACCCACCAGCTCAGCTCCATGAGAGCCTCTGTGGGTGCAGGCACTGGAACTGGACGATGCTCTGGGCCTAGGCAGGGCCCCGTGTGTTGGTTTCTCTGGGGGCAATCACTGCTTTGCTCTGGCTGAGTGGGAGCAGCTCCGTGCAGGCGGGTGGCAGATTTGTGTGGAGGAAACGTGTCGACTGGCGTCTGCCATGGGATTTTTTTTTAGTCTAATTGTATTTTTAATTATTTGGCAGACGGTTTTGAGTCAAGGCTATACAATCCACCAATGTTTCTTGGTTAAAATAGAAGTAAACACTAGGTTAATATAAACAAAGGAGCACTCTGGTTTATTGCCCAGGGATAACACCGGCATTGTTGTGTGGATCCTTGGCTGAAGGCTTTGAAGATCACTTGCTCTATTTATTTTTCTAAAGATGGGTAACTTTGTTCTATTTGCTCAGCTTCTTACCGGCTTGAATAGACAAGGGGTAAAGCGTGGTAAAGGTGGGTCTGGCTCCAAAGGAACCGGGAGGGAAAATGTGTTTTTGGATTCTGATGTCATCCAAAAAAAGTCCCACATTTCCATACTCTTAGATACCTTACATGTTGAAAATGCCCAAGGAACCGGAAACTTTTGCTCCAAAGTCAACTTTGGTTTCATTAATAATTATTTTAAGACAGCATTGAGAGAACAAAGCAGTACTATATGGAGCAGAAAGAGATCCATGGGGAATTCAGGGCTGAGAGGGAGTTCAGCCCTCCACCCCCACTCTCACAGGGGCTGTCGAGGATTGGTGTCCTGATGTGCAGGTGAGGTGTTCGGGTGAGGTGATAGTGAGGAGCATGACGAAGGGAAGAAAGGAGACCTGTCTCATAAATGACAAGAGCAACAGGAGAGCCCGGCCACCACTGGGGTAAGGCAGGTGGTGGATCAGGCAGGCCTATGCATCTGGGGCCATGGAGGTGCTGAGCCTGGCTCGAAAGACCCTCAGCACCCACAAAGCCAAAACCTAGGGAGCATGTGTCCTCCTAATTTCTTCGTGTGGTAGAGCCACAGAACATGAAGATCCACATTTTACTGATAAACGTGGGGCTTGGCTTTCTCCTTTGGACCTGACCTGGTATCATCCCTCACCTTGTTTTCCTGTCATAAAGTCACTGCCTGTGCCTGTAATCTGCTTCTACAATTCCTATAGATCATTACGAATATCATTAGATTTATCACCTCTGTACCTAACGCGCCAATCCTGGCAGCACGTTTTGAAAGCACAACAGCAACAAGAAGCATATGTTCTGAGAGTCAAGTTAGTGAGATTTTTTTTTCCTGCCAAGGACAATAATTTTTTTTCCTCTTTTTTTTTCTTCTCTTTTTTTTTTTCAAAATAAACATCACGCTGGAATGTGCTGCAGCTCTATTGGCTTGGGCTCTATTATATTTCATGCAGCTTTCTAAACAATTTTCAACCCCGCTGGCCCAGTGTCAAACAGAAGGCAACCAACAATAGCAAAATCCCATTAAAGCTGAGAAGGTTCCTTCCTGAGGTGAACACAGCCAGAAATAGTAATCTTGGCTCTCTTTTCAATTTGGCATTGGGGACTAATAATGCCTGTTCTCCTAATGGAAATTATCTAATTTCATCCAAGTGCAGCTCCAGAGAGAGCTGGGCTGACGCACAAACAGTCAATATAACAACATTCTTCTTGAAGAGCTGAACAATGGGGCTGTGGTGGGACCGTGATTAACAACGTCAAACTAAGAACAAACAGAAGGTGTAAAAATAGGCATCTGAGGAGTTGACACAACGGATTATTTTTCATCTGTAAGGCCAGAGGAGAATAGCTTGTAAAATTGTATGCTTGGAGCACTTCATCAGATGTTGTGTGGAAGGACAAAAAAAAAGAAAAAATCCCATTTCCCATCTGGGTCTGAATGTACTAAGGAACAGCACATGCCTTATTAATATAAATCATGCTAGGAGTATAATTCCCATTAGCATTAAAGAACCATTTTTCAATGAAATACTCTTGCCCCAGGAACACCTAATGGGAAATAATGATGTTTGCTTCATTTGAAGAGAATAGTAAAATACAGTGTGGAGATGGAGAAGGTAGAGAATCATTTCTTCTCTCCAATGCTATGGGGTTTTGTGTCTGGTGTAAGTTATCCCCTTCCCAGCCCAGCAGAGCTGTATCCAGCTGCGGTGCAGAGGCCCCCAGAGGTGGTGAGGAATGGGGCTAGGGGTGAAGGGCTACCCCAGAAAATTGGAGCCTTGCTACGGCCCAGGGACAAAGCGCTGCTGCCCTGTGTCCCCCAGGTCCCCGTGGCTGCCTGGGATGGGTGAGGGAAGGAGTCCAGCCTCCCTCCACCCACTCCTGCTTCCTCCCCAGCTCAACCTCACACTTGGAGAGCACTGAGATGGCTTCAGGCCACCTCCACCTCCTTACCGGGATGGTTCAACCTCACCCTGGAATTCCTTGTTGCTGACCTAAGAATAGCACTTCCCAAAACCAAATCACAGCCCTGGCCATTACTTATCACGTCTCGAGAAAAAGCATCACTCCCTACGTTCCCCTTCAACCCTGAAGCTGCAGCTGGGCTCTCAGTGTGCCCAGAACATTAAAAACCAGAAGCATTGGAAGTAGGTGAAAACACCACATAGCTCATTAGCTCTGGTGCCTTGCCTGCGTTCCTCAGGATTCTGGCTTTGGTATTTGTCCCATATGAAGCCACAAGTGCCTGGGGCAAATGCTCACCCCTGTGTTTGTATGGGCACACTCTGGCTCTCCAACCTCAGCATCACCTTGGCTTGACACTCAGGGACTTATTCTCCTTCCCTGGCTTGAGTGCTGGAGCTCCTTTCTAGCTCTTAATGAAGGGAAGGTCTAGCCTTGAAGCGTTGGACAAAATTTCCACCTCTGGTTAAGCAGGTATGTTTTTTTAAATTTTTATGAAATCTCAAGTAGCCGTTCATTTGCTGTTATTTTTAGAGCATGAGAGGGGAAGCCCGTGTTTTTATAAAATCCCTAGATGTGCACTTGGGCAATGGGATTTGGTGCAGGACATGACACAGTTAACTTGCTGGTTGATGGCATCCAGGAATGACCCCACTCCCCCTCACTCACCCTACAGGTCGCCCTCTGCTCAGGGTCTGCCAAGATTGTGTCATTTTCTTGTTCTCTTTCCCCCTGACAACAATAAAACTAATGAAACCTGTGGAAATTGCTAGTAATGAAAGAAAAGTGCACCAGAAGTAATACAACACCACATCGCCCTCAACCTCAGCTTTCACACCTGGTTAGTCCCCAGCTCTCCTAGAAACCAGTGCCTTTCTCCATGCAGAAGTCCCAGTCCTCCCTCCACACCCCAGCCCAGCCCCAGGCTCAGGCCCCTCCCTGCATCAGCCAACCCTTTTTTTGCCCTCCCTTTTGCCCCTGGTCCTTTCAAACTAAGTAGGATTCCTCTTGCAGGTCTCAAAACACCTGAGACCTGAGGCAAGCTCCTGGAAATGAGCATTTCATAAGTCCAGGTTTTCTTGGGAAGCAGCATCCCATAGGAATGAAAGCAGCATGGTACGATGGTAAGTCCATGCTGCCTGTGGGCGATGCTGCCACCTGGGTCTGCTGGTGACCTGGGCAATGCTCAGCATCCCACAGGTGCCCAAAGCATCCACAAGGGTCCTAGGGAGGAAATGTAGGAAAGCTTCAGAGCGCAGAAAGGAGAAGTCTTGTGGCTGAGCTCATCCCCCGCGGTTCCAGCAGTGATGCCCCAAGACTGAATTTGACCCAGGAGAGTGGTTGTTGTTGAGAATTTTATTGTTAGCTCGCACTAGAGGGTGCTGCGTCTTTAGCGTTTGAGAAAGATCCCGGTAATGAAACCATCTTCGATGTCTTTATTGCTTGCAAAGTTAGGCTGAGACTTGAAATGTGTTGAGATTCAGATTACCATTCAGCGTGGCCTTGGAATGAAACGGATTGCTTAGCTGGGAAAAAGGGAATGTCTTGGCTTGGGAAAGAGTTCATACGTAGGGGGTGAGCGAAGGTAAACATTTGGCTTAGACATGGTGACAAATGAAAAACTGTTCAGTCTTGCCTTTTTTTCTCTCTGTTTCACAATTCCAGGATGAATGGATGCCTCAAGGAGCTGAGAAATTAGGAAAAAAAATAAGGACAGGACAGCGAAGGCAGACACAGAAGATAATGAACATTTGGAACTGCTGCAGGACAGATAATAAAAATCTCATGATGAAGTTCTCTAGAAGAAATAAAAGCGAAATACATTTTATGACTGCTACAGTCTTTTGGCTAAGATAAAGGTAACCAGATCCCAGCCATCAAGATACAAAATGATGTGTTAGAGGTATCAGTAGGAAATGACTTCCCCCGTGTGCTGCGTTTCTCTGCTGCCTGTACCGCCTCTGTTTTTGTTTCCATTTGCTGGAGGAATGGCTATTGCTGTAGGCAGCATCCCAGATCCACAGCTGGGAAGGGGATATCTTATGCTCAGCTCTGAGAGCATCTCCCCACTCTCCTGGGTGTTTCACAGACAGGGGATCTGGGTCTTCCAAGACCTGGTGGAGCCTGACACAGGGAAGCCAGGAGCTGCCCATGGAGCGAGAAGTGATGGGTGGACTTTATTTAGGGTAGATTCGGTTCCAGTAAGGGAAGCAGATCCAGAGGATGCTATGTACACACTGTATGCTTGCTGTAAAACTTCCCTGACTGGCACTTCCACTTGGCATCCACCAGAAAGCATTTCCCTCAGGCAAAAAAAAAGGTTAAAATGTGATTTTTTTAAGGGCTGTGATGGCATTCTACTGGGATTTTATATATGCTAATAGCAAGGAAAAAGCTCATTTTAAAGCTGGACTGATGTGTACCTACTGCATTTAAATCCACTTAGAACATGAAAAGAGGGTTGGAAGAAAAACAATAACTGTTCTCAAATCCATATGAGTTTTACAGAGTAATTTTCTTCTAGAAACTTGACTTCCTTCAGGAGCTGATTCTGCCTTTTATGCGACTGCATTCTGGTGGCCTGATTTCCAGCTTCCCCACATTTTTGACCACTGTTGGCAAGAAGGAGGAAACTGTTTCTTGCTAAAACTTTTATTAGGCAGTTATTAGTATTTCCTTCTTCGGTATCGAACAGCTTTTCTGTGCAGTGCATTTAATGCACTGCCACTGGAGGGGCAGTGGGTCTAAAGCATCAGCTCAGGTTTATGGAAATAGATGAGCTTGCTCTGACAAAATCAGAGGGGTGATGACCCACTATGGGAATAAAAACCCTGCTGTTCAGTTTCCATCTGTACTTGCACCTACGTGTGCAATGAACTATGATATCCCGAGCCTGTCCTTAACAGCAGCAGCTTGCCTCAATTAGGAGCTACCCTTTTGGATCTCGGCTGAAAACGGGTATAATTATACTCTCCTGTAGGAAATACCCATCATGGATGATCCTTCTGTGCTCAGAGTCAAATCACCTTCATTTTATGCAATGATGCTTCTTTTCAGTTGCTATGCACCATGCAAACTAAATCGAGTGTGTGCATGCATGTTGTCAGTGGTTTCACATTAGAGTGGGAGGTCACCACTTCTACACATCGTGTCACCTTTAATCAGCTACCAGGGGGGTTAATTGCAGACCAGCTCTCTGCAGACCCCTCTGTTGGTGTAAATTGCAGTTAGCCTGTGATAACTCCCTCTGCAAGCAGATTATGGTCTGACTGCAGTGTGAAGGTGAAGTAATCTCTGAAATCAGTGATGCCAATGGAAACGGAAGCAAACTCAGAGTCTTTCCATATGAGAAGGACTCATTTTAGACTGCAGGAAGCAGCTCCAAGAGGCAACACTTAAATTAACAGGTGACCTGGTGAGAGGTTAGAGCAGGCTAGAAGAGGGTTCTGCCACACACCCTCTCCAAATGCACGTTTCCCCCAGCTCTCTCAGCCTGGCTAGCCACATGATAAAGAAGTTAGTTTGGGGAACTATGGCAGCAAACCCCCTTTTCTTAGTGGCAGAGTTAGTTTTCTACAGTTTCACATCCCCAGGGATGGAGTGAGTCTGTGAGATTGGCACTTCAAGCAGCCTAAACCCTTATGGCACCACAGATTCACAGTGTCCAGTTCCCAGCACAGCATCAGATGCCTAAAAACGAGCTTCAAGAAAATCAGCACAGTGACCAGGACCTGCCTGCTCTAACCTGTAGGAAACCCCAAGGAAGGGACTGTCCTGACCCTGCTGCTCCTCAGAACACAGCCTCCTTTCCCCGGGCTGTGGAGAGAGGCTGCCTTCCAACCATTATTTATTACCCTGACCGTTCTTTGAGATTTATGTATCTGCAGCTTTTCATGGAAAAAAAAAAAAAAAGAAAACTCAAAAAAAGGAAGGAAAGGCACCCTTTCCTCTGTAAACATGTGGAATGATGCAGTGCCCTCCCACATCCCAGATCTCTGAGCCAGGCACTCAAGGGCAGAGGGGAATCTGTGTTTTCAGGTTCCTGCTCTGCCTGAAGGCACTTGGGGGACTACACAGCATTTGGAAGACGACAAAAAGTCTCTCTGCTTGAAACCCATCAGCTTCACGTGATCTGATACATGTCATCAGAGCAGCAGTTGAAAGAAAGACACAGTGCAAATGTGCAAGTGTGAGAACAAGTCTCCAGCTCAGTGGCTGGTGTGTTGTCCCTGGAGTTGGGAGCCTTGGGGTTTGACACACTCTGTCGGACTTATTCTGCTGTAAGACGTGGACAATTCCTGGGACTGCTCACGTGCAGAAAACCCCATGGAGGTTTGAGACAATCACAAAATAGACATTTCAGAGGGATTTTGCTTTAGAGTCATTTTAGCATGCTCTTGTGTGCTCAATTCCCATCAAAGATACCTGCTTGTGCACCCTGAGACCTCCCCATGATGCAAGCCTGCAAGTGATCAGGATTGAGTGATTATTCCCTCCAAAAGCACACCCTGACCCAGGAGGTGCAAATGCACCTGCGAAAAACTTGAAATCCTGTCCTACCACACGGAACCCCAGGTCCTGCCTGTTTTCAGGCGCCTTCCACCTGTGCTCAGCACATGACATGACATCAGTCGTTACTTATGGACACAGGTATCGAACTAAATAACTTGTGAAACAATAGAAAGGAAACGTCAAGAGTCACCAGCCCACTCACTTTAATTCACTCGTGGCTCTGGGCAGTTCTTACCTGCAGCAGGAGCGTTTCAGATGCCCAGCGGAGGGAAACCCATCCAGTCCTGGGGCCTGCGGATCCCCGGGGCGGGGGCACCCGGCTGCGGTCGGATCCGGCGGCCCCGCTCCCGGCTTCCCGGGTGGGGGGGTGTTGGAGGGGAGAGCCACTTCCCCAGGGGTGCCTGGCGTGTGGGTCCCCGCTCGGCAGGTGGCGACAGAGAACGGGCTTTGGGGCCGGGGGGAGCGGGCGGGCCCGGCGGGGATCCGGGATAGGGGTCCCGCCGGGTGCTCGGCACTGCGCAGGGTGGGTCGGCGGCACCCCTGGGGGGGGCACGGAGGGGTGGGGGGGAGGCGGCAGCGACCCCGCTAACGCCACCCGAGCAACCATCTCCCTGGAGGTCTTGTAAAGAGGTTTAAATAATTATTTTAAAAGCACTCCTAGAGAGCGAGTAGAGTTTTGAAACTGATTTTCTTTATTTTTACATGTTACATATATACGTTTCTATACACAGATATAGGTATAAACTGAACTCAGCCTACAAGCCAGCGGGCAAGGCGTCCTGTCGCGCTGGCCGTGGGCGGAGGAGAAGGACCGGCCGCATCCCGGGCAGGCTCGGGGGTGCGCACCGGGCTCGGCCTCGGGGGAGGGCACTGCTTGTAATGAGGGGAGGCCCCGACCCCCCAGCAGGAGGGAACGAAACTGGGACAGGCACCGCTGGGGGCTTGCTGCTGGCTGGGCTGCGGGGGAAGGCGGCCGGGGGGCTCTGGCTGCCAGCACCCCGGGATGGTCCGTGGGCACGACCTCCAGCCGGGGATGCGGAGCTCGAAGGGGCTAACATAGACGAAAGAGCGACCCGTTTCCCTATTAGGGAGCACACAGGCATGGCCCGGCTCTTTCCAGGATGCTCCCGGCCACCGGTGCCCACCACTGGGGACAGGGAGCTTGGAGCGCCTCGGGGTTAGCCCTTCTGGTTTTCCCTCGTAAGAACTCTAATAATTGTTTTTTTCCCACCTCCTTTGTCGGCCTCGGAGGGGAAAAAAAAAGAAAAGGTCTTTCGAGACTCTTTTCCTAAAAAAAATTAAAAAAGCATCTCTCCTGCCTGCACAGTTCATTCGTCTCCTTCTCAAGTCCCTCGGAAAGCAAGATTAAAGGGGAAAGTCGCAGCTGTATATTTATGTTTTCATTGCTAGAAGGGAATTGATTTCCTTGCATTTATTTTTGTAGTTGCAATACACAAGGGCGGATTTGCGTCACCAAAGCAACTTGCTGGTCGAGATAAAGTTGCACAAATATTGAAAAGGGAAGTGCTCGCGCTCATTATGAAGTTTTTCTCCGGAAGAAATAAGGATTTCTGCTGTATCCTAAAATACTAAAGCCGCTTCTATTTTGGGACAAATCTCGCAGGCACATCCGCTCATTTAGTCCGAGTTGGAACCTCTCAAAAAACAGGAGATGACCTGGACTGCAGCGAGCCCCGCGTTTCCTGCAGCCTTCTCCCTCCTTGCGGGGGGAAGGAGGGGCCGCCGCCTCCCCCGGCCAGCGCGGCAGCACAGTCCCGCTCTCCCGGGCCGCCGGGGAGGAAGGTGCAGGGAGGGAGGCCTGTGGAGAAAGGCCTCTGGGTAGAAGGGACAGCCCTGTCCCCCGGGGGCGGCCTGGGCAGCGGGGCAAGCAGGTGCTCCTGGTTTCACCCGCAGAGGATGCGTCGGGGCGCAGCGGTGCCACCCGGGCGCGGAGCGGGCGGGTCCCGGGGAGGCACCTGCCCCTGCGGATGGGGCTCCCCGGCTCCCTTCGCCCTCCCGAGGCCCAAGTGCTTTAGTGCGACGCGTTTAGCGCTTGCTTTCGGATTATTTTAGCCCCCCGCGGGATGATAGCGCGGAGGGAACGCTCCTCTCCAGCCGGCTCCCGGGCACCGGGCCCGCCGAGGGCAGTGCGGCCGCGGCCGTCAGGGCTGACCGGAACCCCGCAAACGGGACCTTCCTCCCGAGGCCGCTCGTCGCTGGGCTCTGCGCGGCAGCGAGGCAAGCGGAGCTTTGAAATAAACTCCTAAAAATAAAATAAAACACCGTGGTTTGTATTTCCCCTGACTGCCTGGCGAGCAGCCCCGGGGTGGTACAGCAACGCTATCGGTATCGATGGCAATTACAGTTAATAATTTTAGGAAGCGGTTTGCAGCTGGGGTGCAGCGGGCAGAGCAGCCTTCGTTGCCCTTCTCTCAGGCGGGCTGATGCGCGGCTCTGCCCGGAGGTGGAAACGCGAGTGAAACTAGAGTCGTTTGATCCGATTTGAGAACAAGAAGCTGGCTCCCGGGTGATCTGAGCTAGAGGAATGAAGGAGCAGGGGCAAAATGCAAGGAAAAGGGGCTTTCCGCTGTCGAAGCAGGAAAATGTCAAGCCTAATCAAGCCTTTCTTTTGCCTCCTTCGATTTTCGGACACATCTTGGCAAGCCTTTTATTTTTCGGTTTCGTCTCGTTAATAAAAAGCAAAGCAAAGCGAAGCCTCGTTTTTCCTGGGGAACCAGCCTCACCTTTACCCTTGTGCAGGGTTCTGGCTAAGGAACGCATTCATTCTCGCTCGCAGGTGGTTTCAATATTCTACACAGAAGCTACGTCTTCATACCTTGCGAAAGAAAAATAGTTTGCCTTTCTGGCGGTTCCCCGAAAAGCTTCAGAATTTGGGAAGCTATTTGAAAGAAAAAAAAGTTTGAAACAAAATCAAAGCAAACCTGCAATCGTCCAATCCTGGAGCCTGCTCAAAACGGCAGCAACTGGTTTACGTGTGTGAAAACTAAAATTAAAGAAATGAGGTTTTTTCAGAATCAGGTCGGGACAAATGTGGATGTTAGGGGGAGGGGAAAAAAAGGCAAAAGACTCTTTCATAAATGTGTCCCTAAATTATTGCAGCAAATGTAGCTTATGATTATATTCTTTAAAAATGGAGGTAATTCGGTTGTTAAAGGTTTGGTAAATTACAAACTAGTTTTCAAGGTGAAATTGTTGAGGAAGCAGACACAGCCACCGGGCTGGAGAACACGGTAAAAATCTATAAAATTACACTGTCAACAAAATACGATTGATTAATTAATTAATCGCTGCTAATGCAGGATCCAACGCGTCCTGGGCCCAGAATAGCTCGCAGCTCTCATAAATACATGTGTTGCATGCATCAGCACAGGCTCATTTTCTTCCAGACTATCCCAGGCTCACTTATCCGGGAAGGAAACACATTTCTTTGGGAATTATTTCCACGAGGACGGATCTGCCTCCAATCGCAAAGAATTTTCCTGCGCGTTTATTTCAAACGTTTGGAAATCGTGGCCGCAAGCGCAGAGCCCTGCCGCTGTTGTGGCTTTGGTTTTTGTTTTGTTTGGGTTTTGTGTTGGGTTGCTTGTTTTGGAGGTTTTTTCGGGTGGGGGGAGTGTTCAAAGTCAAGGGAAAAATTTAAAGCGGGGGTACCTTGCGGGACAAACCGGGCATGGCCGGGTGGCGGGTACAGGCCACCGCGCAGTTGCGCGCTGGCGACGCGGTGGCCCATACCCGGCGACCCGGCCCTGCCGTAGGCGTGTCAGCGGGCGGTGCTGCCCGGCCCCGTGGATCGCGGATTGGACGTGGGGAGGGAGCGAGGGCTGCTCCGCAGCCCGGGAGTGTCTCTGCCAGAGAAAGTTTTGGGGAGGGGTGGATAATTTTTTTTTCCCCCAGTGCGAGGAAAGGGGGTTTGGTTTGGGTTTGTTTTGTTTGCGCCGCTCCTCTCGCCCGCTCGCTCTCTCCGTCTCGCCGTGAGTTTTAGGGACTTTTTACTTTTTCTTCTTCTTCTTTTTTTTTTT
>VYZX01014295.1:0-11702 GCA_013401335.1 Brachypteracias leptosomus | reverse complement strand
GCCCCGTTCCCCCCCCCCCCAATTCGCCCGGCACCCCCAGACCCAGCCCAGCCCCTCTGTCCGGGGTCTCGCTCCGCCCGGCCCCGGCCTCTTCGCCCGGAGCGTTGCCGGGGTGTCGGTTTCGACCGCGGTATAACAGAGCTCTCCTTGTTCCTGTGCTCACAGATCTGACCTCCTTATTAACTACCAGCCGCCAAACTGGGGTTCATCTCCCCAACTTGCAGCCTTCCGCCGGCCAGTTCTTCGCGTCTCTAGACCCCATAAACGAGGCCTCTGCTATTCTGGGTCCCTTAAACACAAACCCAAGGAGCTCAGTTCAGCACCAGTTTCAAGACACTTTTCCAGGTACATCTCGTCCCTCGTCGACCCTTCCGCGGCGCAGGGCCCTCCGTCCCGGAGCAGCCCCCCCTCCCCTCTCCGGCCCAGGCATTCTCCTCCCGGAGGGACTCGCCAGGCGCTTTTGAAAGGCCAGGGCGTATATTTTCTAGCGAGGCTCAGATTTTGGGCGAAAGCCGGGCTGCGTGGGGTGGAAGGAAGAGCCGGCTAGGGCCTGACCCAGAGGACCACCTCACCTAGAACCAAAATAGTACCCGGGCCGAGACAGAAGGGGCGGGGAGGGAGAAGAGAAAGAAATTCGGGTTCCAAACCGCTCCATCCTTGCCCGCGGGAGCACACGCTGACAGGACTCGTACCCAGGCCACGCTGGCCCGGGCCTTCCCCATACACCGCAGCCCAGCTGCTATTTTTATCGATTTAAGGCTCCCTTTCAGGCATCGATGTTAATAACGCCATCTCTTTCTCTCTTCCCCCGCTTTTCTTACCCACCCCCCCTCCAGGTCCGTACGCAGTTTTAACCAAGGACACGCTGCCCCAGACGTACAAGAGGAAACGCTCCTGGTCCAGGGCTGTTTTTTCCAACCTGCAGAGGAAAGGTTTAGAAAAACGGTTCGAAATCCAGAAGTACGTCACCAAACCGGACAGAAAGCAACTGGCGGCGATGCTGGGGCTGACAGATGCTCAAGTAAGAACGGCTTCGGTTTTATTTCAAATCTTACTTCCAGTTTGGGGGGAGGGGAGGAGGGAAGCTGCTGCGATGCGTTTTCCCTTCCTTAATCTTGGCGTGGCTGGCCGAAGAGCGGGACCTCGCCCCGAGCATCTCTTGCGCGCAGGTTCCGCGGCCTGGCGCGGAGCTTTTGCCTTTGTTTTGGCCGCCGCGGAGCAGGCCGAGCGGAGAGGCGAGCGGGGCCGGGGCAGGTCATCAGTGTGCGCTTTATTGAAGTGCAACTCGCTGTAGGAGGCAGTTTAGGTCAAAGGAAGTAGAAGCGAATACACTATTTTTAATGTCCTTTTTTTTTGTCCTTTTTTTTTTTTTTTTTCCTAAATCTCTCCCCGCGTTGTGAAATCCTTTAGTTCTGGGGAAGTGAAAACCCTTCTTCAAACGGAATCATTAAACATCACTCTGTAATGATTCCACTATTGAGGGCCCGCAGCGCACAGAATTGTATAACGCTGTGGTTTCTTGAGCAAGATTTGGTTTCCTGGAAGAAGAAGTAGAAAGAGAGTTTAAAAAAAAAAAAAAAAAAAAGAAAAAAACAACAAACCACGGGGAGTGGGGTGGGTTTTTTATTTAAACACGCGAACTAGAAGGGGAAGGAAAAAAACATATATAAAGCCACCTTAGTTGCGTAAGGGTGTGGGCATAGGGAGGTGAGGACGGTGCCTCCTTTTCTCCCCTGGCTGCCGATCCCCGGTGGTGGAAGGCGGTGCGCGGAGTGGAGCGCGGTGGGGGCCGTGCCACCCGTCTAAGGGCGGCGCGGCCGCAGGTGAAGGTGTGGTTCCAGAACCGTAGGATGAAATGGCGGCACTCCAAGGAGGCGCAAGCCCAGAAGGACAAGGAGCCGCCGCCGGAACCGGAGCCGGAGCCGGCGGCCCAGCGAGCCGGCGCACCGCCCGCGGCCGCCGGGGAGCCCGAGCGTAGCCCCAGCCGCTCCGACGGCGACAGTGACAGCAGCGACGCCGACTCCCTCGACATGGCCCCCAGCGACACGGAACGGACTGAGGGCGCCGAGCGGAGCCTGCCCGCCGCCGGGCTCGGCAAGTCCTCCGGCAGCACCGGCCTCCCCTCCCCGCCGCCGCCGTCCGCTGCCGCCAGCCCCGAGCCGCGGAGCGGCCTATAGACGGGGCGGCCCCGCGGCACCCGCGCCCGGGACCTGCGCGCTAATTTATCTCCCTTCCTCCGCCCCGGGAGCGCGGCACCGGCCTGCTCCCCCCCGCGGACAGCGCCCGGCCCAGCCCGGGGAGAGGGGCCGAGGACGCGGGCGAAACGAGGAGCCCCGGCCCCGGGATGGCCGGGAGTGAGGCGGCCGCCTCTCCCCCTACGCTGCTCTCAGGAGAGCGGGATGTCTCTGTTTTCTTTTTTTATTTTTATTTTTAAATTTTATTTTATTCTCCCACCCCTTGTCCTCTCCAGGAAAGTCTGAGGGAGGGACTCCGAGAACATGCTCCAAAATCCTTCTCTCCTCCCCTCCTCCCCCCAAAAAAACCCAATTTACAATGTGAAGTATTTTGCCAACGTCCTCATTGGTTGCAACGTGTTGCTTCGAATAATCCGGCCAAGAAATACTGCACTGACAAAATATATAAATATATATATATATATCTCCTGTAAATAAAATGTTTGCTATGGTTTGTAACCACGTCAGTCTGTTGCCCAGGGGAGCGGGGTGGTGAGGCTGCCCCAGCTCCCTTTGGTGCCCTGCTAGAAGGCGGCCGCTGCCTCTCCTAGAGCAGCATTCTCTGGGTGGGGGTTTTTTTTTATGTTTATTTGTTTGGTTGATTTTTTTCCCCCCTCCTTTCCCAACGGAGACGATGAC
Source organism: Brachypteracias leptosomus (assembly GCA_013401335.1). Lineage (NCBI taxonomy): Eukaryota > Metazoa > Chordata > Aves > Coraciiformes > Brachypteraciidae > Brachypteracias > Brachypteracias leptosomus. The sequence goes on along the minus strand of VYZX01014295.1, from coordinate 8,829 downwards.
AAGGACCGGATTTGATTACGCAAAATTGTGCCCCCGCTGTGAGAAGCTGCCAATTACATTTGTAGTTCCGCATGTGCGTATATGTGTACATGTAACTTGTGAAGTGGATTTGGGGTTTTGATGCAAGGCGGGACCGGACTGTCGGAGTCCCCGCGACCCTCAGCGGCCGTTTTGGGGTGCTGGGGGGGAGGAGAATTGGGCGGCCTTGTTTTGCTTTGCTTCGGTGTCGCTCCGATTTGCCGTGCACCTCTCCGCCAGCCCCCGCGGCGGGGTGAGCAGGTGACGTCATGGCGTGGCTGTGCGGCCCGAGGGGGTGCATGTGACGTCACGCAGGCGCTCTGCGCTGCTCGGGGGCGGTGCGGTGGCCGAGCGCAGGATNGCACGGCGACTTCTCCCCCTTCCTTGGCGGGTGTTGTGGGGCTGGGTGCCCTCCCCGGGAGGGAGAGGCTCCACTGGGGCTCCCCTGGGGCCGGGATCATCCGCTCGGGTTCATCGTCGGCTTCGCTCCTCGGAAAAAGAGAACGCCGCAGTGCTGGGTGCTCCGCTCCTCCCGGGACACGGGTGGGAACGGGGGGCTGCTTCTCGGCCAGTCTGCTTCCCCCTCCTCCCTTCCCAGGCAGCATCGATCAAAGCGGAAGCCGCAGCGGTGTGGAGCCCCTGTCCTCGCCCACTGGGGAGTGTGTTTTCTACCTCGGGGCTTTCTGCGAGGCCCTAATGGGAGCAATTCTGTTTTCAAATACACCCGGGGGAGGCCTGATCCTGCTTAAGGAGTCTAAGGCGAGGGCAGGCAAAGCGAAGCCCTCTCCCCCGTGCTCAGCCGGTGGAAGCTGAGCCTGTGACACCGTTATAAAGAAAGGGGAGATGGAGGAATAAGGCGAAGGACCAAAAAAATTCCCGGTGTCCTGCGGCGATGTGGAGGTGAGCGAGCGCCTGGCCCTCGTCTACTGCTTTCCTCAGGGTCAGGCGAGGAATCGCTCGAGGCCAGGAGGGGTTTTCAGGGAAGGACACTCTCCTCAGGGCTACCCCCGCTAGCAGGGGAGCTCCGGCAAGAGCAAACACCTGAGGAAGGAGAAGGAAATGCCAGCAGCATCCTTCCGCCGCAAGCACTGCGGGAAAAGGAGCTGAGGCAAACGGTAAGACCATCTTGCTCGGGGCGAAATAAAGTGTAACCGAGCGGACAGAGGCTCCTCCAGAGCCACGACGGGCAGAGAAATTTACAGGAGTGATGCGCACAGAGCACCGCTGCGCCCCTGGTTGTGCGCAGCGCCCGCGCAAGGCAGCGCACCCCGGACGCTGTGCCCGCCCGAGCCCTACGGGGACAGGGGAGCGTGGAGAAGGATCTGGAAGGGGTTTGTAGGTTGGTTCTGCCTTTAGAACACTGCCAGGGAGGACATAAGGCGTGTCAATGATTTCCGGGTGAGGAGCGGGCCCTGCAGTTCGCTCCCAGCCCCAGAAAGCGTCTGCGCCCGTCAGCGCGGGATTTGCCATGGGGTTGTAACTTCCCCTAAAAGTAATGGAAGCTGAGGGATAGATGTCCAGAAACGTGTCTGTTTCTCCTCCGATAAACCACCGAGGTGCGGCTCATGGAATTTGTTTGCCTCTTGGTTTTGCTTCCTAAAGACTAACCCATGCGGGAGGGAGAGGTTTGAGGCGGCTCTTGTCAGATGAGAAAGGGAAAGAGCGTCTGGAAAGAGTTTTTCTTCCCTTGGGTTAGAGGAATCTGCGCCTCCTCCAAGCGCAGGGCTGGCTGCGCGGGGGCAGCCTCCTCCCCTCCTCGGCCTCCCCAAATAACGGGAGAGCAGTGCCCGCCTGGACCCCGGGTCGGGGAGAGAGCAGGGGCAGCGCCTTTATGGCACCTTTTTAAGATAATGCGGTAAAAGAGGGGTAAATAACGCTGTTTGGACTCAGAATACGGAGAAAGATGCTCACATCCGAATGAAGGAGTCGGGATAAAATTCCTCTGTCCTGAGCCTGATTCTGAACTCCGCCTCCGGGCTTTGGTGCTTTGCGCAGCTCGGGCTGCTGCTGGCCAAGGGGCAGCGGCGGCAGAGCAATTTTTTTCTTCTACTTCAGCGATAGGGGGAAAAAAATAATCTCCCTCCCTCATTGGTCCCTTTGGGCACATCCTTTATGTAGGTAGAGAAAAGCCACGAAAACGAGTTTGGGGAAAGATACGCAGATGCCGACTTTTACGGTATTTATGCCTGTCTCGACAGGGAAGGGAGTTTGCCTGTTGGTGCGAGGCTGCAGTTACTGATAAATTTCTGCGGGAAAAGTCGTGACAGTGTCGTGACTACAAGCAGCTCGATCACAGTTCGTCGGTTAAGTCGACCTGTCCGTAGCGCAATGCAACACCTCCCCAGAACAGGTTCCAAAAAGCCGGGGGGTGCCCCTTTTTTGTTCGATTTATTATCGCCTGATAACACTAAAAGCTTTTGATGCTGGTTATTTCTGAAGATGAAATGTCCGAGCCCACGGTTTCCCCGGCAATCCGGTTCTTCGATGGTCTTTAAACCGGGGACCGCAGCTCTTCGGGCGATCTCTTTATCCCCCTCCTCCAAATCCGTTGTGATTCTTTTCAAACCCGTGCCAGCCGAACCCAAATCCCGAATCCCGCCGCAACGGGTTCGTATTGGCGCGACTCCCCCTGCCCGGCGGGGACTGAGATCCCCTCGGAAAGGCCGGAGGGGCTTCCCCGGGGCTGTCCCCGGTCTCCGCGGGCCCGGCCAGGCTTTCCGGTACACACCAGCTCCATTTTCCCCTCTCGGGTGCCGAGCAGAGATTTTTTTGGGTTTATGAGAGGTTGCACAGGAGACCATGAAACGGGAGCAGAGGCTTCCCTGCCTCCTCCCTGCGTGGCATGTGTGGGAAACAGGTTTAATAACGGAGAGAGGCCTCTCCGTTCCTCTCCAATATCCCATCCCCGTCTGCGAGCATCCACACACCCAGAGATGCGCAGCCGAGCTCGTCAGAGCCAGCTTCTGCCGAGCTCCTGTTCGGGGAGCTGCTTACCAAAAACCCCCACCTTCCCCGGGCGCTAGATTAAGAAGTCCAACGAGATCCTTTCCTTCTCGCCTGATTTCTTATCAGAAACGTCCCATCTCCAAAGAGACTCGAGACAGCCTCGGAAATAAGAGTCACGTTAGAAGGAAAAAAAAACACCCAATAATAAAACAAACCAGACGCAATATTTTAAGAATGAGATTTACGGTGTAAAAAGGGCCTGGAGGGGACCTGGCGTTGAAGTTCACCGCTGTTGTGCCTGGTGGGGTGGGGGTGGTCGGGGTGGGGCAGGGGGTGTCCGCTGAGCCCCCCTGGGTCGCCGCTACCCTACCTCCCTCCTCTCCCCACCCCCCCCTCCCCGCAGAACCCCGCAGGCTCGGGGCCGGCGGCGGCGAAACCTGAGTTCTCCTCCCTCGTTAGCTGAGCGAGACCGGCTCCGCTCCTTAGGAAAATATTTTTATTTTATTTTAATGTCGGGCTTAAGCTGATGTCTTAAAAAATAATTGTTTTCAGACCCCGGTTCGCTCGGCATCGCCGTTTCACACTCAGAGGCACACACAGCTTTTCCTGCAGTTCATGCCTCGGGACTGCCTGGCGTCGGCAAGACAAACTGCAATCTCCGAAATGTCAACTTTTGCCACAATCTCGACTAAAAAAACCACCCTCTTCTTATTGCTGTTGAGCGCTCATCAGAAATAATGGCTGTTTACACAAAACCTTTATTCACTTTCTTAAATAAACACCAGTGAATTCAAATAAAGCAAACCCTCAGCTATAATTCAAGCACAACGTTTGCTGTGTGTATTCTCGGCTGCGGACCTGGAGAGACTCCTCGGAGAGAAATATGAAGTCTCCTTTCATAGTCCACCTCCATTAACTAAATATTCTAGCTCACCTCGGCCGAGATTATCCTACCCCAGCTTTCCCTTTTTTCCTCTTTTTTTTTATGTTTTCCCCTAGCTGAAGCGGAAATATTTCCTCCTTTCTCCCCTGTCCCCTTTTACGGCGGTGAGGTCTTGGTTGCTTTTTTTTTAAAATCAAATTGCAATAGACCCTTTTCTGCTCTTCCACAGCCCTGGGCTCTCCGAGGCTGGGCCGTGGCTGCCGCCGCCGCACCGAGACCCTTGGCAGCTCTCACGGCCGAGGATGCTCGTAGATTAACGAGTTGAGGGTGCCCAGATGAAGGGGAAGGGGGGGTTGTGTTGGCGAGCTCGGCGAGGCGATGCCCAGGTCTCTTTATTCGAAAGAAATGGCTAGAAACCGAGTGTGTAAACCCATGAACTCGGCCAGGTAGCGGGGAGCGCCGGGTAGCCGTGGGGGGAGCGGCGGCCCCGGCCGGCCATAGCTCTCCGGGGAAAGGAGCCCATCCATCCCTCGGCGGCGGGGCAGGGGGGAGCGCTGCCCCCCTGCTCCACTCGCCTCTCCTGCTCCCAGGCCGGGGCTCACGGCCCCAGCCCTAATGAGATCCATTAAGCGTATTATTGATGTGGAGGTTTGCTGTGAGGTCCTGGCTGGAGGGAAACGGAGCTCTGCTGCAGATACAGGCGCTCTGATCTGCACCACCTGGCTGAAACCAGAGAGCCGCCACTTCATTAATGGGTTTAGCCTTTGCTAATTGGTGTCTTTAGGAGCCTTGCCAAATTCTGCTCTGGGATCTTTTGAGGCAGCTTTTGTTTTTCCTTCTGCCGATGACATTCGTTGACGGCAATTAGACCCGATACCACTTCTGCGCCGGCGGGCAGCCAGGCAGCCCGAAAGCCCCCGACGGGGCGGGCTGCGCTGCCGCTCCGGGCACCTCCTGCCCGCTGCTGCCTCCACCACCATCACCACCACCATCATCACAAATGGAAACGCCGTAGGTAAATCTCGAGGTGGGGGGAATCAACACACCCTCCTCTCGCTTCGGTGACAGCTGCAGCAGGTGACACGGGTGGAGGTGGGACGAAAGCCGCCCTGTGCCCCACGGACCCCTTGCAGAAAGCAAAGCTCAGGGTCGGGGCTACCCCTTCCCTACGGGCCGATCCCTGCGGGCTGCGGAGGGAGCCGAGGCGAGGAGCCTCAGGGGCAGTGCCCGCGGCCACAGCAGCCCGGACCCGCCGCGGCTCTCCCCGGCCCGGAGAACCGGCGCCACGGCCGAGTCCCTCTCACCGCCTGCCCTCGGGGTCAGCTGCATTCCCGGCCCCGCAGGCCTGACCGGGTTTTCCGGGACTCAGACGGCCGTAGTTAATGAAATCCGCTCACCGCAAATCACAGACCTCTGCCGTACGCTATAATCAAATTTCTGCTTGCCTTAAAAAACCCAGGCCACCCTCCTCCACCCCCTTTCTCCAGGCAAACCCCAAATCAAAGGTTTCCAGCCATCACACCCCTCCAGCTATGCCCGGTCCCAGGCCATCTCTCCCGGCCTTCGTTGTCGTTGCCTGTTCTTCCCCTCCCACACACCGCGATGGCCAGCGCCTTTCCTTGGCTACCAAAAGAGAAGGCTGTTCGGGACCACCCCTGTCCATCTGTCCGGGCCCGATGGTGCTACCCCGTCCACCTGCCTGCGGGGATGGGAGTGATGGAGAGGATAGGGATGCTGAGAGGGACAGAGAGGCTGGAGGGTTTCCTGCAGCCGAAAAGAGGTGTGGCAGTGGGGGGCAAAGAGATACACTCCACAAATCACGCCAGACCTATTTCCCGAGTAAATGTGTCACCAGCCGTGTAAGTCAACTATTCCGGGTTCAGAGACGGCTGATAAATCACGCCGAGCGGGGATTTTATCCTCCTCACGGCACCGTTGTCAACGGCTTCTGCTGACCCACACTTCGGCCGTGCCCCGGTACCGGTCCTAGGCGAGGTGGGGGCGCAGATGCCAAATTAAGTGGCATATTCTTCCTCATCCGCCCTTTTACGTTTGTTGACCCGAGCGGCAGCCCAAAGCCGCTTCCTCGGGACAAACACCGCCTGCCACGGCACTGCAGCCGCGCAGCCACCGGGAACTGCCCGGTTCCCCGGCTAGGGAAGAGGGGGAGGGTTTACCGGGAAGGCTGGAGGGGGAGGCTGGTCCCTGGCCTCTCATTTTCTCAATTTCCCCCTCTTTTGCTTTAACTCAGACACTCTCAATCCTTCCGCGGGCGGGCTGCCTGCAGGCGGGTAGCCCGTCCAGCCCTTCCCCGTTTAAGCCGGCCTATGGAGGGCACTCCTCTGTGTGGGACCTGGACAAAGCCCCCCTCGAACTTCGCCGGGACCCCCGAGCCTCCAGCCTGTGTCTGACCCCAGCCCCGGAAAGCAGGAAGAAGGAGGATGCGTTGCACGGAGCCGACCCTTCTTTCCGATAACATCCCGGTACAAAGCTCTCTTCACCACCCTATATTTCCAAGGATAGATCCTGAAGTGGACGGTTTGGCCCCAGTGGCCCCTTTCCCTTGCAGGGCCCTTTCCAACCCCCACCCACTGGTGTCTTTGACCGCAGCCGTGGCCACTTGGTTATCAGTGGTGAGGTGGGGAGGATCTCTACTTTCTCCTCAAGAAAGCTCTTGGGGACATTTCGGGGAGGTACAGGAAGGGTGCAGTCCTGATCGCCATCCCCGGGCTGCCCTGGTCCCCGCCGTCCCCTGCTCCCGCAACCCTCCCCGGGCAGGGAGGGCAGGGGGACGGCCCCGCGGCATCGTGTGGACCGGGCTCTTCTCCCCGTCTACAGTAGACGTGTTTATTTGTGCGCGCAACCCTCCTCATAAATCCCACCATCTATAATCATTATCTACATGGAAACTTTTGCCCCCTTCATCCCCCAGGACTCCTCCTCAACTCTAGTTAGCGGTGATGATTTTAAAAGCATGCGATGATCTAAGCCCTAATACTAATATTATGCATCATTTGGACAGGATAACCATGCCACCTTGTCAAACTCTGCCTCTTTACACAACCCATTTGCTGCATCGCGGAGTCATAACGGCGGTGATGGATGGGCCGGGGACCCCCCCGGCGCCCCCCCGGCCCCGGGGGGAGGAATGCGGGAGGGCGGAGCCCCGCTCCCGTGGCCGGCCCGCACCCCGCCGGCGACAATTTATAGTCTGTATATGTTTGCTGGCTCCAGATATCGGCAACGTAATGGATGGGTATATTTTATGAATCCGAGGCTTGGATCTAGGGACTCGGGAGTCCCTTCCTTGTATGGTGCACTCCTGTCTCGCCCTTAATCCTCCCGGCAGGCAATAAACTTCCCCGCCAAATGCGCCGGGAGATAACAGCCAACTTTTATTGATTACAAGAAAATGCTCGAAACTAAATAAAGGGTTTTTATGAGGATCCCTGCGAAGAGCCTTTTCTCCGCAACCATTAAGCGCAATATCGGTGTTTTACTGTGTGTAAACTGTGAACTTGTTTGGCTATAAACGTTGGAGCGGGTGAAAGGCAGATGACAAGCCCAGAGAAGCCAGGCTCGGAGGTGTTGCCGGGTTGCAAATGTTCAGGCTGCCTGGCCACCCTCCGCCTTCCCTCTCAGCCCCTCTCTCTTCCCTCTTGATAAAGGCATCGATGCGGGAACCGCTCCCAAACCTAAAAATAGGGAGCGCTGGGGAGCAGCAGCAGAGATGCTGAGCTGGGTAAGGGTGGAAAGTCATTCCACACAAATGTTTGAAGGGGAACCTTGGGAGAGTTATTGCCCGGGAAGGGTGCGGGGGAGGGACTCGCGTTTTAAAATGGATGATGGTGGGAAGTTGTGCACCCCTTCCCTCCGTTTCCACGAGCCTGAGTGGCGAGGTGTGAGGAGAGAGGCAGATTTATTTGGATTATTATTTTTTTGATTCCGACCATCTACTTTATAGTCTCAGAGGTGTAAGAAGCGTTATACTTTCTGCCTGGAAGAGGGATGATATTGGGGGGGGGAGGTGTGGAAGGAGGGTCTGGCACCGAGCAGCTGTGCTCTGCCCGGGGGCAAGACGGGGACCTGTCCGGGGGGGCTTCGTTCTCCCCGGTGGGCTGCACCTCCTCTCCCCGCCCAGCCAGGGGCACCGAAAACTTCGGGGAAAACGGCTTGATTCAGCCATACCACGTAGCAGCACACGGGATGGGGGGGCTTCCAAGACATCATGGAAAAAACCCTAACCCATTCGTGGCAAGATCGAGCCCTGGCTTTAACACAGCAGCGATCGCTTTTTTTTTTTTTTTTTTTTTTTTTTNTTTTTTTTTTTTTTTTTTTTGTGGCGGCGCTTAATATTTAGAGCACAATTCTCTTGTAAATTGCTCAAGATGTTCCGTGGCTTCATTACCGTCGGTATTTCTGTCCGTAGGCGGCCGGCTCGGAAGTCACAAACACGTTATTTTCTCTTGGAATCTCACCGCCAGCCTTCAAGAGCAAGGGAGAAACACTGTTGATTTTTTTCTCTAAAATTCTTGTTGTTCCGTTTGCCACACTTCGGAAAGGTAACTAAAATCACTCAGTGTCTGCGAGTTGTTTCGCATTTTACTGGAGAGCTATAAAACTGTCTTATTCCCTGATGTTCCTTGATTAACTTATGAGCATAAAGGAAATGCTTGAATAGTGTTCCCTCTGCGGTTTTCTTTTGGCGAGGGGAAGCCAAAGGAAGATGCTAATATTGTCATCTTATTTTACAATTTATACCGGCTGCCCAAACAGTGTGTGTATACAAACGAAGGCGCAGTGGGGCTCAGTTCCTTAAACACAGCTCGTATATTTCAGAGATCATACTTGCCTTGATAGCCGGCCGGGCGAACTATTTAGCCTGCCTTTTACCGCTGTTAAAACGTTGGCTTCCATTTAAATAAACAAAGCGATCCGGAGCCATTTATCAATTCCGCAGAGGTCCAGCTAACAGGATGTCC
>VYZX01014294.1:0-12851 GCA_013401335.1 Brachypteracias leptosomus | reverse complement strand
GTGTAACCTCATCTAGGTGATCCTGCTCCGGCAGGGGGATTGGACTAGATGATCTTTTGAGGTCCCTTCCAATCCCTGACATTCTGTGATTCTGTGATTCTGTGATAAGGGAAGAGCAACTGATGTCATCTGGATTTGTGCAAAGCATGACACTCTTGTCTCTAAAATGGAGAGACCTGGATTCAACAGGTGGAGCACTCAGTGGATAAAGACTTAGCTGGATGCTTGCACTCAAAGAGTTGTGGTCAACAGCTCAATGTCTGGGTGGACACCAGTGACAAGTGGTGTTCCTCAGCGGTTGGTATTGGGACCAGTATTATGTAAGATCTTTGTCAGCAACATGGACAGCAGGATTGATGACAACAAGCTGATGTGGTCAATAGTCTAGAGGAAATGCGTGTCACCCAGAGGGACCTTGACAGGCTTGAGTGGTGAGCCCATGCAGTGCAAGGTCCTGCACTTCAGTTGGGGCAATCCTAAACCTGGATACAGGCTGGGCAATGAATGGATTAAGAGCAGCCCTGCAGAGAAGGACTTGTGGGTGTTCATGGATGAAAAACAGAACGAGCCAGTAATACACACTCACAGCCCAGAAAGCAAATCACTTGCTGGGCTGCATAAAAAGTGTGATCAGCAGGTCAAGGGAGTTGATTCTTCCGCTCTACACTCCACTCTTATGAGACCCCACCTGGAGAACTGTGTTCAACACTGAGACCCTGGCGTTAAGACATGATCTGCTCCAAAGAAGGGCCACAAAGATGTTCAGAAGGCTGAAGTACCTCCTCTGTGATGACAGGCCAAGAGAGCTGGGGTTGTTCAGCATGGAGAAGAGAAGGCTCTGGGGAGATGTTACTGCAGCTTTCCAGTGCTTAAATGAAACCTATAGGAACGAAGGGGAGAGACTCTTTATAAGGGAGTGTAGTGATAGGATGAGGAATAATAGTTTCAAAGTGGAAGAAGGCAGATTTATATAGGTAGCAGGAAGTTAGTTCATCTGGGGTTTTTTTAACGAGGGTGGTAAGACACAGGAACAGGTTGTCCAGAGTTGTGGATGCTCCACCATTGGCTGTGTTCAAGGTCAGGTTACGTGAGGCTTTGAGCAACCTGGTGTAGTGGCAGAGGCCCCTGCCCATGGTATGGGGGTGGGAACTAAATGATCTCTGAGGTTCCTTCCAGCCCAAACCATTATATGATTGATTCTATACAACCCTTTATTTTTCAATGAACTGAAAAAATCAGTAAGGTTCCTATCTCAAAATGAAATCTAGTTAATAAAAAGCATACTTTATTTGCCACAGTTATAATCACTATAGATAAGCAAGAGTTGAAATTTGTGCATCCATGGACTACAATAACAAGGAAGAAGAAAAGCAGATTACAATGACACAGAATGTCAGCATTTATTCAGAAGGCAACTGTCAATTGATATAACTTTGAAGCTGTAGAAATCAATAAGAACAAATCTGTTACAAGCCTTGATAAACTAGATCTGAAAAAAAAAAATGAAAAGATACTGTTGGGCAATACAGCATAGCACAATTTGGACTGTTTGGGAAGCATGCCATTGTAAGGTTGCACACTCAACATCTGTAGCCCTTTGCACAGAAAGATGTGTCAGCTTTCCTAAGTGTTTATCTCGAAGCCAACAAATTTGTTTGCAAAAGGTGTGGGAAAAAAAGCACACAACCACCCCCCAACATACTGAAGATACTTCACTATTAGTTTCAAATGTTTGCAAGGCCACGGACAGCACAAGCTGAGTTTTTTAAAATTTCACCTCTACAGAGAGGAAGAAAATACTAAAGGAAATTGAGAACAGTTAAAACAAGCCAAGAAAGAAACATGAAAAAGTAATGTATGAAGTATGACCTTTAAATTAAAAAGAACTGTTAAAAATTTTTGTCTATTACCTGAATTTGCATCTTATTAAAGCAGCTGAAAAAACCCTCCACAAAGCAAATCTTCCCATGAAACTGAAAGCCAGCTGTAACTATGGGCAGTTAAAAATAGACAAATTTCTGCTTTATTTCACACTTGACCAAATATACACTTGATTACATAAGAAAAAACGTAAGTATGGCTTAGCCCTCAGGTAAGAGTGCTTGTGCTTTGTTCTGTTTTAAAGTAAACATGTATGTCACACTACATGTGAAAGGCTTCTAGGCGCATTCTGTTTGGATCTTCTGGATGTCTCAGGGCAATTCCATTTCGCAGCAGCAGCTCAATGTAAGGTGGCCAAAATGAATCAGTGATTGTTACATAGGGTTCATGTGGTGTGATTACTGACTTGTTTATAAGCATCTGGAAGACCAAAAGGATAAGATTTATGAAATGAACAAAACAGTTGTCTCCCAAATTTGTACAAATTATTGTAATGAGACATTTATGTAGGCAGTATAAGAAATGTAAGACTTCAGGGGAAATACAAGACCACTTAAAGGTAGAAGTAAAATTAATAGCATCCAATTAACTTTGTTAACATTTTTTGATGTAAAAAGTTAGAACCAAAATTCTCCTTTTATCCAGACCAAGTATTTTACCATCTGTCAAAATTCTTAGCAGATTTTAGATAGCATAACTAGGTGCCTAAAAAATCTGAACATGAAGATGGTAAATCCTTATGTAATTAATCTTTAAATGAATAGCTGTTAATCTAAAATTAGAGGCATTAAATAAGAGGGAAAAGTTAGATTTTTGAAAATCACTTGTCACAAAACTGTCATGACTTACTGTCAACAAATAGTATTTTTCCCTTGCTCTTCCATATTTTAGCAGAAAAGAATGTCCATCTTACTTTTTTCTAAATTTCATCTCAGTATAACAACATCTGTCTTCTTAGACAGGTAATATCATAATATCTGTTGTCTTAGATTGGGAGGAATTCTTTTTCCTACATTACAGGAAACATCATAGTCCTACTTTAACTTCACTGTGTTTGCACAACAAATCTTTTTGCTCATGTCATTATCCAAATTCTTAGTATCACTTCTTGTTTGGGCACAACAAGCAACTTAAAACAATTCACCTCATCTTGATACTGTTTTACTCCTCCTTTGTTATTTATCTAAATATAGAATTAGCTAGTAGAGTTAAAAAACAAAGATCCGTTTTGACATTCTTTTTCTGTTCTAGGAGACCATATTTATAACCTCTTAATATTGCAAATGGGGAATATCACACACATTACAGATTAAGTAACCTTACCCATCCCATGCTGCTCTCTATTCATCCCAGATATTTCATCTTTCTACTCAGAGCTTCTAATAGCTTTCCCAGTTTCAGTAGGTACAAAACATTCTGTCTGTCTCTTTATTGGTAAAGAAAACCTCAAAATCCTCACTACCAGACTTTACTCTTTTTTCATTCATTGCTATTTAAAAACAAAAAAATCTGCTCTTTTCAGAATATTCCAAAGAGTTGTTCTATTTATCTTTTGCACTTATCTGCCCAAATTCTGGGTATTTACTCCAAATGCATTATTTTAGATGAATTGTTACTTAGTCTTTTCTGACATGTGATATGCCAAAATAGCCCTTATGGCTGTAATATACTTTGTATTGTAAACAGTCTTTTGAATCATAAACTAGTTCACTAAAGTCTCAATCAGAAAAGAATAATCCTTAAACTGTTTAAAAGGAAAATTGCTATATTTGTAAAAAAAAATACAGCTTATTACTGCAACAAAAAGTAGTATAATAAAATTGAGGTTTGTATGATAAAAGTTTACTGCTTGCTTACTACAATAATTTCATGAAGTAGGTACTGATATACCTAAATAATAGAAATGTATACACATCTAGCTTGTCAAAGTGGATTTCTTAGAAAAATCCACTTTCTTTATTTAACAAAAAACACATAGAGATTGAGAAGAAATTCTGTGGATGAATTACATTTGTACAACAGCAAATTCCAAATCTGTAATTATAATACAGAGATGACTTTGCATTTGTCTCTTTAAGAAACTATTATCTGTATCTAAGAAAATGCTTTTGAAATTTAACAGGCACTTAAAGTTAGAACCACGTTGCTCAACATAAACTCTCAGAAAACAAAGATAAGGGACACTGACAGTTTATGCCAAGATAGTTAAAATTAAAAGTCTGAATTCTTGGAAGTAGAATTTCCAGCTGGAAATCAGACATTACTTGGATGTGTTCACATTTTGAGGAGATTAATATTAGAAAAATACAAAGAGCAATTTTAAACCATTAGAATAGCTTAAAATTTTAATTCCATAGGGAATGTGGCTATTTTAAATCTTGATCTGTTTTCAAGCTCTGCCTAATTTGGCATTAATAGACATGGTGAGATACTTGAAGCATGTAAAATGATTTTGATGACATAAGCCTGAAGTCTGTGCTTTAAACACAAGTATAACAATGTCATAGTGACCAGATCATAGCATCTTAATAACAAAAAGTTGTTATTCATCAAGCTTTTCCGCAGGAAAACAAAACCCAAACCAAAACAAACAAACAAGCAAAACCAAAATAACAAACACACCCACCAGAAACAACAACAAAAACTTTTTTCCCTGGGGAGGTCTTACACATAGATGTTTACAACTGTCTGAAGAGTCAGGATGAAGGAAGAATAGGAAAATTCACTTCAATGCTACATTTAAGACAAGAAGTAACAATGCTAGTGAAAAGATTTTTATGTTCCTTCAAAATTAATGCTCTGCAATGCAAATTAATAAATTGCACCGTGATTAAAAATACACCCTAAACAATGCTGGCATACATAAAATTGACTAGAAATGAATGAACCAGATTAATTGATTTTCTCATATGAGAAAATAATCCAGTTAATACACAGTACTACACTTTAATTGGTCCTTCTCTAACTGCTATATTTCAGAAATACTTTTATTAAAATAGTACAAAATATAGCAGAAAATGTAACAATTTTTTTGTTAAGTATTTGTCTCCCCAGGTATGACCCATAAGGTTCATAAAACTGCATTAAAATAATCACTATAAAATTAAGAAATGAGGAATAATAATTCTCCAACTTAAACTGGAGATTTAGTTATCTAAATTATTGCCACATTTCTTGTTAAAAATCGGACATTTGATAGGAATTAAAATAGAAATCTGACATAGAATTCTTATACATTCTACTTTTCAATTAACTATCTTAACCTTATGTCATATACAGTTATTAATGTGTTATGATCAGGTACGAGTATAAGAAAATCCCTTAAATCTCTACTTAGGAAAACCATCTTACCTCTAAAATTTCATGCAGTGTTATCAGTTCTACAGTTAGCTCTTCAGAAGAACTCTGCAAAGATAACCCCCCCCACAAATTAACAAAATCCAAAACTAAGTAGTCAGGAAAAATGTCAATTGAAAATTATTTGATTGCATAGTACACACAGATGAAGACTTTTACTTAGATGTAGTCATGACAGAAATACAAGGTAGTATTTAAATCTACCAGTTCAATATCTTACACTTTAAATGTAACAACTTTTGAATTAATAGAGATTAATCCTATATGATCATAGTATATCTACCTGGGATTACATTTAGGTAAAACCAAGTACATCATATTTATTATGTAATACAGTACAAAACATTCTACAAATATGATCTGTTATGAAAAAAATAATGTTTTTAATGAACTTTAGAAAAGTGTTTACAATGCAAGTTTGACACAGCACAAGACTTGGATTCATAGTGCCTTAATTTTTCATGCTTTGCCAATGTATGTTTATTCTTACTCTGACTTCAGTTAAAAAAATTGGCTAGACTTAAGAAATAGAATAATTGAAAATTTGAAAAAAAAAAGTCCTTGATAAAATATCATTAGAAAGTTACTTGTTTTCATTTGTAGCAAGCAAATCAAGCTATTTGTCTATAAACTGATATGGATTCCTTAGGCAGCAACACCAACAAAATGGCTTATGCTGTTGCATAGTGAACTCAATTCTTATATTTTTCAATTTTACCCTTTTTCCTCATCCACTTCACATTCAATACAATTAAGGAGATAATACAGCACTGCCAGCTGCTTACTCAGTACTGCTGTTGAATATGTCAACTTAAGCCCTAAGATATTAACGGCTGTGCAACATCTTATACAAATTTCACTTCTGGAACAGAAGAATACAAGCAATAGAATAATTTGTGAAAGCCAAATTCTGGCTCTTTTTTTCCAGTCACAGTAAATATTCTCACCTTCAGAAATCCACAAATGGAACATACTGCCTGGTCCACAGAAACCTTGCAAAACATGGAGCTAAGGCTTAATAACACCTATCTTTATGCCTTTAACTTGATGGGAGGCTGAGGAAAGAATCTACACTAAGCAGCTACAAAAGATTCTTTAGAGCAACCAGGAAGATACATCATAGCCTCAGCTGCTGCATTTCCCTGGCCAAAGATATTACTTTGTACCCTAAGTAGAGGGTTCAAGATTCATGTTTCAAAGTTGAAATAAGGTTATAACTTCAGTAATCACTAACACTGAAATACAAAGTGTAAAATCCCAAGGATATTAGTGTAACAAGGTTTGCACTCTCATAGAACTAAGAAACCTATTTTGCTAGGTTTATAATATGCATTGTATACATTGTTTTGTAAAATTATATTACTTACATATTTTAAGTGTCCCCAAAATAATGAGTATTTCTAATTAATTAGTGCTTATAAAGTCACTTTTTAGCAGGATGCTTAGCACTTAGTTAACCTGAGAAGCACCTTCTTCAACGCATTTGACACAGTCCCCTACAACATCCTGATCTCTAAGTTGGAGAAATATGGGTTCGATGGGCAGACTGTTCAGTGGATAAGGAATTGGCTGGATGGTTGCATCCTAAGAGTAGTGGTCAATAGTTCAATGCCCAGATGGAAAAAGGCGACAAGTGTTGTTTAATATCTTCATTAATGGACCAGTGCTGTTTAATATCTTCATTAATGATATTGACAGTGGCACTGAGCACACCCTCAGCAAGTTTGCTGATGACACCAAGCTGAGCAGTGCAGTGGATATGCCAGAGGGATGGGATGCCATCCAGAAGGACCTGGACAGGCTGGAGAGGTAGGCCCAGGTGAACCTCATGAGGTTCAACAAGGCCAAGTGCAGGGTCCTGCACCTCAGCCAGGGCAACCAGTGTTATCTACATAGGCTGGGAGAAGAATGCTAGAGAGCAGCCCTGGGGAAAAAGACTTGTGGGGTACTAGTAGATGAAAAGCTGGACATGAGGCACCAATGTGAAATTACAGCCCAGAAAGCCAATCACATCCTGGTCTGCATCAAAAGAGGTGTGGCTATCAGGACAAAGGCCATCAGGCCCTTCTACTCTGCTCTTGGTGAGAACTCACCTGGAATACTGTGTCCAGCTCTAGAGTTTCCAACACAAAAAGATACTGGACCCGCTGAAATGTGTCCAGAGCGAACCACGAAAATTATCAGAGGGCTGGAGCACCCCTCCTATGAAGACAGGCTGAGAGAGTTGGGGTTGTTCAGCCTGGAGAAGAGAAGGCTCCGGGGGGACCTTATAGCAACCTTCCAGTACCTGAAAGGGGCCTACAGAAGGGCAAGGGAAGACCTGTTCTCAAGGGTTTGTAGTGACAGGATGAGGGGTAATGTTTTTAAGATAGAAAAGGGTAGATTTAGGTTAGACATTATGAAAAAGTTCTTTAATATGAGGGCAGTGGAACATTGGAACAGGTTGCCCGGAGAGGTGGTGGAGGCCCCATCCTTGGAGACATTCAAGGTCAGGCTTGATGAGGTTCTGAACAACCTGATCTAGTTAGAGATGACCCTGCTTATTGTAGGGAGGTTAGACTAGATAACCTTTGGAGGTCCTTTGCAACCCAATACATTCTGTGATGACTCTATCATTCTATGATTCTTCTTCCTTCCATGAAATAGATCAGCATAAAGAATATGCCTCAACATACGACTTCTCATATTTCTTATCTCGAAAAATATGTGTCTTTTTTAATCTGAGATGCAAAATGCAAGATAATTCTTACCTCAATCACCACCTGTACTAATGGTGTTTGGCCATGGCAACAGAAGCTAACCTGGGCTGCTGTGATTCAGTCTTCCCTCTCCCTCCCACTCCCAACCCCAGACACAGATGCCTGGTGAAAGGAGGGTGGAACCAGAACAGCGAGGCATGAAGCAGTTCACACTACTCTGCAGCTGCGCCCTACAGTTGCCAGCACCACACATTCCCCCTCACACACAACTGAGAACACGAGAAGTTTCCATGAAGTACATCAATATTACTGATGTACAGAGTTATGACTTTGGTTCTTCCAGAGTCTTGAACCAAGCTAATATTAGATATGAGTAACATGTTCCCTCAAATCAACACAACGGTAAATTTCATTGCTAATGCTGACCATTTGTGCTTTTGATACAATAAAGAAAACAATATAGGTGAAAATGGCTGTATCTCTTGCCTTTACTGTTAATCACTTAGATGCAGATTACAAGGGATCTGCAGTTGAGCTATTGAGATCCAACTGAGTCAAAAGATACAGAAGAAGCTATGAATTCACAAGGAATGAAAAGAAAAAAAAGGTTTCTTAGAAAACGGTGTGTTTAAGAGTTGAGGAAATGCATAAATAAAACTAAAACTAAGACAGGATAAGACCTAATTTGGAAATTTATTAAAATAATTTTACATTTAAGTAAAGGGAAAGGTAGAATGTGAGCTTCTGTGAGCAGGAGAAGGGTAGACTAATCACAAACACTTTGGTTGACTATTTATTTCTTTAGATTTTAATACGGAAAATTGAATGGCAAAGAGACAAAGACAGGATTGCTAATAAGAATTTCCAACAGTCAGTATAACAGAGGCTGAGAAAATTCATAGAATCATTTAGGTTGGAAAAGACCTTTAAGATCATCCAGTCTAATCATAACCCTACTCCACCAAAAGCCTGATGCTAAACCATGTCCCTAAGCACCACATCTACATGGCTTTTAAGCACATCCAGAGATGGTGATTCAACCACTTCCTTGGGCAGCCTGTTCCAGTCCCTGACAGACCTTTCAGCAAAAACATTTTTCTTAATGTCCAACCTAAACCTCCCCTGGTGCAACCTGAGACCATTTCCTTTTGTTCCTTCTGCTTGTTACTTCTGAGAAGAGACCAGCACCCACCTCTCTACAACCCCCTTCTAGGTAGTTGTAGAGAGCAATAAGGTCCCCACTGAANCCTCACCAGTTCCAAGTACAGGGAGATGATCACTTCTAGTCCTACTGGCCACACTATTTTTGATACAAGCCAGGATGCCATTGGCTTTCTTGGACGCCTGAGCACACTGCTGGCTCACGTTCAGCTGGTTGTCTATCAGTACCTCTGGGTCCCTTTCTGCTGGGCAGCCTTCCACCCACACTTCCCCAAGCCTGTATGGGGTTGTTGTGGCCCAAGTGCAGAACCTGGCACTTGTTGAAGCTCATACAATTGACTTTGGCCCATTGATGCAGCCTATCCAGGTCTCTCTGTAGAGCTTCCTTACTATCAAGCAGATCAACATTCCCATCCAACTTGGTGTCATCTGCAAACTTACTGAGTGTGCACTCTGTCTACTCATCAAGACTGTTGATAAACAGAAGTGGCCCCAATACTGATCCCTGGGGAACACCACTTGTAACCAGCTGCCAGCTGGATTTAACTCCCTTTACTCTTTGGGCCTGGCCATCCAGCCAGTTTTACCCAGCAAAGCATATGCCCATCCAAGCCATAAACAGCTGGTTTTTCCATGTGAATGCTGTGAAGAATGGTCTCAAAGGCTTTACTGAAGTCTAGATAGGCAACATCCACATCCTCTCCCTCATCCACTAGGTGGGTCACCTTGTCATAGAAAGAGATCAGGTTCCTCAAGCAGGACCTGCCTTTCATGAACCCATGCTGACTGGGCCTGATCCCCTGCTTGTCCTACATTAGTGCATAATGGCACTCAAGATGACCTGCTCCATAACCTTCCCCAGTACTGAGGTCAGCCTGACAGGTCTGTAGTTCCTGGATCCTCCTTTCAGGCCTTCTTGTAGATGGGTGTCAGATCTGCAAACCTCCAGTCAACTGGTACCTCCCCAGTTAGCCAAAACTGCTCATAAATGATGAAAAATGGCTTGGTAAGCACATCTGCCAACACCTTCAGCACTCCTGGGTGTAACCCATCTAGCCCCAAAATTCACACAGTTCATTTTGCTCTGGGGCAGGAGTTTTATATAAAATCTACCTCAGAATTCTGAAACACATGAATTCACTGTTTCTTGTATTTAAAACACAGCTGGATATAAACATAAGCAACTTGATCCAACTTTGACATTGGCACTACCTTGATGATGGTGTTGGAACGGAAGCTCTCCAGAGGTCCCTTCCAGCCTATATTTTTCTATGACATTACATATAAATTGGTGTGTCTCATTATAGAAAAAATATTTTTATGAAAAGAATAATGACATATATGGGAAAAATTAACCACTTAAAATGCATCTGGGAGAGTGTTTAAAGAGGCATGTCCTAGAACATCTTCAACATGATGAATAAGAACCAGGAAATACAGAGATGACATATCAGGCAGAAATCAGAAAATATGGTTGAAAGACAACTGTTAATTAAATCCCTGAATATTTAATTTCTTATCACTGGAGCAAAATGTACCATATATAGTAATGGCAGGAAACTGGAAGGCATTGATATGCAGAAGAACTAAGACATTAGAGTAAGATGTTTGAATATGGTTGAATAAGACTCTGAAAGTGGACATCATGCCTTGAAGGCTCCATTCAGTACTTTTATGTGCAAAAGAAGTACTTCTGTGCAAAACCAAAATTTTTTAAAATTAAAAGCTTAGGGTTCATCAGTTGGCAATAAGAGTAAGAAAAAGACAAAGGTGTGTAATTTGTTGCTTTTGTGATGATTGTGAATTAGTAGTTTTGTTTGTAATATTGGTTTGGTTATTACCAAAAGATTAAAGAAAAAGACTAATCCAAGTGGAAGTAAATACAGAAAATGGGTATTTTTAAGTATAAGCCAGGGAATTGGGGAAAAAAAAAAATCTTACACGAGAATAACAAGAAAGCTTTGCTAGTTCAATTAGCAAAACAAAGCACAGAGCATAAGATTCCTGTCTATAAATATATCAAGAAGAGTAAACACAAGAAAAAACAAGCTATTCTAAGGGCAATACTTGTGTAAGAATACATGAATAAATTTGGACTGCAAGTTAGGACACAGTTTCTAACTACAGCACTGAGGTACTAGAACTAACCCCAAGAGAAATAGTAGTAACAAAAAGAATTAGTTTTAAAATGGAGCTCAATGATAATATTAAAGAAATTGTATTATGTGGTTGTCTGAAATGCAGAAAACTGGACTGAAGAAGTCCTATTTCTGTATTCCTGATCAAAATCAATCCCTGACTTCTTTTTCTAGCTATTCTTTGAAATAGTCATGGTAAAAGGTTTATTTTTTACTGCAGACTTTGAATTTATTATGCAAAATACTCCCTGACTGTCTATTTTTCCTGAAGTTTGAAGATAATTTCTGGCCCAGTTTGCCTGAACAGAAACTGATGGTTAACATTCCAAACTACACTGTAATTATAAACACTTGTCCTTATTATCGTTTCAAAAACATTGTTAGACAATTAAAATTTTCTTTGCCAAGGAAAATATGAATCCTCTTGCGTAGTCCAGTAAAAGAAAGTGGAACAATTTGGAGCAAACTCCCCATCATTTCCAAATTTGGCACAGCTTTCAGTTTAGTAAGAAATACAGTACATTGCTATGCATCTCTTTGGGTAAAGGATATATGCATTAAGAATGAAAATATCCAGCTGGTCACAGCCTTAAATAATATAAACCAACCTGAAATATATGAATTAAATCCAGAAGGATCAGCTGTAGGAACTATACTTATTTCAAAATATGGTTGCATATTATATGCTCATGATGTTAAAAAGATTGCATCTAATTAAATAGAAATGGAACTTTCCAAATTCAACAGTTAAGAAAATCTTACCTTCATTTTAGACCTTCCTCTTTTCTCAGGAAGGGGAAAATGTTCTTCTAGGAATTCACCCAGAGCATTCAAGAGTTCTTCCTTATGCTTCTTTATTTTCACCATTTTACTTTTCAGTTCTTCAAATGCTCTTTCCTGCAAACTAATAGTAAAAACATAGCAATAGAATATGAAATTCAATAAAATAATTTAAAAGTTCTTAAGTAAAAAAACCCCTTATTTTCTATTGCTGTAAGTTCAACATTTGGAATAACAGGGTATAAACAAATAGTACCACCATTTTTCATGTTTCAAATATGGATTACTAAGTTATTATTTGATCTACTTAACAAAACAAGTGATTGTTTTAAGAGTGTTTGTTCATTTGCTCTTGTTGACACTAAAAGTGTTAAAAACTGTAGAAATACCTTTCTTCAGGAACTTGTTCAACTTGGGTTTTTGTCTCTTCTTCAATTCTGTTAAGAGTATCTAGTACCTGCTCCTGTTCCTCCTGCCACTGCTGTTCTCTTGGAAACATGAAAAGTAGATGTCACAAAAGATAAATAGTTTTCCTGGACAGTAAAAAAAAAAAGCCATAAAAAAAGTTTACAGCATTCGTAAGTCCAAGTTACTGTATTACCTTTTCAGATCATCATCCAGTTGTTTATTCTTTGATTTAACTGTTGACAGCACCATTTCAAGATCATTCTTAACTTTCTGCAACTATAAAAAAGTAAAAATACAGTCTGCAGGTAGCTCAGCCTGTACTATTTGTCCTATGTAAAGTTACATCTGTAAATCTGGTAAAGAGGCCCAAAATTATCTGTAATTTCTTAAGAAGTAAGGCTATGGAGATTGTGGTGGTTTAAACCCT